>CM060173.1:69479366-69663493 GCA_030549775.1 Tamarix chinensis | reverse complement strand
GAAGGAATTGAAAAAAATCACAGTGTCGGGAATTAGGATGGGTATCATTGTAATTTTTGTAATTGTAATCATTTTTACAAAAATGTAATCATTATTATGATTTGTTGTTTTAAATATTAGAGTCACTTTAATAAAAAAAATTGTTCTACCAAACAAAAATTAAACATTAATCAATAAGGATAAATATTACAACAACTAATACTTTCAAATAATACATAAATTACAATAAATAACACAATAGAAGTACAAAAACATAAAATACACATCTATTAAACAATGCATTAAAATAGTAGAATTAAGGATTCTCTGAAAAATGTAGGCCATAATTTTTTTTTCCAAAAATCCTTACATTTTAGCTTGTTATAAATTGAATCGTCTAAAAAAAGATATCAATCCACTAAAAAGGATTTTTTCTTCTTTATACGTTCATTTACTTTAAGCTCGACTTCCAAGCTCATTAGGAGATTCAACTTGACCATCATCTTCGAACCGATTTTGGGTGGAAAATTCTGAAAATTCATATTCACCTATAGATGCAACTAATAGAGAATTAAAATCATACTGTAGAGAATTTTGAATATTTGAAAAATTACGATAAAATGGAATAGTGGTATTTGGAGGTTGAGAGAATTGAAAATTGGTCTCATTTTGATAATATAGCATGCTTGAAAAATTGGAATTTTGTGAATATTAGAAATTTTGGACATTTGGAGAATTTATATTTAGGGAATTTAATTTTTTTGGATATTTTAGTTTGAAAGTTATTTTAAATTTGAATCATTTAGATTATCTAAAATATTCAAAATTTTAAATTTTATAGGATCCATTTTTGTAAAATGGAAATATTGAAGAGAAATAAAAAAAATAAAACTAGAGAAATTAATAAGATAAATATAACTAAAGAAATGGATAAGATAAATATAACTAGAGAAATGAATAAAATAAATGTATCTAGAGAAATAAATATGAGAAAGAAAGGTAAAAAAAGATGATATAAAAATTATTAGATAATTTTTTATGGTTAATAATAATGGCCATATTTTTTTTGAAAAAACAAGCTCTTATACCTCTCAACCAGCACTGGTAGCCTGGGATTCAGTTTGTGTGCCTAAGAATGAAGGGGGCTTAGGCCTCATTAACAAACTGTGGTGGAATAGAGCTACAATATGTAAACACATATGGCATCTTGCTGAAAAAAAGGACCTTCTATAAGTAAAATGGATTCATGCATACGACCTCAAAGGGGCAGATGTCTTGGAGATTAGGGTGAAAAATTCTGCTTCCCGGATCTCAGAGATTATGTTTGTGTCACATTCCAGCAAAGCAACCTATCAAATATCATCCATCATGGGAAATTTTCCATCTCAAAAGCTTATCATATTATTAGACCTGCATATAACAAATTGCCTTGATTTCCTTTTGTGTGGACTAACTACTCCCCCAAAAGGCATTCCTTTATCATGTGGCTTGCTGTCTTGGATCGGGTGAGAACTCGAGACAAACTTCAAGCCTATGGTCTACAGGTTGAAAGTAAATGTGTTCTCTACAATGTGGAAATTGAGACACAGACCCATTTATTCTTTAACTGCTCATATACTAAATCAATTTGGCTTCCTCTTCTATTAAATACAGGATGTCGCCATCAGATTACAAATTGGCAGAATATTATTTAGTAGGCAACTCGAGGTGGTCGAGGTCCGAGGATCAGAAGACAGTTTATTCGTGCCTTACTTGCTACCACAATCTATCATATATGGATAGAGAGAAACCGAATAATTTTTAAAGAAGCATCACAGCCTACCAACACCATCCAGAAGCAAATTGTCATGGATTTGGCAGGGAGGATGAGTAGGTTCCAACATTACACTTCGTTTAATAGTTTGATGACCTGTATTGATAATTTAGTTTAAAAGTTTGCTTTGCTCTTTAGCCTCTAGTCTTAGATTTTCAGGTTGTTATGTAAGAGATGATCTTTGTATATTTTTATCTCCTTTTTATTAATAAAATCTACATTTTACCTAAAAAAAAAGCTTAAATTATCCCGAAAAGTATAAAAAAGGAGGTCCAACCATTCATTCGCGCAAATAAAAGTTGTTGTGGTCGGACACGTTTGCCTGCGTGCGCGGAACAAGAGACCTCTTTTCCAAATTCCAGGACTCCCATTTTCCTGAGAATACTCCAAATTTGTGGCTAATTTTTTTTCTTTTTTCTCCAAAACCCAAACCTCAAATTTGAGACCGGGACCAACTTTTTTTACCCTACTAGTCTACTACATATGCTCTTATAATCTCAACTCGTGGGATAACTACTAAGCTTTCGTTATAACTTGACTTAAAATCAACTCCAGGTGTTAAGATTTTAAATATATATTACATTGAGGCCCTCATATCTATTCTAACCGGGGAGACCGACTTTATGTTTATGAATTAAACGATAACCCAAAAAAACATGACATTGCTTACATTTTAATTTGTACCAAGTTGGACTAGTTCAACCGGCCGGCCTGCTATTATAACGAAAAAACGATGTAACTCCATAATTAACTCGATATACTCCTAGTATGACCCTGATAAAACCAATTTGACATGTTCGGCCAACTTATGTTAGTTTATTTTTTATATTCACTGCAAAAAACATATCATCACTGCTATAGAAAAAATAAATAAATAGCAATTGAGTGCGATATTTGTAGTGGTTTTAAACCGACGTCTATGGCATCATTGAATAAAGTTATCAAAATGACACAAAAAAAATTGTCACCATACTTTAAACATCAACTTCAGGTAAGAAACAACCATATAAAGTTACATATACACAACCGTTGCATATATATATGGGAAAAATAGTGTGAAGTCCACTTACCCCAAACTAATTAGATATACAAAAATCCAAGTCCATTAGTTAATGTTTTAGGACTTTTGTATATTATATAAAAAGTAATAAATGGACTCAATACAAAATATAGTGGACTGAAAAATAATTAATTTCAGTTGAATGGACCACAGGTTTTTTTTCCCTATATATATTGTCATATATACTCTTACTTGAAAAAGTTATGGAATTATAGGAAGAAAATAGACGACAACTATGTCAAAACACCACCTTATATAGTCATTGTACGCAACGTTTATGAATCAAAACTATTGTATATCTTTTACCTAAAACAATGGCCTATAGTGTAATAATAGATGGCGGTTATGCTATAGAACCACCGTGTATTGTTAATATATAAATCGGCTCTATGATATAATCACTGTTTATTCCTTCCATTTTTTTTCCAATTAAAGTGCTCAATGCACACTAGAACCAGACCATACAATTTCTTGCACGAAAATCCGCATATGATTTCTATAATACTTTTACAAGCATCACCACTTTACAACTACATTTGCAAAACCAAAGAACCCACAATTGACAAGGTTCTCATAAAAAAAAATGCTAATATTATACTTTCACTAACATACAAAACCTCTTATACAAAATTATGTTTCATTTATAAGTGCACTCTAAATACCAAAAATTAACCCAAGTATATACAACTAAAATTTTAGGGAGCACATTTAATGCTACTCAAGTTCATCATAAAAGTTTATAATAAAATCTAACCATTCTTTCTTAAGTTCGTCAATCTTGGCTTCATTATATTTGCCCCATTCATTGGCGAGATAGACATACAAAAAAATGAAACGTATCATGCTAGTATTAAATTATATAGGTCGATGCATCTAACTAATCATAATTAATATAAACTAAATTAAGTAAATACATACTCCTTCTTGTCCCGTCTAATATTTGCAAATAATCTTCTTCATGTATCTCATGATGTAGTATCCACAAATGACTCCATCTTATTGTTTTGGACATAGAAAAAAAATACATAAAATAATCCTATGAGTTCCATGCTAAATAAATAAAATTAATGACAATAATTCTCAAATGACATAACCATTACAACTCTAAATTTTATACCAAGTTTTACGAGTTGGTGGTACTCTTTTCTTCTCTTGTGACCCAAAATATATCTTGAATGCATAATTGGCGTACTATCCATCTTTTAATAAAATTATACATATATGATTATAATATATCCTGTATAAATAAATAAATATGTGTATATTTATATGTATATATGATCGTCATCCACTTCAATAGCAACATCAAACAAAGACTCCTCTAGAACATGTGAAGTGATTATCCTCAATGAGACCTTTGTTCCCAATTCAACATCAACCGACATGATTGAATTCTCATGTGTTGAACCTAGAGTTGATAAAAATTGACCAGAACTAAATTGCTTGACCCAACCTACACGAAACTTGACCCAATAAAACAAGAAAAACTCATCAACCCAACTAGCCCCATAATGACATGATCTGACACTGACTTGATACTAATTAACCCTATCCAAAAACGACACATGGCCCGAGTCAACCTGAACTCCAACACCAACCCAATCTCATACTAACTCAATATCAGTCCAACCTCGAAGACCAAATTCGATATTAATCTATTATGATATTATTCACTTACATAATATAAAAATATATTATTTTATAAATTTTAATTATTTTTCTTACTTTTACTCCATATATCTTTATTCATTGATGATATCCTAATTTTACTAATATTGACTCAAGTCTGAAGTAACCTGAATTAAAGTAATTAAATTAACCTAGTTTGACATGAACCTGAAAAATATCTTATCTAATATTAGCCTAGTGAGAACCTAGTCTGATCTATCAAAACCTGTAATGATCCGACTTATCAAGTAAACCTAAAACGACCTTTCCTAAACTCAATCCATCAAATTATATGAATTAAACCCAGCCATTCAAGTTAACTTAAAATGATCCAAACCCAACTTAACAAATTAATCCAATACAACCTAGATCTACAACAAACCAAACCTAAAATCAACGCGGAAACAATTAAATGACCCAAACATAAAATCATCAAACCAGACTCACAACCAACTCATAAAGGAAAATGGCATGCAAACAACCTAACCCAAGAATGACTCGACCTACTACAACCTAACGTTTCTGACTCAATTGCTACCTCTAGCTAAACCCCTATAAGCTAACAGTAGAATGTAACTGAGAGAAAAACATAAGAAATCTATGTCTCTTCTTATTTTCCATGGTCGTCATGGCTTGCACTAGTAGAGAGAAGCACTATAATAATATTAGTCTATTACGATGACCAACATTGTTACAATAGACATGTCTACTGCAATGATAGGTAGTCCGTGAATGGATGATTTGATGAGTGGAAAAAATGGTGCTACAATGACGATAGGGGTCATTGTATGGTTATTATGGCAACTTGTAGTTGAATTTATTATTAGAAATTAATATTTGGAAAAAATAAGCTACAACGAAGATGGGTTGTCGTAGTATCTTTCAATAATTTCTATCCCACCTTTCCTAGTATTAAAATAAAATTTATCGTAGAAAACTGTAATTATAGTAGTGATAAGAAGCATGCAGTTATATTAATATTAATTTGGTAATATTAATATTAATAGTAATATTAAAACATTATATTACTAATTATTCTTATATTTATACTTAGAATAAATTATTATTAATATGATGATTTATGTTAAAATAATTATTATAATTATAATTGTGAATACTAATACTATTAGAAATGTTAATATAATAATAATAATAATAATAATAATTATTATTATTATTATCATTTGTACTAATTAGATCATATTATATCAAATTAGATTAACATTAATCAAACTAGATCAAACTAATAAAAATAAGCTTTAGAGAGCATGGCCTTATTTGTGATTATATCAGAGTTGGCAAATGTTGACCTGATTGAAAATAACCGATAGACACTAACCCTCCTGTTTGAAAATTTATCTATAATAACCTAAGAAATTATACATTTGAAACCTATTGGACCTAGCCCAATAACTGATTAATACCCAATATGACTTGAGTAATTATGAATCCAAAACTAATATGACATAACCTAATATCTAACCAATACCTAATATGATCTAAGAAATTATACACTCAAAACAAACCCAACTTGATATAACCAGCGTTTATTCCTTCTATCTTTTTCAATTAAAGTGTTCAATGCATACTAGAACGAGACCATACAATTTCTTGTACAAAAATACACATATGATTTCCATAATATTTTCACAAATGTCACCACTTTGCAACTACACTTGCAAAACCAAAATAAGTCACATATGACAAGGTTCTCATAGAAAAAAAATGCAAATATTATACTTTCGCTAGCATACAAAACCTCTTATATAAAATTATATTTCATTCATAAGAACACTCTAAATAACAAAAATTAACACAAGTATATACAACTAAAATTTTAGGGAGCACATTTAATGCTACTCAAGTTCAACATAAAAGTTTATAATAAAATCTAACTATTCTTTCTAAAGTTTGTCAATCTTGGCTTTATCATGTTTACCCCATTCATTAGGGAGATAGACATACAAAAAATAAAACGTATCATGCTAGTATTAAATTATATAGGTCGATGCATCTAACTAATCATAATTAATATGAACTAAATTAAGTAAATAAATACTTCTGCTTGTCCCATCTAATCATAATTAATATGAAACGTATCATGCTAGTATTAAATTATAAATTTATAACCGATAGACATTGACCCGCCTAAATGAAAATTTATCTAAAATAACCCAAGAAATTATAAATTTAAAACCTATTGCACATGACCCAATATCTAATTAATACTTAATATGACCTGAGTAATTATAAATCCAAAACCAATCTAACTTGACATAATATTTAACTGATACCCAATATGATCTAAGAATTATATACTATAAACAAACTGACTAGGGAATTTTTAATAAAAATCATAAATTTTTTAATATTCACTTATTCCATTTACAAATGAAAGATAATAACATATACATAATTTACTAACATATACGCATATGATCAATAGTAGTAGGCTTACCATAGATTGGCAGGTCAAGTTAGTAGATCTAATATCAAAAGAGACAAAACATAGAAAAAAGCTTAAGGACTTCTTCTCATCAACTTATCTTTTCTAATGTGATGTGATTTAAAGTTAAATAATTTTTTTAATAAATTATTATTACTACTTTACTATGATTAATGCCATAATCAATACTTTTTTTATTAGTATTATCACTACTTTTAAAAATTCAAGATATAGGCCGAAAAGAATAGGCCTTAAGAAAACTTATGCATCAAAAGTAGCTTGCACTTCTATCAACATTATTCTAAAAAGGCTCATGAAGTAATACACTCAATAAATAAAGTTAGCATATAACACATGATGTCCTACCATAAATTGTAACACCCCCAAAATTCACTCCTGAAAAAAAAATTTTTAAAAGGATAAAGCGGAAGCTAGGAGAGAATTTGGGGAATGTTACCGCCACATCTAACACAAGATAAATGTCCACCATCTATCTTATGCTAGATGCAAGGCTAAAACCTGTCAAACAGAATTTTAAACATCAATGCCGTAAGAATAAACTCCCACAAGGAGATATCCACAGGCAGATGACAAGTGAATCAATTCACTAAATAAAATCATCGCTGAATCAATCAGCGGAACCTGCGAAATAAATCCGAATTTTAAAAGCTTATCAGAGTACGATAAATTAAAAGTTAATTACAATACCCTTGATATTTTAAATACAACACTTGAAATTTCCAAACATAAATACAGTTAAACAAGAAAATTCTCGACGGATCAAATTCCGGATTGCCTACTCTCTCAAGCCAGGTCTTCCACCCAAATATAATATCTGAACTCAAACCTGCACAAGAAGTCTGCTCCCCACCATCAGTGGATCATCACAGGACCCATTCAACCAAGGTAGCATCAGTACGGGTCCGGTACTGAGTAAATCAATACTACCAAACTCATGGAAGTAAGCATAAAACACATAAGATACAAGCGTACAAGAAATCACAATCACATGCTAAGTAACACCAATCCAGCAATCCAATAATAATCATAACTACATCCGATTTTATTTGTTTACGATGAGTTCAGGGACCCCACTATTCTTAAACCGGTGGAACGGTCTGAAGCACCTCTCGGGGACAACACACCCGAGCCACTATTATCATCCGGTGGAACGGATCCTACACCTCTCAGGGCAAAACGCTCCTGAGCCACTATTCTGAACCGGTGGAACGGCTTGAAGCACCTCTCGGGGACAACACACCCGAGCCACTATTATCATCCGGTGGAACGGATCCTACACCTGGTCCTGACTCACGTAATCTTCCACTTTAAATAATTAGTGTCTTATTCATTACTTAATTCATACCATATTCTTTTTCACGATGAGTATAGGGCCCCACTATTCTTAATCCGGTGGAACGGACTGAAGCACCTCTCAGGGACAAGTCACCTGAGCCACAATTATCATCCGGTGGAACGGATTCTACACCTCTCAGGGCAAAACGCTCCTGAGCCACTATTCTGAACCGGTGGATCGGCTTGAATCACCTCTCGGGGACAACACACCCGAGCCACTATTATCGTCCGGTGGAACGGACCCTACACCTCGGCCCAACTCACGTGATCTTCCACTTTAAATAATTAGTATCTTATTCAATAATTTTAGCCGACCGTAACTAGGCCCACATAAATAATTCCATGGCATAAGAATACAGCATAGGGTATCATATAATTTCAATCAATATTTAACCATTCAAATAATCAAATACATACCATATCCAAATGTCATATTAACACACATTTGTATTAAGGCTATAAACTTGTACATACATGCAATTACCACACAGAACACAACATCCACTTGACATAATTAATTAATCGATAAGCATAGTCATCACCCTCCACTCGGAACAGAAGTACATCCAGATTCTATCATAAGTAAAGGTAAGTAATGACTTACCTCAGTCCGAAGCTAGCTAAGCAAATTGAGAAAGAGGGAGAGCTATCAAAATCTCAACAATCCACGAGAACGTTTTCCCAACGAAATCAGTAAAAATCGGAGCAAGGAGGGCTGGGGAAGCTTCGTCGGATGCCGGAGGTGGCTCGCCGGTGGTCAGTGACGCTCGCCGGTGACCGGGCGATGGCGGCGCAGCCTGCATTGCTGCTCGTCGCTGCTGCAGCGTTCGGCCGTTGCTGCTGCTGCGCGGCGTTGCCAACTGCGGTGGTCGGTCGCGTCGCTCGTTGTGGCCGGCGGTGGTTGGCGAGGAGCTGGGGAGAAGGAGGTCGGGGCTGGGGTTTCTGGCGCAGAGAACAGAGAGCAGGTCGGGAAGGAGAGAATGGGAGAAGAGAAGAGAAAGGGAAAGAAGAGGGGGGGTCGAGCACCGGTCGGGGTTGGTCTCTTTTTTTTTTTTTTTTTTTTTTTTTACAAATACATATATAAGATAAAATACTATTGGAATATTTTATCTAAAATTCATTAAACAAAAATTATTTCGTAAGGTTCCGAAAGCTAATAATTAATAAAAAAGCTATATAAAGAACTTCGGAAACATTTTCGAAAAAACTTACCAACGAACATAAAAATTTGTATTATTTACGGAAATATATTATAAGACCTCGAAATAATATTTAAAAGCATAAAAGTAAATATTTAAATTAAATTCTAATAAACCGAGACTAATTTAAATAATTTCTGAAATCGATTTTCCGTAAACCAAAAATAGTAAAACGGAAGAAAATTAATTCCGGAAAGAAATTTATAAATAATTTCCGAAAAACCTTTTTAATTTAGAACTTACCGAAAATATTATTGATTACGGAGAACGAATAAATTTAAAGTCGGAAATATTTTCTACGGATAAAATCATTAAAATAAATTTAACTATTTAAACAGAAATTCCATAATTTAAATAATATATTTCGTTAACGAAATATAACTCCAAAATAAAGTCGTAATCACACGACGAAGTTATAACGAAAACGAATCTAAAATATTAAAATCAAAACGCGAGAAAGAATGTGAATACATATTTTTAACCGAAAATCGAAATCATAAGAATATAATAAAATCATGGTCGTGAACGAATTCATCTAAAATGGTTCGCAACGACAACAATTAATTAAATTCAAATATGAATTCGAAATCGTCGATAAATCCATAAAACGAATCAAAATTAAAATAATTAAATATTTACATCAAATTACGCTAATAAAATCATTAGGCTTAATAAAATTAGGTTTCGAAAATACGGGGTATTACATAAATAGACTAAGATGAATTAATACACCTTAAATATGATTTTTTCCTATTCAATAGCAACAAAATCATCACGAGCTCAAGTTGAAGTAATATAAATCTTTTGAATTGGAGAACATCCTACAATATCATTATCAGATATGATATAATATAATAAGGTTTCAAAAAATTAATGTGTTGTTGTTGTTGTTGTGATTATTATTATTATTATTATTATTATTATTATTATTATTATTATTATTATTATTATTATTATTATTATTATTATTATTATTATTATTATTACTACTACTACTACTACTACTACTACTACTACTACTACTACTACTACTACTACTACTACTACTACTACTACTACTAACACTACTACTACTTCTACTACTACCACTACTACTACTACTACTACTACTACTACTACTACTACTACTAATACCATGTATTTAATTACTATTATTATTGTTGTTGTTGTTATAATTATTATAATTTTTATCATTAATTTTGTATTACTATTACTATTATAATTACCATTACCATTATTATTATTAAGATTTTGTTGATATGATGTGGTATATCTATTATCAATAGTCAATATAAGTCCATATTATACAAAGTTTATATGAGATATGAATATAACATAGAATTAAAATAATACCCAAACTCGATATAATCCAATTTATAATGGAGATGAATTACAAATTATAGCTTAAAATAATAATAATAATAATAATAATAATAATAATAATAAAGTATATAATTTACCTGAAAATATTTTTTTAATTTGAAAATTTCATCACAAATATATAGCACCTCTAAAGATCAAATAACCAAAAAATAAATAAAAATCTTAGAGTCTAAGTTTGATACAAGACAATTAAAAGAATAAAATAAACGAAAATGACCATATCTGAAATATTAGACTTGATACATATTAAAAAAAAAATCACATGTACATAATCTAATTTTGAAATGACATGAAACATATCCAAACTTGAATGACAAAGTAGAACAATTCAAACCTAACCCACACTCAAACTGAAAGTAAAATAATATGAATTTATCTAAATTCAAGTTCATCTGTTTTCAACCCAATTTAACCCGATATAATAAAATGACCTAAGATTATCCGCTTATGAAGCTATCCAAATAAAACCCTATTTAATAAAATAATTTGAGTTTATTTGAAACCAAGATGATTTGATCATCATATAAACTGATCAGAATCTACCTCACCCAATTATCAGCTCTAGATGGGCACTATATTAAAACAATGGTTAAAACATATAAAAGGCTATCGTAATTGTACAACATACTCCCTGTGAAGCTGAAAAAGGATAGTCCATCCACATCAGCACTTATTTACTCAGTCAAATGTCTTATAATATGTTGAATGTTATATACTTATAATACTCAGGCAAAGTGTGTCGTTTGAGGGGGTGTAATGAGCTGTGATGTGTAGTTTTGGTCTTTTGTTTTAGTATCTACCTGTCTCTGATATATATATATATATATAAGGGAGCAGTAGACAAATAAGACTAGATCTATGAAAACATAGAGTAGCGCATAAAGGAAAACACTGTGAGACAGCAAAAGAGAAGAAGAGGGAAATAGATGCAGAGATCAAGAAACCCAAAGACAAAGAGTGGCTCTTGATTGTTTGCTTGAAATGAACTAAATACAGAGTTAATAAAAATCTTCTGTATTCTTCTTCTTGATATAGCCATTGTTTTTGGTATTATCATTTTCTTTCATTGTTGATACATAACTTCTTGCATTCATTGGTTCAGCAAAGATCAAATAAACATAATAGAATATTGTTCTATTGGGATTGATCCCAACAATTGGTATCAGAGCAGAACAAGAGAATCAATGGGGTCTGCAAGGTTTGATATCGACAAGTTCAGTGGGAAAAATGACTTCTCAATCTGGCGTGTGAAAATGAAAGCCCTGCTAGTACAACAAGGGCTCCATTTGGCATTGGCAGATAAGAAAACATTGGAAGGAATGGATGAGAAAACTAGAGGAGACATAATGGAAAAGATTCACAGCATCCTGATCTTGTGCCTTGGAGACAGGGTCGTAAGGGAGGTCTCAAAGGAGACAACAAATGCGGGAATTTGGGCAAAATTAGAGAATCTTTATATGACAAGATCATTGACAAAGAGGGCCATTCTTAAGCAACGTCTTTATTCTTTCAAGATGCCGCCTAATCGAAGACTGGAAGATCATCTTGATGAGTTTAACAAGATCATTCTTGATCTTGAAAACATTGAGGTGAAACTAGAAGATGAAGATCTTACTGTAATCTTGCTCAATTCTTTGCCTCAAGATAGATATAAGCATTTTGTAGACACAATGCTATATCGATCTGAGGATCTCACCCTGGAAGATGTGGTGACAACACTTTCATCAAAGGAAATGAAGAAATAGATACAAAAAGATGAAGTGACACCTGAAAGTCTGTATTCTAGGGGAATATCAGAAAAGAAAGAGAAGAAATTTGTACGAGGTAGGTCTCAATCTCAGGGTAAATCTCAAAGGAAATGTTTTCACTGTCATAAAAAGGGACATTACAAAAGAGAATGTCCTGACAGAGAAAAGGGGGGATATGACCATGAATAAAGATAGCACTTATAAGCCAAGATATGGTGATGTGGATTTAGTTAGTGAGGGATATGACAGTGCAGAAAAGTTGATGATATCAACAACTCACAGTTCGAATGGATGGGTGTTGGACATAGGCTGCACATATCATATGTGTCCTGACAATACTAAATTTGCTGATTATGAGAAAACTAATGGAGGACATGTTTTGCAGGGAAACAAGTCCTGTCTAGTTTTTGGGATTGGCAAGATTGTTATCAACACTTCCTCAGGCTCCAATTTTGTTCTCAACAATGTTCGACATGTACCAGAGTTAAAAAGAAATTTAATTTCTTTAGGAACCTTAGATAGTGAAGGTTTCAGTATTAAGGTTGAAAAGGGGTTACTGAAAGTAACAAGAGGATTAATGGTGGTGCTAAAGGGAGTTCAAGAAAATGGCTTATATGTGTTAAAAGGAAATCAAGTGCAGGAGCTGAATATATCTGCAAGTGTTAAAGAAAGGGAAGTTAATGATGCAATGCTATGGCATCACAGACTTGGTCATGTTAGTGAAAAGGGTCTGAAATTCCTACAGAAGAAAGGGGTATTTGGCAAAAGCAGTCTTCCTGATCTTAAGTTCTGTGAGGACTGTGTTTTTGGGAAGGCAAACAGATTGAAGTTCTCAAAAGGTACACATAAAACTAAAGGGGTTATGGATTATGTACATTCAGATCTTTAAGGGCCTGCATGGGTGCAATCTAATGGAGGAGCAAAGTATTTATTGTCCTTAATTGATGACCATACGAGGTGTGTGTGGATATATTTTTTGAAGACCAAAGGAGAAGTCTGAGTTACTTCAAGGAATGGAAGGTACTTGTTGAAACTCAAACTGGAAAGAAGATCAAGAAGTTGAGAACTGATAATGGTCATGAATTCTGTAATTCAGAATTTAATGAGCTTTGCAAAGCTAATGGAATTATGAGACATCTAACAGTTAAAGGGACTCCTCAGCAGAATGGTTTAGCTAAAAGAATGAACCGAACAATCATGGAAAGGGTTAGATGTTTAATAGTTGTTTCAGGACTGCCTGAGTCATACTGGGCAGAAGCAGCCAAAACAACTTGTCATTTGATAAATAGGTGCCCATCTAGTGCTATTGAGTTTGATACTCCAATGGAAAGGTGGTGTGGGGAACCTGGTGATTATGGATATCTAAGGGTATTCGGGTGCATATGTTATGCTCATATAAATGATGGAAAGCTGGAACCAAGAGCAAGAAAGTGTGCTTTTCTTGGATATCCTGGAGGAACAAAAGGATATAAACTCCTGAGTTTGGATGGAAAGCATCCTAAAATTTTTCTAAGTAGGGATGTCAAGTTCAGAGAGTTTGAGTTCTACAAGGATCATGTGCAAAAAGCTGATAGGCTACAAGGGGTGAATGCTGGGAGATTTAGTTTTGAGGTGGAGTCAAATGAAGAAAACAATCAGGACAAAAGAGATGGTTCTTATCAAACTAATTCAGATTCTGATGAAGAAGACAATCAAGAACCTCAAGAAGGTTTATCTCAATACCAGTTAGCCAGAGATAGGCAAAGAAGGGAAATAAAACCTCCAAACAGGTTTGCTTATGCTGATATAGTGGCTTATGCACTTAATACAACAAGAAGGGGTGGATTATACAGAGATATTTGTACCAGTGGTTAAACATACTTCAATTAGAAGTATGCTTATACTAGCTGCAGTATATGATATGGAACTTGAGCAGTTAGATGTCAAGACAGCCTTTCTTCATGGTGAACTGAATGAGAAAATATATATGAAGCAACCTTCTGGATATATTGAGAAAGGTAAGGAGGATTGGGTATGTTTTTTGAAAAGATCTCTGTATGGACTTAAACAAAGTCCTAGACAGTGGAATTTGAGGTTTGATATATATGTAAAAGGCATTGGATTCAAACAAAGCAAATTTGATTCATGTGTTTATTACAAACACGAGGAAGGAGCTGAGGATGTATTTTTACTGCTGTATGTGGATGATATGCTAATATCTAGCAAATGTATGAAACAAATCAGTGAAGTTAAGATGCAACTAAAGGAGGAGTTTGATATGAAGGATTTAGGTGCAGCCAAAAGAATTTTGGGCATGGAAATTATAAGAAATAGAAAGGAAAAGAATTTTTTCTTATCTCAGGGATCTTATATTGACAAGGTGCTTGAGAAGTTTGGGTGTTCTGAAATAAAATCTGTATCAACCCCAGTGATAGTGCAATTCAAGCTCAGTAAAAATCAAGTTCCTAAGACAGAGGAGGAGAAGAGGTACATGAGTAAAGTACCTTACCAAAGTGCTGTAGGAAGTTTGATGTATTTGATGATTTGTACCATACCAGACTTGGCTTATGCTGTGAGTTTAGTGAGTAGGTTTATGTCTGAACCTAGGGTAGAACATTGGAGGGCAGTAAAATGGATTCTTAGATACTTGGCTGGATCAAGGAGAGTTGGACTGATATTTGGTAAAGACTCGAATGATCACATTAATTTGCAAGGTTACACTGACTCAGATTATGCAGGTGACTTTGATACTAGAAGATCACAATCTGGTTTTGTATTTCAGCTATGTGGTAGCTCTATAAGTTGGAAATTATCATTGTAGAGAGTGGTGACATTATCATCCACAGAAGCTGAGTACATTGGATGTACAGAGGCTATAAAGGAAGCAATGTGGTGGAAAGGGTTGATGACAGAATTTCAGCTCATTATCAATAATGTGGTGGTATGGTGTGATAACCAGAGTGCATTATGCTTGAGTAAAAATCCTGTTTATCATGAAAGGACAAAACACCTAGATGTGAAGCTACATTTCATACGAGAGGTGATTGGAGGTGGTAGTTTTAGCCTTGAAAAGGTAAGTACAAAAAATAATTCTGCTGATATCTTGACAAAGTCAGTGTCAAGATATAAATTTGAATATTGTTGTAAGCTCATGAAGTGTATGTGCTATGTGGATGAGGTGGAGAATTGTGAAGCTGAAAAAGGATAGTCCATCCACATTAGCACTTATTTACTTAGTCAAATGTCTTCTAATATGCTGAATGTTATATACTTATAATACTCAGGCAAAGTGTGTCGTTTGAGGGGGTGTAATGAGTTGTGATGTGCAGTTTTGGTCTTTTGTTTTAGTATCTACCTGTCTCTGATATATATATATATATATATATAGAAGGGAGCAGTAGATGAATAAGACTAGATCTATGAAAACAGATAGTAGCGTAGAAAGGAAAACACTGTAAGATAGCAGAAGAGAAGAAGAGGGAAATAGATGCAGAGATCAAGAAACTCAAAGACAAAGAGTGGTTCTTGATTATTTGCTTGTAATGAACTAAATACAGAGTTAATAAAAAGCTTCTGTATTCTTCTTCTTGATATAACCATTGTATCTGGTATTGTCATTTTCTTTCATTGTTGATACATAACTTCGTGCGTTCATTGGTTCAGCAAAGATCAAATAAACGGAATAGAATACTGTTCTATTGGGATTGATCCCAACACTCCCAAATGCATCTTCATCCAAAATCACTATAATCCATATATTTTATTTTGTTGGATGATGAATTGTGGGAGGGATGCTCAGCTGTCTTGTGTATAACAAAATGCTTGGATTTATATAAATTTAAACTTGCTAAAGTAAATAGAAGTAGCATCAACTTTTTAGAAAAAGCGGTCCCAAGAATCAAATTTTTATTAACGAAAACAATTGAATAAATTAAATCGACATGAATCTTACTTTACTATACAATTTGCTAGCTAAATCCCCAAAATCCTACTTAGTACTTTTTCTCGCGTAGATAAATTCGATCAATCTTTTTATCTTCAGTTCTCTTCAGCGTGCGTAAATAGTTTGATTTAGACCAAAGTTGAGCAAGTATTGGAGTTGGGATCATACAGAGCAGGAAGCAAATACTTCCTTCCACCAACACCGTTAGCATTGTAACTAGCCCCGCTAGTCTTGTCCGTCAACAACTGTCCAGCATAACCGGGATACGCACCTTTTCCGTAGACACCAGGACAGGCAGAAGCAGCCTCAAGAGAAGCACCTTTCGGACCCTGGAAGTATCCATTTCCAAATGGGTTAGTAACAGTACCGGCAAGCAAGCTAGCCAAGTTGATCACCATCCCATCGGATCCAACATCATTGTTGGGAGCAACCAATGGTGTGCTTTGCGGTCCGTAAATAGGCTGGTGGAATGGCCAGGCGCACTGACCCGGGCACTGTGTCTCGGAATTACCGACCCAGATGTATGCAAATTTGCTGGATTTCCTAGAAGCCATGGCGGAACCATGGGTACCGCATCGGCTCATACAGAAACCCTCAACTGCGACGTCAGCTGCAGTTAGGACTATATTGACTGCATTCTTCTGTTCGCCTTTGGATGCCAATTGAATCAGATTTTTGGAGGTGAGTGATTTTCCGAGGGAATACCTTTCGTCTATGATTTGTTTCCCTAAAGACAAGGTTGGTGATGTAGATTTTCTGGTGCTGTAGTAGAATTTGTCAATGGTTTTCCACCAAGAGGAAACGGATGGTTGGGAGTTGGATTTGGAGGTGGTGGAGGCGAATGAGGTGATGAAATCAGAGATGATGGATCTCTGGTTCGGCTTGAATTTACCGTACCAGATTAGATTAACGGAGATCTTGCCATTAAGAAGGGCGCCGTTGTGGTATTGTAAGCGGGTAGATTGGTCATCTGCCGCCTCGTTGAGGTTCCTTGCTGCAAGGGAGAACTGAATACAAGAGAAGAGGAGGAGCAGAGAGATGAGACCTGACATTGTTTGAATTTATGTGCTGCCGTCTTCTAACGGGTAGAAGCTTTCTACTTGTTTGTGGGTGACTGGTGGGAGAGGAAGATAGAAGGGAGTTTGTGGTTGGTGGATGGATGAATTGGCGAGGGGCGTATTTATAGGTCTATGATTCGTAAAGTTTTCAAACTGGAGAGAGTGTGCTAGATGTTTCTTATTTTATTTTAAAGTGAGAAAAAGTGGGTGAGGGAGGCTGCTGAGAATGAGCCCGTCCTTCCCTTCCTTATTTTCTTTTCTTTGTTAGCTTGCAAGGCACACTTGAAAACAAAAAACGAGCGGCTTTGGATTTGCTGGGCCAACAGTGACCATTCCTGTACTACCATCCTAATAAGGACGCCAGTGCAAAAGTGTGTTGACCATTGAGCAAAGCGAGCGTAAAGGGCACTGCACAGGCTGGAAGGATCACGGGAGAGGAGATCCAGCATTATTATCCCAGAGTTGTCATTTATTTCCTTGACATTCGGTGAAGACGTATCTGCATAATCGCCGCACTGTCTCTCCAATTCTCTATTTTGCAGTTTACATTAAACAAAAGCTACCCAAAGTTGACCATCACAATATATGTGAATTTTTTCATTAATATGCTGCTGATGCTAAGGGAGTTAGCGAGCATAATTGGACGACGAGACCAGGGAGGGGAGCAACATATCTAGACTGCAGTGCAATGGTTCTCGCTGCCGGTCTCACGCTTGCCCTGCATGAGCGGCATAGCAGCTGCGCATTAAGTAATAAGTAGGCATGCACTGCGTAGAACAGAACAACGATAACCCATTACGTTACACCGTGCAAAATTTGATTGTAGTAGTAGATATGCTTTTGACTTTGGATAAGCCTGCAGCTTCCTAGAAGCCTGCTTCTAATCTATATTCCTTGTAATCTTATCTCGTGAGAGGCCCGGCAATCTTTCTCACAACTCCACTTGAAATCGACTCCAGGCTGCATGTGAAATTTCAAATAAATAGTCTATTTATCGGCAAACAGTCCAACCTTCGACTTATTGCGTGGGGGTTAAATATAGTGAATGTTGACTGAAATCGACTTCGGGTAACTTGTTAATGCTACATGAAGGTTAAGATTACCCATAAGAAATGAATTTATATTTATATATACTCCCTAGTTTTTTTTTTTGAAAACAAAAAAACACTTCACATATTTTAAGGGTAAATTTGGATCCTGATTTTCTTTCAAAATATAATATATATTATGATATAAAAATATAATTATTATAATCGTATTGAATAATATTTTTTAAATTTTTTTATTAATATATATTAAAATATATTGTTAGTAAAAGTTTATTCTTAAAATATGTGACGAATTCTTTTTTATAACACATAATATATACATTTATATACTATTTAGTGAACTATAACACTCAAAAAACAAAACCTAAAACACTAATGACAACAACATTGAAACAAGAAGACAACTGATGAGATTGAGAGACGTAGGATGTGAACAAGAGCTTTGTGTCTATGTTAATTGAGAACCAATAAATCCACTAGTACAAAATACAAATAGATAACATCTTATATATGGTTGTTGTAACAAGAAAAATAATATATAATTCATCTAGTAAAAACTAAAGTAGGTTGAAAAAAGTAGGGTTACTGTGGGAAATTAAATATGGTGATTTTACAATTATAACAATTGTCTATAGTGTCTCCTAAAATGGTCGATTTAAAGAATACTATAAATGACAATTTTATTCTACAACTATTGTATATAGTTTAGTGCAATTTTATTTTCTTTTATTGAGGGTATAAACAATTGTTTTATATTATAACCATTGCATATACCTCAACCCACTCCTCCCCCAACATTTCTTCACTTTAAACGATTTTGCTTTTTATTTTTCATCCATTTGGTCAAACATAGAAGAGAGAAGCTTCAACTACATGAAGAACCTTCATGCTTTTTGCCACTTTAAGACTTCTTCTCTTATCACCAACATATTATCACTACAAAATAATTCACTTTTGCCAACAGAAACTTAGTCACAGATATTTTTTCTGTTGGTAAAAGTAACTAATACCAACAGATAATTTTCTGTGGGCAATAATATAGTTTTTCCAACAGAAATTTTTTATCTGTTGGTATTAATATGTTATGCCAACAGATATTTTACCATCACTTATATCTGTGGTTATTAGTAGCATTATACCAACAGAACTAATACCCACTTTTACATCTGTTGGTATTAGTGTTTATGAAATTCAACAATAATATTTGTTTTTATATAATTTTAATAATGATTAATTCTATTCTTTTTAATATAATAATAATAATAATAATAATAATAATAATAATAAAGTCATTAGTCATTTTTAGAAATAATAGTTTACATATATTATTATTAATTATTATTTTATTTCAAAGTTTTTATATTAATATTGTTCATAATGGTGTTTTTTAACAATTATAATGAAATAATATATATTATATCTACTACCACTTACTATTAAATTAATTTATTATTAAATACTACCAATTATCATTCACATCTATATTATCTTAACAATAATAAATATTATCAATAATTTTTCACATTATTAATAATATATTAGTAATTATTAGATACTATTATTAATTTATTTAAAATAATGATTCATATTATTCTTATTAATATAATTCTTTATTAATCATTACTAAGAATAATTATTTTAGGACATTATTATTATTATTATTATTATTATTATTATTATTATTATTATTATAAATATTATTACTAATTGTTGGAAATTATGATTAATATTTATATTATTCATATTTGTATTTATTTTGCATTATTCATTATTTTTAATAATAATTATTATTTTATTATAAATTATGATTAATATTATCTTAATAATACATTATAAAATATTAATTTTATATTAAATATTTTTAAATAATACTAATTATTATTTAAATTTATTATTTAATAATATTATTAGATAACCAATAATATTATTATTATAAGTAGTAAAATTAATTATATTATTTGTAAGAAAAAAATTCTTTTATTAATTCTTTCAAAAATGTTTCCGATATTCTTTATATAGCGATTTTATTAATTTTAAAATTTTGGATCCTTTTGAAATAAATTTTTATTAAATAAATTTTAGATAAAATTATTCCAATTATATTTTTTGATATTTAGTATTTTATTTAATACTCCTATTTAAAAAAAAAAACACCCATCGACCGTGCCCCGAGTCCCCGACCCACCCTCTTCTTTTCTTTTTCTCTCTCTCTCCTTTCTCTCCCTTCTCTACTATGTCCCTTCCCGACCCCCTGATCCTGTCTTGAGCCAACCGCAGGCCAAACCCCAGCCTGCTTCCTTCTCCCAAGCTTCTCCCTGCTCCAACCGCCCCGCCAGTCGACCGCCACCGGAGACGCCGCAGCTGAAGCCGAAGCAGTAGCAGCAACCAGCAGCAGCAGCGCCGCCGCAGCAACAGGTGTAGCGAGCAGTAGCGCAGGTCACACCGCCACCGCCCGATCACCGCCGACGTCTCCCGACCACCGGCGAGCAACCCCTGACCTCCGGCGAAGCTTGTCCAGCCTTCCCTTGCTCTGATTTGTTGATTTTTATTGGGTATAAATTTCTGAAAAAACCCTAATATTGATTTGATTAATTGAGTATGATTTAGCTTGTGATAAGCTAAATTAATTGTTTGGTTATGTATATATGTGCTGTGAGATAGATTTGGATAAGTGAATTGTATGGTTTATGTTGAAATTCTAGAAAATTGAATTCTTGGCGGGGTTATGTCCGAATTTTTCGGATTCACCCGATTTGGTGATTTTGGATAAATTGATTGTATAATATGTTTTTAAATGTATCTAATTTCATATTGGAAGTGTTGATTTGGGAAAATTGTGCGTAATTGATCGGAATTGGATTTTTAGGTCTAAAACTCTTGTAGAACTAAATAAAATTGTGTAATCGGGTCGTTTTATTCAATTGACTGTTTAATTTATATTAGAATATATTTAATTACATTTTCGAACCATCAATTTATATATTTTAGCAAGAATTGATCGGATTTGTGTTACGGGCTCCAAAACCCTAATTATGTTAAATTGGGTATTTCTTTTATTGTTTTGGAAAATTGATTATACGATATGTTATAAAATATGTCTCATTGCATTTCTAAACATTTAATTTAAATAAATTAATAGAATTCAACTGAATTGTATTTTCGGGCCTAAAACCCTAGATTTCAAGTGAAACTATAAAATTGATCATTTGTATAATTATTTTTCTAAAATTAAATTTATAGAAATAGTTGAAATGATTCTAATTGCATTCTAATACCTTTACTTGATAGTTTTAAAAACTATCAATTTGAGGTAAAAGAAATAGTTGAAATGATCAAAGTGTTGGTGTTGTTTACGGAGACTTGAGTAATTCGCCACTCTATGTCTATAAGAGCACTAGGTGTGTGGAGCTAGTATGTTTTCTGAGCATATTTTTTGGAGGTGTCATTTTGACTATTTCCCTTACAGTAGTGAATTACAGAAACTATCATTTTCATGTGAGGAAATTTAGGGAAGAAAAAATAGTTTGCTCCATAACAAAGTACAGCCCTGCTCTCTTATGAATGTACGTGATTCTAGAGTGGTTGATCTTCTTTATATGTACTCATTAATGGCTATCGAATTTTGAGCTGCCTTGAGTGAATTGTTTAGCACCATTGAATGTTCACTTTTGTGGGTTAAAAAAATAATTTCGATAAAAGTTTTGATTTGTATTTCTTGCCTTATCATGCTTCTCATGCTTTGTGCGTTTTCATGTGTCTGAAATATTATTGAATTTATCGCTGAAAATTTTTCTTGAATTAGCTAACCTTTTATTTCTAGCAAAGTTGTATGTGAGGCTAGTCTTGCCACTAGTTTAGGCCATTACTCATTGTTTGTGTTATTAGTATTGTTGTTGTTTGTGTGTTTAGTTACTCTGGTTACTATTATTTATTCTTTCATTCTTATCTTAGGCGAATTTAATTATATTAATCTAATTAAGTTACATGCAAATTTTTTTAGGGAATACGCAAAAGTCATTGGAGATGCTAAATAGGATGGGAATGAAGAAGATGGTGTTTGATATGTTAATGAGATGTTTTATATGTTAGTATATGTTACAAGTTGTATATATATTCTACCTATAAGATTATTATCGTTTTGATAGTTAAACTAACGAACGATGATTATGTATGGTGTACTATATTTTATATAAGGATAAGTTATTGTTAAAAGTAAATATTGCTACAACAGGTATTATGGACATTATTGTCGTTTTACTAACATATAATATATATATATATATTATATATATAATATATATAATAATATATATATATTGTGGATACTACTTTTAGTCACAGATTTTTTTTGTGGTAATAGTTTTAGTCACAGATATTGTTTTGTGGACAATACTTGTAGTCACAGATATCATTTTGTGGTTAATACTTTTACTCACAGATATAATTGTAGGTATAAGTTTTTACCAACAGATAAATATCTGTGGGCATAAGCAACTAATACCAACAGATCACACGTATCTGTGGGTAAAACTTTTAAGCACAGAGTTTTTACCCACAGATTTGTCACAGAAAAATATCTGTTGGTAAAAACTTTTGCCAACAGAAATATGGCTTTTACCAACAGATAAGACCTGTTGGCAAAAGTCAATTATTTTGTAGTGTATTTTCCTCTTCCTTTCACCGTTGTCATTGTGTACTTACTTTAGGTATGCAATTTCCTACTTCATTCTTGCTTAATGTTACACATAATCTCAATTTCTCTTTTATTAAATAAGGTTGTTTCCTTTAAATATGCTTGCTCAATTTCACTCTTTAAAATTTTATATACCATTTACAAGTGGTTTTGAGTGTTGCTTGGAGTGTGGCTTATTGTTGTTTGGTTGTAGAATTTTATAGTTGCTTCATTTTTCATGTTGTATAGTATACATGTTTTAAATGTTCTGTTATTTAATTGGTTGATACTATGTTATCATTAAGGAGGAAAAAAGTGATCAAGATGAACTTTGCTGGAATTATATATATATGTATATATATATTTAATGCTAGCTTGACGTGTGTTGGAATTTTGCTTGCTTGCTTATGTGGGAAAAAAATTGATAAATGCCTTATTAAAATCTAAAATTTTTTTCTTTTTGAATGGTTTCATGTAGGTATGGCATCTCAAGATGAATGAAGGGAAAAAATGTTAAAGGAAAGAGATAAAGGGTGCAAATGAAGAAAATAGCTAAGTTAAGGCATAAGGAAACTAGATTGGTAGTTAATGAGTTTACTAATTAAGGGTGCCAAGTAGAGAAAGTGAGACATATTATATGTAACACCCACAAATTTACTACTGAAAAATTTCATTTTAATAAAAAGGTTCTACGGAAGCGAAATGACAAAACCGTAAACTCGGAGGCATTACCGCTATACTTAGTACCAAATCGGTTCACTCCTACCATTCCATTACTAAGTGCTAAGGCTAAACAAGGTTAACATCAAACACAAGTCATTAATAAAAACACAAGTCATTAGTAAAACACAAGTCATACAGAAATCAGAGTGCAGTTTAGAATTACAATCCAAAGAGTAAGTGACTATAGTTTTTCAAAACATAAAGTACCGTACGATATCACATAACTAAAATAAAATAATACATGGTCTAATAAAAAGGAAACAAAGTCCGACTGAGTCGCTCGCAATCCCCAAGTCAGGTCTAGGCTCAACGCTCAGTCCCACTTGATGCCTCTTAAGTGTTTTAGGCATCAAAGATGTCATCCCCTTTACAAGCTCAGATGGGTTTTTTGCTCGTGGGAATGAGCAGCACCTATGAAACGAGTGATTAGTACACTACGTACTAAGTAAGGTAACCATGTGCTAAGGCCGAACATGAAATGCCCTAAAAATTCTAATTTTATTTATTATTATTAAATAAGGTTTTATTAGAAAAATTAATTAAATAAATTATTATATTTAAAATAAGAAGAAAAAAATAGTTTCAAATTAATATGAATTTTATAAATAATTTAATTTGAGATAATTAGAGTGTTTTGCTAATTAAAATAGAATTTATGGAAAATCTTTTAAAAATCCTAATTTATCCTAAAAAGGGGATTTAAATATTATTATTTTTAAATATTCCAAATATTTTAATTAATTTAATTACCCAACCTAATTATTTTTCTCTTATCCTTTTTCTTTCTTCTTTTTCTTTTCTTTTTCTCCTTTTCTCTTTCTTTTTTCTTCTTCTTTTCTTTTTCCTCTCCTCCTCGACCTGGGCCAGCCCAGTGGCCCAAGCCCTCTCCCCTTTCCTTCCTTTGACACGGACCGTTCCTTCCCATGGCCAAGCTTCCCTTTTCTTTTCTTCCTCCGTTGACGCAGCCAAATGCTGCGTTTCATTTATTTTCCGTCGGCCAGTTCGTCTTTCTTTTCTTTCTTTTTCTCCTGAACCGCCTGGTTTGCGCAACCTTTTCTTTCTTCTTCATTCTCCCTCGTTGCACCGTGTTTGGAATTCTTTTTTCCCTTGGATGCCGTGTTTCACTTAAACTTCCTCCGCTTCACCGTGCCAACCAGTTCGGTTCCCCTTTCTTTCCTTTCTTTTCCCTCGAACCGCAGGTCCTGCCCACCTTTCTTCTTCTGCTTCCTCCTTCCTCCCTCGATGCCGCCGTCGACCTGTATTCCGAAGATTTTGCCCGCAACTATGCACGTTCGTTGCCCACTTTCTCCCCCTCTCTTCCATGTCGACTTACTGACCACACCTATCTACCCACTTCTCCCATTCCTCGCACGATTTCCCTCTCCCCTCGCCACTTACAGACACAATCAGGAAAGTGCGCTGGGTGTCCTCGTCGGTTGGTGCCCACTCCTTCCGATCACTCCCCCACTTTCCCTTCGACTCTAACTTCCTTTCAAGCCTATAAATACACCCAATAGCAGCGTTGAGTCGAGTTTTTCAGTTGAAGTTCAGAAAATACCTTCCTTTGCTCCACTGCCCCTCTAGACGCCACTTTCGCCGCCGCCGGCCAACGTCGCTCCCCGTTCTGGCCACCTACGCCTTCCCTGCACCACCCTTTAACTAACTAGACCACCTGTACCCATCGATTCTTCATGCACAAGCCACCCCGACTGTGCTAACCAAACCATTTTCTACCACTACCGCCCTTCTAACCACCCTTAGCCACCTCTTTCGCCGTTGTTGCCGCTCCTTTCACCTCCCAAATTGTGCTACAGACCCTCCTCTATCTCCCCTACCTTTCTTTTCCTCTTTCTCCCTCTCTTTCTCTTCTTCTTCCCTATTCCACCACCACCATCACCGCCATGTGCCGCCACCTTTGGCTACGTCACCACCATTTTTACAAGCCTTAAATTATTTTATTTCATTTATTCTAATACAAATCCTATTATTATTATTATTATTTCCATTATTAATATGTATTATTATTATTATTATTAATGTTAATGTTTTTATTATTATTCTTTTGAGGGTCGAAGCCCTATTATATTTTTAATTCGATTTTATTATTATTAATAGTATTATTATTATTTTTATTATCTTTATTATTAATATTAATATGTTATTATTATTAGTATTACTATTTCAAATTACTGTTATTATTATTCCATTATTAATATTACAACTACTTTACCCTTTTTCTTGTTATTATTATTATTATTGTTAGGTGGTCATTGTTAATATTAATATTAATATTAGTATTACTACTACTACTATTACTACTACTTTCAATCTTAATATTATTATTCTATATTGGGCTGAAACCCTATTGTGCTTATTTTAAATTTTAGTAGTAGTATTATAAATATCATGTCTTATTATTATTAGGGTTATCAGTATTATTATTATTATTATTATTATTATTATTATTTATTCTTATTAGTGTTATTATTATTATTATTATTATTATTTATTAAGTTATTATTATTCAATGTAGGATGGAAACCCTACTTCTTTTTATCTTCGATAATTATCTTTACTATTATTACCATTATGGTTATTATTATTTTGTAATATTATTATTATTATTATTATTATTATTATTATTATTTTAGTAAAGGGGCCGAAGCCCTTATTTCACTTTGTTTTGAATAATGTCCTTGTCATTATTATTGTTACTATTATTATTATTATTATTATTATTATTATTATTATTATTATTATTTATATTATCATTGATATTATTTTTAGTATCTTTGCTATTATTCTTTTAGTATCATTATTATTATTATTATTATTAGGGTAAAGTTTTCAACCTTATATTATCAAATTTTATAATATTTATATTATTTCTATATCTTTAGCAAAGTTAGTAATTAGTTAAGGTTATTTTATTAATATATTATTATTATTTTTAAAATATAGTCTTATAATAAGTTAGTGACTAATAGTATTTTTTGATAGGAGGGAGTCTAATTTTAGCTTTTCCCTCATAATAGGTGAAACCAGTCAAAGCCCTAAGGAGGCGTAGGAGCGTGTTCCAAGATCGGTGTCGTTTTAGGTAAGGGGTGCTAATGAAATATGTGTAATATGTGATTTTATGCTATGCATGCCATGTGATATGAATTATAGTGTATTTCATGTGTACATTGTATAATTGTTATGAATGCAACATGATATGAGTTGAAGTATGTTGGTGTGAATAAATTGTGGCATGAGAATTATATGTATAAGTGTGTTATTATTATGGTATGATGTGGCCTTAAGACATGCATGATAGGGTTGTAAAATAATGATGGGGAGTGTAACAACATGGTGTTAGGATTTTGCATGGAGTTGTGGGATGCATAGTATTAGGGTTTGCATGGTGTTGGATTTTGCATGGAGTTAATGTTGCATGGTGTAGGGTTTTGCATGGAGTTGTGGGATGCATGGTATTAGGGTTTGCATGGCATTGGGCTTTGGATGGAGTTAATGTTGCATGGTAGTATTATGGTTTGCATGGTGGTATTAATGGTTGCATGGTGGTATTAATGGTTGTATAGTGGTATTAGGGCTTGTATGGTGGTATTAGAGTTGGCATGGTGGTATTAGGGTTTCCATGGTGGTATTAATGGTTGCATGGTGGTGTTAATGGTTTTATGGTGGTATTAGGGTTTGCATGGTGGAGTTAGGGTTTTGCATGGGAGTTAATGATTGCATGAGATTTAGGGTTTGCATGAAAAGTTTGAAAGGTTGCATGGGATGTGTAAAGTTTGCATGTGAGTGAAATTTATGTATGGAAGGTTGATTTGGGATAGGAGGAAGGTAATGTAAGTGTTATTTGGGTGTTTGAACATTTTGGATGAAAAATAGTATGTGGAGTTATATAAGGGTCCGTAGGAAACCGAACTAGGGTTTGTGTGCACAATTAGGGTTTGTTGTGGTTGCTTAGAATTTGTGTGTTATCATGTGTATTTGGTGATTAAAGTGTACTTATGATGGTGGAATTTTATAGTTTGTGATGTGTGAAGTATAAAGAGAATGATTTATGCATGTCTATGGTGAAAGCTTTTGAATAAGATACTTAAAACATTAATAATGTAAAGTGAAAGATTGTTGAGTCGGGCCCGGACCGATCCACCGGCGAATAATAGTGGTTAGGACATGATGTCCTATATGTAACCGGTTCACCGGTAATAATAGTAGACATACTTTGTACCTGTGCGTTTCCGGTCTACCGACTATAATAGTGGGGGATTCCGTGCTCAACAAAACTGAACATATTTGTGACAAAACATAAGAAAGACACTAATTACTTCCAGTGGAACACCATGCGAGGAGGGGCTAGACCAGTCCACCAGCGAATATTAGTGGCTAGGTACTACAGTATCCTGGAGACCAATGCACCAGCTATAATAGTGGTTAGGAGCAATATGCTCTGTGTGTTTTCCGATCCACCGGCTATAATAGTGGGGTTTCCGTACTCGCGTGGATTTGATAAAAAAGCATGGTGTGAATTGACTTCTAATAAGTGATTAATTAAGTAATTAATCCAGATTATATATGGGTCTTTGTACTTTTACTTGGTTGATCATATGCATTTATGATTGTGATCTTCTATTGTTTTGCATGATTTATGTGCTTATGTGTGGGCCTTAGTGCTCGGTTACCTTATTCAGTACTTAATGTACTGATCACCCGTTTCATGGGTGCTGCTCATTCCCACGAGCATAAGGCTCTTTCTGACTTTGTGCATGTGGACGAGACACCCGGTGGGGTTGAAAGTTGAGCTTGTGGCTGGTTCAGAGTCCAAGAGTGTCGTGGCAGCATTTAATCTTTATGCAACTTATTTCCTCGGTATTACTCATATATCGTATTTACCCTTTTACGTGTTATTATCTTGTATTGAGTATTTCAAATATACCCTTTATTGATTGTAAAATTATTCCCTATGAGGAGTTTTGAATTCGCACTCTGATTTCTATCTTGTTATTTATTATAACTTGTATGCGTACTCTAATTTCTATGTTAATCTTTTTAATGCGTTTTATGAACTCTCAGTTTAAGTGTGGAAATAATATTTTTAGCCTTAGCACTTGGTACTGGAAGGGTCGGAGATAACCGGTTTGGTACTAAGTGTGGCGGTAACATCCCCAGAATTCACGGGTTTTAATTTAAATATTTCTATTGTAATACAAAACATACAACGTAACATACATGACAAGGTCATGCAGACATCATACAGTAACACAGATAATGAAGGCCGGCTATGGTCCAATTAGACTTATTCTTTTTTTTATATGTGATGAATTCTTTTTTATAACACATAGAATATACATATATACTATTTAGTGAACTATAACACTTGAAAAACAAAACCTAAAACACTAATGACAACAATATTGAAACAAGATGACAACAGATGAGATTGAGAGACGTAGGATGTGAACAAGCACTTTATGTCTATGTTAATTGAGAACCAATAAATCTACTATTACAAAAATACACATAGATAACATCTTATATATGGTTGTTGTAACAAGAAAAATAATATATAATTCATCTAGTAAAAACTAAAGCGGGTTGAAAAAAGTAAGGTTACTGTGGGAAACTAAAAATGGTGGTTTTACAATTATAACAATTGTCTATAGTGTCTCCTAAAATGGCTGATTTAAAGAATACTATAAATGACAGTTTTATTATACAACTATTGTATGTAGTTTAGTGCAATTCTATTTTATTTTATTGAGGGCATAGACAATTTTTTTATATTATAACCACTGTATATACCTCAACCCACTCCCTCCCCCCACATTTCTTCACTTTAAACTATTTTGCTTTTTATTTTCATCCATTTAGTCAAACTTAGAAGAGAGAAGCTTCAGCTACATGAAGAACCTTCATGCTTTTTGCCACTTTTAAGACTTCTTCTCTTATCGCCAACATATTATTTTCCTCTTCCTTTCACCGTTGTCGTTGTGTACTTACTTTAGGTATGCAGTTTCCTACTTCATTCTTGATTAATGTTACACAGTCGATTTCTCTATTCTTAAATAAGGTTGTTTCCTTTAATTATGCTTGCTCAATTTCACTCTTTAAAATTTTATATACCATTTACAAGTGGTTTTGAGTGTTGCATGGAGTGTGGCTTACAGTTGTTTGGTTGCAGAATTTTATAGTTCTTTCATTTTTCATGTTGTATGGTATACATGTTTTAAATGTTCTATTATTTAATCGGTTGATACTATTTTATCATTAAGGAGGAAAAAAGTGATCAAGATGAACTTTGTTGGAATTATATATATATATATAATGCTAGCTTGACGTGTGTTGGAATTTTGCTTGCTTGCTTGTGTGGGAAAAAAACTGATAAATGCCTTATTAAAATCTAAATTTTTTTCTTTTTGAATGGACCCATGTAGGTATGGCATCTCAAGATGAACGAAGGGAAAAATGTTAAAGGAAAGAGATGAAGGGTGCAAATGAAGAAAATAGCTAAGTTAAGGCATAAGGAAACTAGATTGGTAGTTAATGAGTTTACTAATTAAGGGTGCCAAGTAGAGAAAGTGAGACATATTATATAAGCCTTGTGATTTCTAGAGCATATGCAATGGTCTCCATTATAATTATTAACTCGAGAAAGGAGCTTAATGAGTTTATGGAGAAGTTATTAGATAATTACTTTTAACACCCTAAAAAATTACAGTTTAAAAATTTTGTTCGTCTTTAAAATCACACATCACAGGGGGATGTTACCACTATAATTAGTATAAGTCTGGCCCTTGACCAACCTCATAGTAACCACAAGACTAAAAGAATAAACTCAATTATAATACCATAGCATAAATAAATTAAAACGTGAAGGAGTTAAATATTGATATATGGAAAATGCTAGAACATAAGAAAGTCAAGTGTGAATACTAAAGAGTACTGGAAATACATAATACAGTTCCACACTTAGGAAAAACATAAAATACTAGTGGAAAAATAAGTCTAAGGTGCACTCTCTCATGCCCCAGTTCAGAATACCATGGCATCACTCTACCCCAACCATATCATCACATACAACAAAGTCCTCTATAGTATCATCACCTACCTACACAAATTCAAGAGGAACCACTACTCGTGGGAATAAGCGGCACCCATAATTGGGGTGATCAGTATGCTATGTACCAAATAAGGTAACAATAACATTAAGTTAGAGCATAGCAATGCAAGATACAGATATAACACACATAGAAAATTATATTAGATCATTTACCCCTATCGGAGTTTAAAGCCATTAGTGCAGTATTGACACATCTCTCAAATTATATTCATTTGGGTTCAGGGACCCCACTATAATGATTGGTGGACTAATAACTATGTCATCTAGGGTAGAATGCTTATGACCACTATTATGACCAATGGACCGGTAAGCCTACTACAATCCAGGGCAAAATACTTTTAACCATGATTATAATTGGTGGACCAGTAAGTATACTACAATCTAGGACAGAACGCACCTGACCACTATTATAACCGGTTGACCGATAAATATACTACAAATATTCCTGACCCATGTGGTGTTCTACTATAAGTGATTAGTGTCTTTTCTATATATTAATATCATCTAGAGGTTCCATTATTTGAACTTAGCACCCCCACTATTATAACCATTGGACTGGTACTAGAAAATCTAGGGTAGAACACACCTAACCATTATTATAACTAGTGGACCGGTTATATCCTACAATCGAGGATAGAATGCACCTAACCACTATTATAATCGGTGGACCACTAAATAGATCACACACGGTCCTGGCCCATGTGTTGTTACATTGTAAGTGATTAGTGTTGTTTCCATAGATTAATATCATCCAAGGGTTCCATTATTTGAGATCAAAAACCCCACTATTATAACCGGTAGACTGGTACTAGAAAATTCAGGATAGAATGTACTTAGCCACTACTATAATTGGTGGACTGGTAAATATCCTACATGTGGGCCTGACTTATTGATCTTCCACTTTAAGTAATTAGTGTCTTATTCATGTCTTATTTATTAGATATTACACACATATCCATGAACAACCCAGGTAAGACTCCTAACCTACTACCATCCTGGCCAAACTTGACCTGATGAAAACCCTAATTCCCTTGACTCAAGACATCCACACTCCCTAATGATCTCTGGAGCCCCCAACCTTATCCACCAACTTAGACATGCCCTTAGAAGCCTCATACTCATAGGTCATAGCCCTCTTTCCTTTCCCCCCCACTTATGATCACCATGGCCCTCTAAGGTTTCCCCCTAAAAACCCTAATCTTTGACCTACGTGGCTCTAGCCTCTCATCCTCTTCTTTCTTATCCCTAAGCTTCCAAGATTCAAGTACATGTCACCATACTCACCCCTACTCTAAATTTTTGCAACCCAAATCCCTCAATCCCCATATGTGATAACAACCTTTTAAATGGTCACCCGTGAAAATCCTAGTCTCCCATTTATTTTCGTACCCCTTTCTTACACAACTCCACCTTCCATTTGAGTGGATCCACATTCTCCATCTTCTATACCCCTCACCACAACCCCGGTGTATGACCCAACTCCCTCAACTTCTCCCTACAATAACACACTATCCTTAGGTTTGATCCCCAAAATCCTAATTTGTGGCCCCATGCACCTTCCTATATTCCCACATACCAAAATTATCCCATTTCCACTAACTACCCATAATACACTCTCCTACCTATGGCCAACCTCCAAATAAGGTCCCACCAAGTTGATCCTGCCCTCATGCAAAGCCCACTCTCCCCATGCAAAGTTTTTACACTAATCCCTGTTTTCTTCAATACTCTTTTTATTACTCCATATTATTCCAAAGAATAGTCAGAACACTCCCCACTTAAAATTTTACTTAATCTTTCCCTCACTATTTTATTCCATTCGCCTTAGCCACTTAAGCCCCACCTAAGACTCCTTGGATTAAATATACCATTTTTCAACAACATATAAAACCTACATCATCACATGATAAGACTTAGCAAACACATAAAAAAACAAGTAGTGAGGGTCACATACATCATTACCTTAGGTCCTTGCAAGCCAAGGTGCACAACACACTTAGATCACATATGCATATAAACACATTTCATATAAGTACGCTTATTCCACAGCCAAGAGACACAAACATAACCTTAACATAACTGTATCCTTACCTAATTAGCTTTGGTCTTCAAGTAATGAAATCTTATGCCTCCTCATAGGTGATTAATAGTTTAGTAACTAAAATGAGAACACCCAACTTAGCTATTTTACTCCTTTTCTACCTTTTCTCCTTTCCCCCTATTTTCTTAACCAAAATAGTAATAAGAAGAAGAATAATGTTAATAATAGTAGATATTAAGATAAAATGCTTAAAATAAGTAAGGAGGGGCAGATATGCGACCTGAATAAATATGGGAAGGTGATGGTGGTGTGGCAGTGGTCGCCGTAGTGGCGGTGATATAAGGAGAAAGCTTTTTGGTGTTGGTAGAGGGAGTGGGGTAGGGTTTATTAGGGTGGTGGAGGCCTCACGGTAGCGAAGGTGACGGTAGTGCTTGCAGCGACACATGAGAGGAAGGGAGGAAGAGGGGGAGAAGGGTGATGGAGGAGGTTTGTGGCACAAGGAAACCTTCCTATATAGGAAGGGAGTGTAGGGAGGAAGGAACAACAAGCGGTGGTGGTGGGGCGAGGTGGTACTAATGGTACGAGGTGGTGCAAAAAGTTAACTTGAGCTACCCACTTTGCACGTTCAGGGAGAGGAAAGGAAGGGAAATGAAGGGGAAGTGAGGGGCTCGGTATGTGTAGGGAGGTGCAAAGAGAAGAAGGGATGGAGTTGGGGCGGCGGATCAACCTAGTGGCAATGGTGGCGGCGTCTGAAGTTGCGATGGGAGAAGGAGGACCTAAGATATGTCACATCTTTCTCAATTGGTATGAGAGAATACAAGTGAAAAAGATGCCCTCACTTTTTGAGTCTCTATCTATTTAAAAAAGAATAAAATAATATTTTTGAAATACGCATGAAAATTCATCAAAACATATTTTCTACAAGATGAGGACAAGGTAACAGGTAGCTGGAGGCCAGTGGTGGCACGGGTTTTCTACAGGCAATAGGGTGCAGAGTAAGGGGAAGAGGGCATATAGGGGGACCATGTAAGGACATGCTAGCTTGCATGCCCTACATGGCTGAAAAAGTAGAGAAGGGGAGTAGGTAGGGTTGTTGTAAAAATAGCAACGGGAGAGGGAGTCTGGAAGGCATGAAGTTAATGGTGAGGGTAGAAAGGGAAGAGAGGGATAAAGAGAGGGAGAGAAAAGGGAAAGAAGGGGGCATGCATGCATTTGTAGGCTACCACCCGGGAATGAAAAGAGAGAGAGAGAGAGAGAGAGAGAAATGGCCTTAGCCGGTCAAGGGGAAAGGGGAAGAGAAAAAGGGGGGAAGAAGAAGGCTTGTGCCATTGGCCCTGTCGGGTCACAACCTAGATGGCTGGGAAGGAAGAAAAAAAAATAAAGAAAGAAAATGAAGAAAAGAAAAGAGAGGAAAAAGGAAAAGGAAAGGGGGGAAAGGAAAAAAATAAAAAAGGAGATATGGTATGGTGTTTTAGGTATTTAGGAATTTATGGGTAATAATTAAAATAATTTACATTAATTTAAAATTTTCCATAATTTATCTATAATTTATTTTAGGTTCGCTAATTAAAATAACTTCCAAATAATAATGGAGAGCACATCTTTATGGGAAACTCATCCATCGCTGGAAATTTGGGAAAAAGGGAAGGTTCTTCTAAAACTTACCTCTAGAAAATCTTTATTGTTAAGTGATGTCTTGTATGTCCCCTCCCTTTGTAGGAACTTAGTTTCGGGTAGCTTACTTAATAGAGCTGGTCTAAAACTAATTTTTGAGGCTAATAAGGTCGTGTTGACCATAAATGGGGACTTTGTGGTTAAGGGGTACTTGTCTGATGAACTCTTTATTTTGAATGTTGTTTTCGCTTCTATTAATGAAATTGGTTCTACTTCTACTTATATTTCTAAGTCTATAACTTTGTGGCATGGTAGGTTAGGGCATGTGAATGTGGCTTCTACAAACAAACTAAAACGAATGAACTTAATTAATGTGTTAGATACTAATGATTATAAGAAGTGTCCTGTTTATGTGGAAGCCAAGTATGCTAAAAAGCCTTTCAAACCAGTCACAGTGAGATCAACAGAATTGTTTGAATTAATACATACAAACTTAGCATATTTTAAAAACAACAAGAGTAGATGAGGAAAACGATATTGTGTAACATTCATTGATGATAATTTGAGATATATTAAAGTTTTCCTCCTTCGGTCTAAAGATGAGAGTGAAGGTATGTTCTTAAATTATAAAGTAGAAGTAGAAAACAAATTGGACCGAAAGATTAAGAGGCTTAGGTCTAATAGGAGTGGCGAATATGGAACTAGTTTTCTAAAGAATTTTTGTGATAATCATGGTATCATACATGAAACTAGTGCCCCTTATTCTCCTCAACAAAATGGTGTAGCTAAAAGAAAGAATAGAACTCTAAAGGAAATGATGAATGCTATGCTATTAAGTTTTGGTATGTGTGACTATATGCGGGGGGAGGCAGTCTTGTCTGCATGCTATGTTTTGAATATGGTTCCCCATAAGAAACTAGATAAGACTCCCTATGAGTTATAGAAATCTTTAAAGCTAACCTTAAAATTTTAAAAGTATGGGGGTGTCTAGTTAAGGTTGGTTTAACAAAATTTAGAAGAACCAACATGGGAATAAAGACTTTTGGCTGTAAAATTATTGGATATGCTGAAACTGTGCTGCATATAGATTTCTGTGTTTGAATGATTATTCTATTTTTGAATATAGAAATGTAGAATTTTTTGAGAATGAGTTTCCTATGAAAAAGAATACATGTGACTTTTCTAGTTCTTCTAATACTTTTCGGTGCCCTTTTTTTTACTACCCTCTCTTAGTATTAAAAATGATAAGGTAAATGAGCCTAGGAGAAGTAAAAGACGAAAGATTAAAACTAGCTTTGGACCTGATTTTGTTACTGCGTTCCTTGTTGAAAATGATGACATTGATGTGATTAATATGGACTTTGTGTCCGCATATCTGATTAAGGAGGATCCTAAATCATATAAGGAATCGATAACTTTTGTGGATTCTAGTTTTTGGAAAAAGTAATTAAAAATGAGTTAGATTCCATTATGCCCAATCACACTTAGGATTTGGTTGATTTGCCTAAAGGTTGTAAACCAATTAGATGCAAATGGGACTTTAGAAAGAAATTGAGAATTGATGGGACCATAGATAAGTTTAAAGCTAGATTAATGGCTATAAGCTACAAGCAAAATAAAGACATTGACTTTTTCAATACTTACTCTCCCGTGACTAAGATTGCCACTATCCGCTCTTTAATTACCTTAGCTGCTATCTATAGACTTATAGTTCATCAAATGGATGTGAAAGCAACATTTCTAAATGGTAACTTGAAAGAGGAGATCTATGTGGAGCAACTCGATGGTTGTGAGGTTGAAGGTTAGGAGACTAAAGTGTGTAGATTAAGAAAGTCATTGTATGACCTTAAACAAGCTCCTAAACAATGGTATGAAAAGTTTGACCATACCTTAGTGAGCAATGGTTATGTAGTAACTGCATCTGATTCATGTGTTTATTCTAAATTGATTGGACATGAATGTGTGATAATTTGCTTGTATGTGGATGACATGTTGATTTTTGGCACAAGTGTGACTGTGGTCAATGAGAATAAATTATTTTTATCTTTTAATTTTAAAATGAAAGATTTAGAAGAAGGTGATGTACTTATTGGTATTAAAATAAGAAAAACCGAGAATGGATTTTCCTTGAATCAATCATATTATATTGATAAGATTCTGGAAAATTTTAATTGTCAAGATTAAATGCTTGTGAAAACTTTCTATGATCCTAACATACATTTGAAAAAGAACATAGGTGCTAGTGTTTCTTAAGCTATATATGTTAAAATAACAGGTAGTGTGATGTTCCTCATAAATTGTACTAGACTTGACATAACCTATACTGTAAGTAGACTGAGTAGGTATACTCACAACCCAGGTAGTGATCATTGGATTGCCCTACACCGTTTGCTTGGATACCTTAAAGGTATTAAGGATTAGGGTTAGTATTTTTATAAATTTCTTGTTGTTTTAGAGAGATTTACATATGCAAATAGGATTTTTGATAATAATGAGGTCAGTTCTACCAGTGGTTATGTGTTTACCTTGGGAGGAGGAGCTATATCCTGGAAGTTTGCCAAGCATATTTGTACCATGGAGCTAGAGTTTATTGCCCTTGATTTAGCTGGTTAAGAGGTAGAGTGGTTGAGGGACTTGTTGGCCAATGTACCTTTGTGGAAGAAATCTTGTGTACCGCTTTCCTTATATTGTGATTCATAGGTAGCTATATGTGTTGCCAAATACACTATTTTTAATGGTAAGAGGAGACACATCTGTATTAGACACAATTCTGTGAGACAACTATTGACGAACAATGTGATATCTTTAGAGTTCGTTAGATCTGAGAGGAATTTGGCAGATCCTCTCACGAAGGGTCTAACAAGGAGGGTCATCCTTGAGTCGTCGAGGGGAATAGGGCTTAAGCCTTTGAGTTGTGGAAAGTATGGTGGATACCACATGTGGTCAAACGAAGCCATATGATTACTCTTTTACACTACGTTCTCATTCCTATGGCACTTAGTAGTACGTTGTGGACAAGGTGAGTTTTATGCTCTTAATGAGTTCATAGCCCTATATTTTGGGTGGTTCTAATGAGACAGACTTGATGAACTCATCGCTAGAGGTTTATGAGGTTGAGCATGCTTATACTCTTAATGGATCCATAGCCAGGTTTGGTGGTGCTAGTGAGATACACTTGATGGATTCACCTAGGTGGTTGTGATGGTGGGACACCTTCTATGAAAGACTAAGGCTGTCTTTCTAAAGCACTCATGAGTACCCAAGGTATGCACATGGCCATTAATAACGTTTGTTTATCATCGTGGAAATAATAGAATTTTAAGGTAAGACATGTGTTATGGGGGTCTCAGTCAGAGTCAAGGAAGTTCAAGATTCGTTCACTCCCTAGACACGGTCATTGCCTCATTTCACTACGTATCAATTCAATCCTCGTGATATTGATACTTGAGTGATATGCCTTCTTTGGCCAGATTCTCTCTCTCTTTATTTTTGCCATTGGTGGGGGATTGTAGAAGGCAATGGAAAAATGTTGTTATTGCCTTTTGCAATATCCCACATTAGTAGGAGAGTTGGTTTTGAGAATGTTTATATTCCCATCCATTCAATGGTCTATTTGAGATAAGAGTTTGGGTTGATTTTGTATGGGTTATGGACTGGGCTATATATATCACACACATGCTCGTCTGCCAACCTCCCATTTGGTCAGGTTCGGGCGGGGCATGGGTGTGGTTCTTTGATTCGGGCAGACCCAATTTCCCCATATCTTTGCTGGAATTTTTTCCTGATTTCTTAATATCTTATCTCTTCTATTCATTCCAATTTTTTTGGGGAGTTAGAACGTGCTTTGAAATGTTTAATTAGTAGGGCTATTCTTCGGGGATCATGATTGGTTTTTTTTTCGGTGGTTATAACTCTTATATAATGGTTTGAGGGGCTCGATTTTTGGGTAGAGAAAAAATCCCGACGAAATCCAGCCACCTTCGACTGAAAATTTTCTGCAGAATCTAGGCATTGTTTCTTTAATTTCTACTACTTTCGATTTCGAGTACACGTATCGAAAGCTCGTTGTGTTTAACCTTGGGGGCGGGACGGGAAATGGATTGCACCTTCGTCCCACGGAAATTTCACTTCAAGATAGTGGTTTTCCACGGCACAACACTACGTTTCGATAAGTTATTTTTATCTTATTTTTGGTTCTATTTATTTCAATTATAATAGTATGCTGCAACTCTTTTTATGCAGCACATAATCCCAAATGCATCTTCATGTTCATCTAGAGAGAGTTCTAGGATGGTGTTTGATTCATCCAAAATCATTATAATCCATTTTTAACCCTATTTTTTTTTTTGTTGATGATGAATTGTAGGAGGGATGCTCAGCTGTCTTGTGTATTACGAAATGATTGGAATTATATAAATTTAAACTTGCCAAAGTAAATAGAAGTAGCATCAACTTTTGAGAAAAGGCAATCCCAATAATCTATTCTTATTAATGAAATCGGATAAGCGAAACAAATGAATAAATTAAATCGAAATGAATCTTACTTTACTATACAATTAATATTTTTACTCTTCGTAGATAAATTCGATCAATCTTTTTATCTTCATTTCTCTTCAGCGTGCGTAAATAGTTTGATTTAGACCAAAGTTGAGCAAGTATTGGAGTTGGGATCATACAGAGCAGGAAGCAAATACTTCCTTCCACTAACACCGTTAGCATTGTAACTAGCCCCGCTAGTCTTGTCCGTCAACAACTCTCCAGCATAACCGGGATACGCGCCTTTTCCGTAGACACCAGGACAGGCAGAAGCAGCCTCAAGAGAAGCATCTTTCGGACCCTGGAAGTATCCATTTCCAAATGGGTTAGTAACAGTACCGGCAAGCAAGCTAGCCAAGTTGATCACCATCCCATCGGATCCAACATCATTGTTGGGAGCAACCAATGGTGTGCTTTGTGGTCCGTAAATAGGCTGGTGGAAAGGCCAGGCGCACTGACCCGGGCACTGTGTCTCGGAATTACCGACCCAGATGTATGCAAATTTGCTGGATTTCCTAGCAGCCATGGCGGAACCATGGGTACCGCATCGGCTCATACAGAAACCCTCAACTGCGACGTCAGCTGCAGTTAGGACTATATTGACTGCATTCTTCTGTTCGCCTTTGGATGCCAATTGAATCAGATTTTTGGAGGTGAGTGATTTTCCGAGGGAATACCTTTCGTCTATGATTTGTTTCCCTAAAGACAAGGTTGGTGATGTAGATTTTCTGGTGCTGTAGTAGAATTTGTCAATGGTTTTCCACCAAGAGGAAACGGATGGTTGGGAGTTGGATTTGGAGGTGGTGGAGGCGAATGAGGTGATGAAATCAGAGATGATGGATCTCTGGTTCGGCTTGAATTTACCGTACCAGATTAGATTAACGGAGATCTTGCCATTAAGAAGGGCGCCGTTGTGGTATTGTAAGCGGGTAGATTGGTCATCTGCCGCCTCGTTGAGGTTCCTTGCTGCAAGGGAGAACTGAATACAAGAGAAGAGGAGGAGCAGAGAGATGAGACCTGACATTGTTTGAATATATGTGCTGCCGTCTTCTAACGGTAGAAGCTTTCTACTTGTTTGTGGGTGACTGGTGAGAGAGGAAGACAGAAGGGGAGTTTGTGGTTGGTGGATGGATGAAATGGCGAGGGGCGTATTTATAGGTCTGTGATTCCAGTCGCATAAAGTTTTCAAACTGGAGTGAGTGTGCTAGATGTTTCTTATTTTATTTTAAAGTGAGAAATAGTGGGCGAGGGAGGCTGCTGAGAATGAGCCCGTCCTTCCCTTCCCCATTTTCTTTTCTTTGTTAACTTGTAAAGCACACTGGAAAACAAAAAGCAAGCAGCTTTGGATTTGCTGGGTTCTAAACGCGTATGGAAATATAAGGACGCCAGTGCAAAAGTATGTTGACCATTGAACAGAGTGAGCGCAAAGGGCGCTGCACAGGCTGGAAGGATCACGGGAGAGGAGATCCAGTAGATTATGTCATACTACACAGCCGTCGTTTGTTATATTATATAGGACATAATAAGGGTCATTTTTACTATAAAATAATTTCTTTTTCGAATGAATATTTATTTAAGATAACAATTTAAATTAAAATAAATATTTAATCAAAAAATATTTTTAATATTTTTAAATCTTTATATAAAGAATAAAGAATATATGTGAATTTTTTCATTAATATGCTGCTGATGCTAAGGAAGTTAGCAAGCATAATTGGACGACGATTCCGGGGAGGGGAGCAACACATCTAGGCTCCAGTGCAATGGTTTTACGCTTGCCCTGCATGAGCGACATAGCAGCTGCGCATTAAGTAATTAGTAGGCATGCAGTGCGTAGAACAGAACAACGACAACCCATTACTATACGTTACACCGTGCAAAATTTGATTGTAGTAGTAGATATGGTTTTGACTTTGGATAAGCCTGCAGCTTCCTAGAAGCCTGCTTCTAATATATATTCCTTGTATGTGAAATCGACTCCAGGCTGCATGTGAAATTTCAAATATATAGTATATTTTTCGGCAAACAGTCCAACCTTCGACTTATTGCGTGAGTGTTAAATATAGTGAATGTTGACCGAAAAACTTCGGGTAACTTGTTAATGTTACAAGAAGGTTAAGATTACCCATAAGAAATGTATTTATATTTATATATACTCCCTAGTTTAAAAAAAAGATACTTCACATATTTTAAGGGTAAATTTGGATCCTGATTTTCTTTCAAAATATAATATATATTATGATATAAAAATATAATTATTATTATCGTATTAAATAATATTTTTTTAATGTTTTTATGAATATATATTAAAATATATTGTTAGTAAAAGTTTATTCTTAAAATATGTGATGAATTCTTTTTTATAACACATAGGATATACATTTATATATTATTTAGTGAACTATAACACTCAGAAAAACAAAACCTAAAACACTAATGACAACAATATTGAAACAAGATGACAACCGATGAGATTGAGAGGTGTAGGATGTGAACAAGAGCTTTATGTCTATGTTAATTGAGAACCAATAAATCCACTATTACAAAAATACAAATAGATAACATCTTATATATGGTTGTTGTAACAAGAAAAATAATATATAATTCATCTAGTAAAAACTAAAGCGGGTTGAAAAAAGTAGGGTTACTGTAGGAAACTAAAAATGGTGGTTTTACAATTATAACAATTGTCTATAGTGTCTCCTAAAATGGTCGATTTAAAGAATACTATAAATGACAGTTTTATTCTACAACTATTATATATAGTTTAGTGCAATTTTATTTTATTTTATTGAGGGTATAGACAATTGTTTTATATTATAACCATTGCATATACCTCAACCCACTCCCCCCACATTTCTTCACTTTAAACTATTTTTCTTTTTATTTTCATCCATTTAGTCAAACATAGAAGAGAGAAGCTTCAGCTTCATGAAGAACCTTCATGCTTTTTGCCACTTTAAGACTTCTCTTATTGCCAACATATTATTTTCCTCTTCCTTTCACCATTGTCATTGTGTACTTACTTTAGGTATGCAATTTCCTACTTCATTCTTGCTTAATGTTACACATAATCTCAATTTCTATATTCTTAAATAAGGTTGTTTGCTTTAAATATGCTTGCTCAATTTCACTCGTTAAAATTTTATATACCATTTACAAGTGGTTTTGAGTGTTGCTTGGAGTGTGGCTTATAGTTGTTTGGTTGCGGAATTTTATAGTTGCTTCATCTTTCATGTTGTATAGTATACATGTTTTAAATGTTCTATTATTTAATTGGTTGATACTATTTTATCATTAAGGAGGAAAAAAGTGATCAAGATGAACTTTGTTGGAATTATATATATATATATATATATATATATATTTAATGCTAGCTTGACGTGTGTTGGAATTTTGCTTGCTTGCTTGTGTGGGAAAAAAACTGATAAATGCCTTATTAAAATCTAAATTTTTTTCTTTTTGAATGGACCCATGTAGGTATGGCATCTCAAGATGAACGAAGGGAAAAATGTTAAAGGAAAGAGATGAAGGGTGCAAATGAAGAAAATAGCTAAGTTAAGGCATAAGGAAACTAGATTGGTAGTTAATGAGTTTACTAATTAAGGGTGCCAAGTAGAGAAAGTGAGACATATTATATAAGCCTTGTGATTTCTAGAGCATATGCAATGGTCTCCATTATAATTATTAACTCGAGAAAGGAGCTTAATGAGTTTATGGAGAAGTTATTAGATAATTACTTTTAACACCCTAAAAAATTACAGTTTAAAAATTTTGTTCGTCTTTAAAATCACACATCACAGGGGGATGTTACCACTATAATTAGTATAAGTCTGGCCCTTGACCAACCTCATAGTAACCACAAGACTAAAAGAATAAACTCAATTATAATACCATAGCATAAATAAATTAAAACGTGAAGGAGTTAAATATTGATATATATTTAATGCTAGCTTGGCGTGTGTTCGAATTTTTCTTGCTTGCTTGTGTGGGAAAAAAATTGATAAATGCCTTATTAAAATCTAATTTTTTTTGTCTTTTTGAATGATTTCATATAGGTATGGCATCTCAAGATGAACGAAGGGAAAAAATGTTAAAGGAAAGAGATAAAGGGTGCAAATGAAGAACCTAGCTAAGTTAAGGCATAAGGAAACTAGATTGGTAGTTAATGAGTTTACTAATTAAGGGTGCCAAGTAGAGAAAGTGAGGCATATTATATAAGCCTTGTGATTTCTAGAGCATATGGAATTGTTTCCATTATAATTATTAACTCAAGAAAGGAGCTTAATGAGTTTAAGGAGAAGTTATTAGCTAATTACTTTTAGCACCCCCAAAAATTACAGTTTAAAAATTTTGTTCGTCTTTAAAATCACACAGCACAAGGGGGATGTTACCACTGTGATCAGTATAAGTCTGGCCCTTAACCAGCCTCATAGTAACCAGAAGACTAAAAGAATAAACTCAATTATAATACCATAACAAAAATAAATTAAAACGTGAAAGAGTTAAACATTGATATATGGAAAATGCTAGAACATAAGAAAGTTAAGTGTCAATACTGAAGAGTATTGGAAATACATAATACGGTTCCACAACTAGGAAAAACATAAAATACTAGTGGAAAAATAAGTCCAAGGTGCACTCTCTCAGGCCCCATCTCGGAATACTATGGCATCACTCTACCCCAACCATATCATCATATACAATAAAGTCCTCTATAGTATCATCACCTACCTACACAAATTCAAGAGGAACCACTACTCGTGGGAATGAGCAGCACCCCTAAGAGGGGTTATCAGTATGTTATGTACCGAGTAAGATAACAATATCATTAAGTTAGTGAATAGCAATGCAAGATACAGATATAATGCACATAGCAAATTATGTTAGATCAATTATCCCTATCGGAGTTTAAAGCCATTAGTGCAGTATTTACACATCTCTTGAAATATATTTATATGGGTTCGAGGACCCCACCATAATGATTGGTGGATTGATAACTATGTCATTTAGGGTAGAATGCTCATGACCACAATTATGACCATTGGACCGGTAAACCTACTACAATCCAGGGCAAAACGCTCTTAACCACTATTATAACTGGTGGATCAATAAGTATATTACAATCTAGGACATAACGCACCTGACCACTATTATAACCGGTACACCGATAAATATACTACACATATTCCTAACCCATGTGGTGTTCTACTATAAGTGATTAGTGTCTTTTTTATAGATTAATATCATCTAAAGGTTCCATTATTTGAACTTAGGACCCCCACTATTATAACCGGTGGACTGGTACTAGAAAATATACGGCAGAACACACCTATCCACTATTATAACTAGTGGATCGGTAATATCCTGCAATCGAGGATAGAATGCACCTGACCACTATAATAATCGGTGGACCATTAAATAGACTACATATGGTCCCGACCTGTGTGGTGTTCTATTGTAAGTGATTAGTATTGTTTCCATAGATTAGTATCATCCAAGGGTTCCATTATTTGAGATCAGAACCCCCACTATTATAACCGGTAGATTGATACTAGAAGATTCAGGATAGAATGTACTTGGCTACTATTATAATTGGTGAGCTGGTAAATATCCTACATGCAGGCTTGACTTATTGATCTTCCACTTCAAGTGATTAGTGTCTTATTCGTGTCTTATTTGTTAGATATTACACACATATCCATGCACAATCCAAGTAAGACTCCTGACCTACTACCATTCTGGCCAAACTTGACCTCATAAAAACCCTAATTCCCCTAACTCAAGACATTGACACTCCCTAAAGATCCCTGGAGCCCCCCAACATTAGTCATCAACTTAGACATGCCCTTAGAAGCCTCATACTCATGGGTCATATCCCTCTTTCATTTTCCCCCACTTATGATCACCATGGCCCTCTAGGGTTTCCCCCTCAAAACCCTAATCTTTAACCTACGTGGCTCTAGCCTCTCAGCTTCTTCTTACTTAACCCTAAGCTTCCAAGATTCAAGTACATGTCACCATACTCACCCCTACTCCAAATTCTTGCAACCCAACTCCCTCAACCCCCATATGTGATAACAACCTATTAAATGGTCACCCGTGAAAATCCTAATCTCCCATTTATTTTCGTACCCCTTTCTTACACAACTCCACCTTCCATTTGATTGGACCCATGTTCTCCATCTGGTATACCCTTCACCACAACCCCGGTGAGGTTGGTCTCAACTCCCTTAACTTCTCCCCACAATCCTAATTTGTTGCCCCTTGCACCTTCCCGTCTTCCTACATACCAAAATTCTCCTATGTCCACTAACTACCCATAACACACTCTCCTCCCCATGGTCAACTCCAAATATGGTCCCACCAAGTTGATCTTGCCCTCATGCAAAACCCACTCTCCCCATGCAAAGTTTTTACCCTAACCCCTCTTTTCTTCAATACTCTTTTTTATTACTCCACATTATTCTGAAGAATAGTTAGAACACTCCCCATTTAAAATTTTACTTACACTATCCCTCACTATTTTATTCCATTTGCCTTGGCCACCCAAGCCCCAGCTAAGACTCCTTGGATTAAATATACCATTTTTCAACAACACAACACACAAGACCTGCATCATCATATGATAAGACTTAGCAAACAAATACAAAAACAAGTAGTGAGGGTCACATACATCATTACCTTAGGTCCTTGCAAGCCAAGCTACACAAAACACTTAGATCACATATGCATATAAACACATTTCATATAAGTACGCTTATTCCACAACCAAGAGACACAAACATAACCTTAACATAACTGTATCCTTACCTAATTGGCTTCGGTATTCAAGCAATGAGATCCTACGCCTCCTCATCGGTGATTAACATTTCGATACCTAAAATGAGAACACCCAACTTAGCTATTTTACTCATTTTCTACCTTTTCTCCTTTTTTCCCTATTTTCTTAACCAAAATAATAATAATAAGAAGAAGAATGTTAATAATAGTAGATATTAAGATAAAATACTTAAAATAAGTAAGGAGGGGCAGACATGTGAACAGAATAAACATGGGAAGGTGAGGGTGGTGTGGTAGCGGTCGCCGCAGTGGCAGTAACACAAGGAGAAGACTTTTGGTGTTGGAAGAGGGAGTGGGGCAGGGTTTCTTGGGGTGGTGGAGGTGATGGAACAGGTGGCTAGTGGAGGAGGTGGAGGTCTCACGGTAGCGGAGGCGACGCTGGTGCTTGCAGTGACACATGAGAGGAAGGGAGGAAGAGGGGGAGAAGGGTGATGGAGGAGGTTTGTGGCACAAGGAAACCTTCCTATACAGGAAGGGAGGGTAGGGAGGAAGGAGCGACAAGCGGCGGTGGTGGGGTGAGATGGTACTAGCGGTGCGAGGTGGTGCAAAAAGACAACTTGAGCTGCCCACTTTGCACATTCTGGGAGAGGAAAGGAAGGGAAATGAAGGGGAAGTGAGGGGCTCGATATGTGCAGGGAGGTGCAAAGAGAAGAAGGGATGGAGTTGGGGCAGCATAGCAGCTTGGTGGCAGCGTCTGAAGTTACGATGGGAGGAGGGGCAGGGGAGATCGAGGCAAGAAAGAGAGGAGAAGGAGAGCATGGGGGAGGGGTTTATAGGCACGGGGAGGGAGGATGAGGATAAAGGAATGAAGAGGAAAATGGAGCAGGTAGCTGGAGGCCACTGGTGGCAAGGGGTTTCTACAGGCAATAAGGTGCAGAGTAAGGGGAAGAGGGCTTGCAGGGGGACCATGCAAGGACATGCTAGCTTGCATGCCCTACATGGCTAAAAAAGGAATGGAAGAGGGGAAGTAGGTAGGGGATTTGCAAAAGTAGCAGCAGGGGAGGGAGTCTAGAAGGCGTGAGGTTACTGGTGAGGGTAGAAAGGGAAGAGAGGGAGAGAAAAGGGAAAGAAGGGGGCATGCGTGCATTTTTAGGCTACCACCCGGGAATGGAAAAAAGAGAGAGAGGAATGGCCTTAGCTGATCAAAGGGAAAGGGGAAGAGAAAAAACGGGGATGAAGAAGGCTTGTGCCATTGGCCCTGCTAGGTCGTAACCTAGATGGCCGTGAAGGAAGAAAGAAAAAGAAAGAAAGAAAAGGAAGAAAAGAAAAGAGAGGAAAAAGAAAAAGAAAAGGGGGGAAAGGAAAAAAAGAGAAAGGAGATATGGTATGGTGTTTTAGGTTTTTAGGAATTTATGGGTAATAATTAAAATAATTTACATTAATTTAAAATTTTTCATAATTTATCTATAATTTATTTTAGGTTAGTTAATTAAAATAGCTTCTAAATAATGATGGAGAGCACGTCTTTATGGGGAAACTCATCCACTGCTGAAAATCTAGGAAACGGAAAGGTTCTTTTGAAACTTCCCTCTAGAAAATCTTTATTGTTAAGTGATGTCTTGTGTAACACCCCCAAAATTTACTACTAAAAAATTTTGGTTTATTTAAATGATTAGCGGAAGCGAAATAACAAAGACATGAATTCTGAGGATATTACTGCCATACACTTAGTACCGGACCAGTTCACTTCTACCATTTTAGTACAAATGCTAAGGCTAAAAGAGAATAATACAACTTACAAGAAACTCAAACATATTTAAATTAGAGTAGTGCAGTAAACAATTTACAAGAATAAAATCCACTAGTGGTGGTTACAAAACAACGAATACATTGAAACAAGAATTTAAAATAGAAATAGGACAACCCTAAGAATTTTCAGATAGTTAGTTACACTCTTTCCCGAGAGCCCATTTAAATAGCACCTGAAAATGACCTGCAAGGAACACCGCCCATTGAATAGGCAGGGGCCCCACGAATGGAACCCTTCAGTACTAAAGTACTAAGTAACCCTTTAAAAACACACTTAAAAATAGGCTCGCAATATAACACATGATATACCACTATACCCATACATAACGACAGGTGTAAACATAATATTCAAATCCATACATTCATATATTTGATAAGTCAAGCGGATGTTAATGGTGCATGCATAATATACACTTTCATACATTTTCATATTTAACGAGTCAATCAAATATTAATAGGTCATAATGAACAATCGATACTTTTAGGGGCTTAAAGCCATTAGTCCATCAATCATCTCGGATTATAAGTGTCCATGTGAGTGCGGAAACCCCACTATTATAACCGGTGGACCAGAATACATACAGGGTACAATGCTCATGACCACTATTATTCGTCGGTGGACCAGTCTCCAGAGCAAAACGCTCCTGGCCACTATTATTCGTCGGTGGACCAGTCTGGCCCCGACTCACATGGTGTTCCACTATAAATAATTAGTGTCTTCCCCATGTCTTATAGTTATTACGTTTGGTTTGTTGAGCACAGAATCCCCCACTATTATAGCCGGTGGACCGAAAATCATGCAGGGCAAAATGCTCCTGCCCACTATTATTCGCCGGTGGACCGGTCTCTAGGGCACCCCGGCTCCTGGCCACCATTATTCGCCGGTGGACCAGTCTGGGTCTGGCTCAACAATCTTCCTCATTAAGTGATTAGTGTCTTATTCATATCTTATTCGAAAGATTTCACCCTAGATATGCATGACTAACTATATCTACACTTCTCCTCCCAAGAGGGTCAGTCCCATATCTTGAGACTTTTGCACCTCCTAACTCGCCCCGACATCCTTCCCTTAATCTACTTACTCACATCGGGAGCTTAACTCCTAAGTATGTGGGTCAAGGCCCACTACCTTATACTACAAAGTCCACTCACCGCCTTACTCTAGGGTTTTCTCCAAAAACCCTAATTTGGGCCTATATGGCCCATCCTTCTCTGGCTCACACAACCCAAACTATTTTAACACCATACACGTCACAACCCTTAGATTCAACCCTCACTTCATACCTCACTCATCCTCATTTATTGTTATTATTTCCTTTTTCTTTCCACCTTCTCAAATTAAGGTTTCCTCCCAAACCCTAGCTCGGTATCCTATGCACCCTTATACTATCCCACGTACTATTTTTCACCTAAAGCCTCCAGTCACCCAAACAACACTTCTATTACCTTCCTCACATCCCAATGCAACTTTCTATACGTAAAGTTCACCCACATGCGGACTCTAACCATCCCATGCGAACCCTCGATTCTCCCACTCTTTCATTTTATTTAACGTCCCCTTTTATTCATCCACTTATAGCTCATGGATTATTTAGGTCATTCCTACCTACATTAGCCAACTTACTTCCACTTGGTTATCTTACTTTCCCATTTTTTCTTTTTCATCCTTCCATCCCACATTACCACATTAAATATCCTAGCATGCATGTCCTAGAGGGTCACATCACATAACATCGTATGCACAACAAATATAATCATCATCCACATGCCATAAGGAAGTCACATAAGCATATATTCAATCCAAGTAGTGATATAATTGATTAATCATTAAGCATAAAGTACACAATATGGTATAACAGATGGCACACAAGGCATGTAACCCACACATAATTGTTACTTGGTACACCCTTACTTGATTTAGGTTACCAAACTATCTCCCACACTTATTAGGTCACTAATCACCCTTCGTAATTATTATATTTATCATAATTCCCATTTTGTTGGTTAGATTACCTAATTGCCCTTTTCCTTTATTATAATTAACAAATTGCCCATTAGTTAGTCAACATCATATTTACCATTTTACCCTTTAATTATAAAATTACCATTTTTTTTCTTTAATTATAAAATTACCATTTTACCCTTTTATTTATAAAATTACCATTTTTCCCTTTAATTATAAAGTTACAATTTTACCCTTCATTTACCAAATTACCATTTTATCCTTTAATTACAAAATTACCAATTTGCCCTTTAATTATAGAATTACCATTTTACCCTTTAATTACAAAATTACCATTTTGCACTTTAATTACAAAATCACCATTTTACCCCTTAATTATAAAATTTCCATTTTACCCTTTAATTACAAAATTACCATTTTACCCTTTAATTATAAAATTACCATTTTACCCCTTACTTCCAAAATTACTAATTTACCATTTTCACTTACAAATTACCATTTTGCCATTGCCTCCAAAATTACCATTTTACCCCTTACTTCCAAAGTTACCAATTTACCCCTTTTTTTACTAACAATTTACCATTTTGCCCCTTATTATACAACTTATATTAAATTATTATCACTACATGAAATATTAATTTTACACTCCATTCTCATTATCCAACTCTACAACTATTATATTTAATTTAATACTCATTAACACCCATACATATTAGGCCACATTCTTGCACAAAACATATTACTAAAATACCCCTAGGGCTCACAATAATATTAACCATGCATTAAAGATCACAATAGCATAATACAACATGGATAAATACTTAATATTTTCATTAATAACCAAACTCTTACCTTAAACAATATTTCCATAAAATAGCATATAATCTAACATGCTCCCCTTTTATCAATCAACATAAGAAGCTACATATATTATATTAAACAACATATATCAAGTATAATAACATATTAAAAAGCCTAATGTGCTAACACACATTATCCATCCGTTTAAGTGGGGTTTAACGGTTACCTTAATTCTTGCAAAAAAAACCCCTTACTGGTATTACGGTTAAGGATTCAAGCTTTGATTAGCCAAAACCAATGCTTAAAAATAATATAAATATTTATCACATTAGAAATAAGAAAAAAAGGCATAAGACTTTATAATACTTAATTAATGAAATACTTAACTTAAAATATTATTATACCTTAATAGTTATTCAAAAAAACAAACCAAGGCATATAGTAGCCCATACTACTCATGCAGCATGAGCTGCATGCAAAGGAATGAGGGGAGAGGCTCAAAATGGCAAGAATGGGATGAGGGAGTGGTGTTTTGGGGTTAAGGATTTGGGGCTAGGAAAGAAGGTGGATGGGGGAGGATTTAGGGCGAGGGAAGGGTGTAGAAGTGGAGAGGGGGTGTAGGTGGTTGTCGGGGATAGGTTGATGGCGGCCAAGAGTGGCGGCGGCGGCGGCAGCGAGGCCACGAAGGTGGCTGTTGAGATGGGTCGAGATGGAGGGGCTAAGGAGGAAGGAAAAGGGAGGGGAAAAATGAATGCATGCAGGTGATTGTTTCAGCCAAAGGGGGTATGGGGGTGGTAGAGGAGGTTGCAGTGGTTGATTTGGTGGCTCAAGTGGTGGCAGAGGCGGCGGAACGACGATAGAACAAGGCGGTGCAGGGTGGCTATCGAGAAGGGAGAAAAGGAGAGAAAAAGAAGAGGGGAGGAAGAAGGAGGCTACAAGGTGGCTCGAAGGGGGCTGTGATGGTTCATGGGTGAGGTAGAGGGTGGCAAGGGGTGGTGCAGGTGGCTAGTGCGGCGACGGTAGTAGCAGAACGGACGCGGCGAAGCAAAACAGGGAGGATGATGGAAGGAGGAGAAAGGAAGAGCAAGAAGGTCGGGAAAGGCATGGGAGGCTCAAAAAATGGTAGAATGAGGCAAGGAGGGAAGAAGAAAAAGAAGAGGGAGAGAAAGGAGGGGATAGAGGGGTTTGGTAGGGCAGCGGCAGGGTGGTAGAGGTATGGGAATGGCACAGAGAGGGAAGGGAAAAGAGGGGCATAGGCAAGGAGAGGGAGAGGTGGTGGGGCGAAGATAGGGCAGGAAAAATGGTGAGAGAGAGAGAGAGATGGGGGGAGCAGTAGGGGGAGAGGGTTGCAAGTGGGGCGGCAAAGATGGCAGAAGTGGTTGGGTTTTGGCGCCGGGAAAAGGACGAAGAAGAAAGAAAGTAGAAAGGGGAGGGGGCTGCGTGTGTGCAGGCCGATAAAGGGGAAGAGGGGATTGGGCCAACCCGGTCGGGGAGAAGGAAAGAAAAGAAAGGAGGGAGGCGAGCCGAGCTCGCGTGGGGGAGGAAGGAAGAAAAGAGAGGGGGAGGGAAAGAAAGGAAAGGAGGGGAGAAGGGAGAGATGGGCTGACGACCCATAGCGTAGGGGTAGGGAGGCAAGTTGGGATGGCGACCCGAAGGAAGAAAAAGGAGAAAGAAAGAAAGGAGAGAAAGGAGAGAATGGAGAAAAAGGAGAAAGAAAAGGAAAAAGGAAAAAGGAAAGGGAAAATGGGACAAAATAAAATAATTTAATTTATAAAATAATAAAATACAATATTTTTGTATAGTAAATGTAACACCCCCAAAATTCACTACTGAAAAATTTTGTTTTAAAGGAAAGAATTACCGGAAGCGAAATAAGAAAACTATGAATTATGGAGATATTACCGCCACACTCAGTACCAGACCGGTTCACTCCTACCGTTCCAGTACCGAGTTCTAAGGCTAAAACGGATTACCATCAAACAAAAGCTGATACTTAAAACAAGGATTCATAAGGAAGTTAAATAGTTCACAATATAAAATTCAGAGTACGCATAAAAAGGTTTACAAACCAAAGGGGTACATAGACAAGGTTCTCAAGGAACATAAAGTATCGTACGACAAAACATAACTAAAATAAAATGATACAGGGTAAAACAAAATGAAAAGGAGAGTCCGGCCATGTCTCTCTCGATCCCCAGGCCAAGTCTAGGCTCAACTCTCAACCCCGCCCGATGCCTCGTAAGAGTTGTAGGCATCGAAGGTATCATCTCCTACCTGCACAAACTCAGGTGGGTCCTCTGCTCGTGGGAATGAGCAGCACCCATGAAATGGGTGGTCAGTACGCTACATACTGAGTAAGGTAACAGATGCGCTAAGGCCAACATACAAAACACACAACACAGTATACATGGCATAATCACGTGAGCAACATGTAGTAAAAATAGATGATAAAGGCTAGCTACAGTCCGAATAGTCTTATTCTTTAGATCTACGGTAAATATAGAGTCGATTCACAGCATAGTCTTTATCAATTCATGTGAGTACGAAAACCCCACTATTATAGCCGATGGACCGGTCGTGCAGGGCAAAACGCGCCTGGCCACTATTATAGCCGGTGGACCAGTCATGCAGGGCAAAACGCTCCTAGCTACTATTATTCGCCGGTGGACCGGTATGGCCCCGACTCACATGATGTTTCACTGTAATTACTTTGTGTCTTTCCCATTTCTTATCGTTATTACATTCGGTTTGTTGAGCACGGAATCCCCCACTATTATAGCCAGTGGACCGGAAATCATGCAGGGCAAAACGCGCCTGGCAACTATTATAGCCGGTGGACCGGTCATGTAGGGCACCCCGACCCTAACTACTATTATTCGCTAGTGGACCCGTCAGGGTCCGGCTCAACATCTTCCTCTTTAAGTGATTAGTGTCTTAACATATCTTATTTGAAAGTATTGTACCCTTGACATGCACGGCTAACTATATCCACACTTATCCTCCCAGGAGGGCCCGTCCCATATCTTAGGACACTTGTGCCCCTTATCACACCTTGATATCCATTCCCCGCTACACTTACACATAATGAAAATCAACTCTTAAGGGTGTGGGTGAGGCCCAACACCTTGTGACATCACACTCCACCCACTAGCACTCTCTAGGGTTTCCCTTGAAACCCTAATTGGATCTATGTGGCCCAATTTCCTCTTTCGTTACTACCATTAATTCATTTATCGTCCAACACCTCATCTCATTTAAATTCAACCCCAAATCATATCACTTTACTCATTGATTTCGCAGGTGATCGACAAACCCTAGTTGTCCACTCCAAACCCTAGCACATTTCTTCCCCCACAAGTAATCTCTCTACTTAATTCCCATGGCACCCATACTCATCCCTCATATATTAAATTTCCAATCTTAACCCATTACTCCACTCTTCCTTAATTGTTCTTACTTCCACATTTTCCCCCATATTAGGGTTTCCTCCCAAACCCTAATCAAAGTCTCCTATACCCCCTTACACCAACCTACATACTATTTTTCATCCAAAGTTTCCAATCACTCTACAATTCTCCCCTTACCTTACTTACACTTTAAAACAACTTTTCTCACGTAAAGGTCATTCCCATGCAAACTCTATCCAACCCATGCATAGTTCTCATTTCTTATTCGTTTTGGTCAACCTCATATTCCCTTTAGCAACTCACTTCCCATTTATTTCTTTTGTCCTTTCATTCCCTTATCATAATCACCCTAGCATGCATGTCCTAGAGGGTTATATCATGTCACACCACAATCGTCACATATACATGTCATATTCATGTCATAAGAACACATACAGAACGTACCTCAACTCCAAGCTACGCTACACATAAGGCAAGTTAAGGAGAGTCATACGATACATAATATATCATGAAATATAAAGCATCCAAGCCATACAAGTCACATAACAAACAAGGGCATTAGCTACATCCTTACCTAACACGACACCGGTCTTGGAGCACGTTCCTACGCCTCCTCCGGGTTTTGACTTGATTCGCCTATAAGAGGGAAAACTATAGATTAACTTCCCTCTAACCAAAACACCATCCTTTCTACCTTACCCTTATCACAACTTACCATTAGGGATAAAAATAATAATAATACCTTTATAAGTAAAAGTAGGGTTGTTATTCTTAAGGTAGCTAGTCATGCTACTACTAATCAAAGATAGGTCTTAATAGTTACAACAATTTAAGGTAATTATAATAATATTTATATTATTAACGATAATAGTTTCAACATTACTAATAATGGTAACAATAGTAGTGCTAGTAAGGTTAGTATTATACTAATACTATTAACAGTAATATTACTAATGATAATAGTAAGAATAATAATAATAATAATAATAATAATAATAATAATAGTAATAATAATAGTAACAATAGTACTAATACTAACAATACTAATAATAATGGTGTTAAAAATAGGGATACTAAAGTTATAGGCCATTAAAATGACAATAATAGTGATAAATATTCTAAAGTTGGGTTAAATGGCAGAGATAATAATAATATTAATAGTAATAATAATAATAATAATAATAATAATAATAATAATAATAATGTTAAGAATAATACTAACAATACTACTAAAAATAATTAGCATTAGTATAAGAGGGTTTAGGGGTTGGGGAGTTCAGAGGACCACCTAGGGGTGCTGGTGGCACAGGTGGCGGCGCACGGTGCACGGCGGCGGCGATGGGGGAGAAGGGAGGTGGAGAAGTGGAGGAGGGACGAGGGAGGAGAAAGGAAGACGAGAGGTTGGCAGGGGAAAAAGAAAGTTTGGGGAGGTTGAGGAAGCTCCCTTGGTGGTTTTAGAAGGCAGAGGGGGCGCTAGAAGTGGCGGCACCGGCGGTGGGCGGTGGTGAGAAGGGCGGCGGGGCTCGAAGCAAGGCTGATCGGGAAGAGTCTTTGCACGGCCGGGGGTGGCTCGTGCAGAGCAAACCGAGGGGTGAGGGAGGCCTAGGTTGGTGGAGGGTGATGCAAGGGAGAGTTTAGTGGGTGGATCGGGCGGCAACGATGGGCGGCGACAACGGGGTGGTTGTCTAAATCAGGGATGGCGCAAGGTGGTTTCTGGGCTACGGTTTCGAAAGAGCCCGATGATGGACTCTTGGGGGTATTTATAGGCTTGAAAATGGGGGAGTATCGAGAGAGGGGACAGAGGAAGGTAAGGCAGGTGGGAATTGGGCACGCCAGCCGGCGGTGGCAGGCCGACGCGGGTCTGCCATGGCAGACCTGTTGGTTGGTTGGGAAAAAGGAAAGGGGCAGGAGCAGGCTTGTGAGTGGTGTGGGGGGGTCGGCTTGTTGAGGGAGGACAGATGGAGAGTCAGGAAGAGAGGGAGAAGGTGTGCAGGTAGCGTAGGAGGCTGGTCAGCGCAGAATGGGAGGGCGGCGATTTGCAGGTCGCGTGCGGGGAAGGAGGAAAGGGGAAGGGGGCTGGACCGGTCGGTCCAGGGGACAAAAGAAAAAGAAGGGGGCGACCAACCGGGTGGTTCGGGCGAAGGAGAGGCAGGGCGGACCTGGCGCGCGAGACGAGGGAGGAGAAAGGGACCTAAGCCGGTGGGTTGGCCTAGTCGAGGGAAATGGGGGAAAAAGGAAGAAAGGAGAGGGAGGGGAAAAGAAAAGGGAAAATAAGGAAAAGGAAAATGGGAAAATAGGGGAGAAAAATAAATAAAATAACTTAGGGGAAATAGGTTGTAGTATTTTTGGTAGATAAACAATTTTTTTTTTAATTTAACTTAATATGTTTTATTATATTAGTTTAATGGTAACTTTTAGAAAATATTGGTTTGAAACCTTATTTAAATAAAATGAGTATGATAAAATAGCAATTTATTTATTTTAATTTATTAAATACTCACATCTAATTTGGTATACTTAAAACCCACAAAATAATTAAGTTAAATAAATTTAAAAGGAAAAATCCTCAACATAATTAAATTAAATAAGTTTAGAGTTAAATTATCCCTAATAAAAGTGATTTATTAAATTATAGGCTTTTAAAATTTTTGGGGGATTACAGTAAATTTATTTTAATATAATTAAATATATGGGTTTAAAAAGGATAATTTTAGTAAAATAATGGTTTGGAAAATTATTTAAATAAAAAGGGTATGATAAAATAAAAAAATATTTATTTTAATTTATTAAATATTTATATCCAATTTTATATACTCAGAAATATATAAAATAATTAAATTAAATAGATTTAAAAGCTAATTTATCTCAATTAAAAGTTATTTATTAAATTATAGGCTTTTAAAATTTCAAGGGATTACATCTTGTATGCCCCCTCCCTTCGTAGGAACTTAGTTTTAGGTAGCTTACTTAATAGAGCTGGTCTGAAACTAGTTTTTGAGGCTGATAAGGTCGTGTTGACCAGAAATGGAGACTTTGTGGTTAAGGGGTACTTGTATGATGGACTCTTTGTTTTGAATGTTATTTTTGCTTCTATTAATGAAATTGGTTCTACTTCTACTTATATTGCGGAGTCCGTAGCTTTGTGGCATGGTAGGGTAGGGCACGTGAATGTGGCTTCTACAAATAAACTAAAATGAATGAACTTAATTAATGTGTTGGATACTAATGATTATAAGAAGTGTCCTGTTTGTGTGGAAGACAAGTATGCTAAAAAGCCTTTCAAACCAGTCATAGTGAAATCAACAAAATTGTTCGAATGAATACATACACACTTAGTAGATTTTTAAGATACCAAGAGTAGAGGAGGAAAATGATATTATGTAACATTCATTGATGATTATTTGAGATATACTAAAGTTTTCCTTCTTCGGTCTAAAGATGAGAGTGAAGGTATGTTCTTAAAATATAAGGTAGAAGTAGAAAACCAATTGGACCAAAAGATTAAGAGGCTTAGGTCTAACAAGGGTGGTGAATATGGAGCTAGTTTTCTAAAGAATTTTTGTAATAATCATGGTATCATACATGAAACTAGTGCCCCTTATTCTCCTCAACAAAATGGTGTAGCTGAAATAAAGAATAGAACTCTAAAGGATATGATGAATGCTATTCTATTAAGTTCTGGTATGTCTGATTATATGTGGGGGGAGGCAGCCTTTTCTACATGCTATGCTTTGAATATGGTTTCCCATAAGAAACTAGATAAGACTCCCTATGAATTATGAAAAGGTTTAAACCTAACTTTAAAATTTAAAAGTGTGGGGTGTCTAACTAAGGTTGGTTTACCAGAATTTAGAAGAACCAACAGATGAAAAAAGACTTTTGACTGTAAATTTATTGGATATGCTCAAAATCGTGCTGCATATAGATTTCTGTGTTTGAATGATTATTATATTTTTGAATATAGAAATGTAGATTTTTTTGAGAATGAGTTTCCTATGAAAAAGAATGCATGTGACTTTGCTATTTCTTTAAATGCTTCTTTGGCACCCTTGTCATTACTACCCTCTCTTAGTATTAAAAATGATAATATAAATGAGCCTAGGAGAAGTAAAAGACGAAGGATTAAAACTAGCTTTGGACCTAATTTTGTTACTGCTTTCCTTATTGAAAATGATGACATTAATATGATTAATACGGACTTTGTGTCTGCATATGTGATTAAGGAGGATCCTAAATCCTATAAGGAAGAGGTAAATTTTGTGGATGCTAGTTTTTGGAAAGAAGTAATTAAAAATGAGTTAGAGTCCATTATGTCCAATCACACTTGGGATTTGGTTGATTTCCCTAAAGGTTTGTAAACCAATTAGATACAAATGGGACTTTAGAAAGAAATTGAGAATTGATGGGACCATAGATAAGTTTAAAGCTAGATTAGTGGCTATAGGCTACAAGCAAAAGAAAGACGTTGACTTTTTCAATACTTACTCTCCCATGACTAAGATTGCTACTATCCACTCTTTGATTGCCTTAGCTGCTATCTATAGACTTATAGTTCATCAAATGGATGTGAAAGCAACATTTCTAAATGGTAACTTGAAAGAGGAGATCTATGTGGAGCAACTCGATGGTTGTGAGGATGAAGGTTAGGAGACTAAATTGTGTAGATTAAGAAAGTCATTATATAGCTTTAAAAAAGCTCCTAAACGATGGTATGAAAAGTTTGACCAGACCTTAGTGAGCAATGTTTATGTAGTAAATGCATTTGATTCATGTGTTTATTCTAAATTGATTGGACATGAATTTGTGATAATCTACTCGTATGTGGATGACATGTTGATTCTTGGCACAAGTGTGACTGTGGTCAATGAAAACAAATTATTTTTTATCTTCTCATTTTGAAATGAAAGATTTAGGAGAAGCTGATGTAATTCTTGGTATTAAAATGAGAAGAACCGAGAATGGATTTTCCTTGAATCAATCATATTATATTGATAAGATTCTGGAAAATTTTAATTGTCGAGATGAAATGCTTGTGAAAACTCCCTATGATCCTAGCATACATTTGAAAAAGAACCTAGGTGCTAGTGTTTCTCAAGTTGTATATGCTAAAATCATAGGTAGTGTGATATTCTTCATGAATTGTACTAGACCAAACTTACCCTATACTGTAAGTAGACTGAGTAGGTATACTCACAACCTAGATAGTGATCATTGGACTGCACTACGCCGTTTGCTTGGATACCTTAAAGGTACTAAGGATTAGGGTTTGTATTTTTGTAAATTTCTTGTTGTTTTAGAGAGATTTATAGATGCAAACTAGATTTTTGATAATAATGAGGTCAGTTCCACCAGTGGTCATGTGTTTACCTTAGGAGGAGGAGCTATATCCTGGAAGTTTGCCAAGCATATTTGCACCATGGAGCTAGAGTTTATTACCCTTGAGTTAGCTGGTCAAGAGGTAGAGTGGTTGAGGGACTTGTTGGCCAATGTGCCTTTGTGGAAGAAACCTTGTGTACCGCTTTCCTTATATTGTGATTCACAGGTAATTATATGTGTTGCCAAATACATTGTTTATAATGGTAAGAGGAGACACATCTGTATTAGACACAGTTCTGTGAGACAATTGTTGAGGAACATTGTAATATCCTTAGAGTTCGTTAGATCATAAAGGAATTTGGTAGATCCTCTCATGAAGGGTCTAACAAGGAGAGTCATCCTTGAGTCATCGAGGGAAATGGGGCTTAAGCCTTTGAGTTGTGGAAAGTATGGTGGATACCACATGTGGTCAAACGAAGCCATATGATTACTCTTTTGCACTATGTTCTCATTCCTATGGCACTTAGTAGTGCGTTGTGGACAAGTTGAGTTTTATGCTCTTAATGAGTTCATAGCCTTATGTTTTGGGTGGTCCTAATGAGACAGACTTCATGAACTCATCTCTAGAGATTTATGAGGTTGAGCATGTTTATGCTCTTAATGGATCCATAACCAGGTTTGGTGGTGTTAGTGAGATACACTTGATGGATTCACGTAGGTGGTTGTGAAGGTGGGACACCTTCTATGAAAGACTAAGGTTGTCTTTCTAGAGCACTCATGAGTACTCAAGGTGTACACATGGCCATTAATAGCGTTTTTTTATCATCGTGGAAATAATAGAATTTTAAGGTAAGACATGTGTTATGGGGGTCTCAGTCAAAGTCAACGAAGTTCAAGATTTGTTCACTCCCTAGACACAGTCATTGCCTCATTTCACTACGTATCAATTCAATTCTCATGATATTGATACTTAAGTGTTACGCCTTCTTTGCCCAAATTCTTTCTCTCTCTCTCTCTTTATTTTTGCCATTGGTGGGGGATTGTAGAAGGCAATGGAAAAATGTTGTTATTGCCTTTTGCAATATCCCACATTAGTAGGAGAGTTGGTTTTGAGAATGTTTATATTCCCATCCATTCAATGGTCTATTTGAAATAAGAGTTTGTGTTGATTTTGTATGGGTTATGGACTGGGCTATATATATCACACACATGCTCGTTTGCCAACCTCCCATTTGGTCAGGTTCGGGTAGGGCATGGGTGTGGTTCTTTGATTCGAACAGACCCAATTTCCCCATATCTTTGCTGGAATTTTTTCCTGATTTCTTCATATCTTATCTCTTCTATTCATTCCAATTTTTTTGGGGAGTTAGAACGTGCTTTGAAATGTTCAATTAGTAGGGCTATTCTTCGGGGATCATGATTGTTTTTTTTTCCGGTGGTTATAACTCTTATATAATGGTTTGAGGGGCTCGATTTTTGGGTAGAGAAAAAATCCCGACGAAATCCAGCCACCTTCGACTGAAAATTTTCTGCAGAATCTAGTTATTGTTTCTTTAATTTCTACTACTTTCGATTTCGAGTACACGTATCGAAAGCTCGTTGTGTTTAACCTTGGGGCCGGGACGGGAAATGGATTGCACCTTCGTCCCACGGAAATTTCACTTCAAGATAGTGGTTTTCCACGGCACAACACTACGTTTCGATAAGTTATTTTTATCTTATTTTTGGTTCTATTTATTTCAATTATAATAGTATGCTGCAACTCTTTTTATACAACACATAATCCCAAATGCATCTTCATGTTCATCTAGAGAGAGTTCTAGGATGGTGTTTGATTCATCCAAAATCATTATAATCCATTTTTAACCCTATTTTTTTTTTTGTTGGATGATGAATTGTAGGAGGGATGCTCAGCTGTCTTGTGTATTACGAAATGATTGGAATTATATAAATTTAAACTTGCCAAAGTAAATAGAAGTAGCATCAACTTTTGAGAAAAGGCAATCCCAATAATCTATTCTTATTAATGAAATCGGATAAGCGAAACAAATGAATAAATTAAATCGACATGAATCTTACTTTACTATACAATTAATATTTTTACTCTTCGTAGATAAATTCGATCAATCTTTTTATCTTCATTTCTCTTCAGAGTGCGTAAATAGTTTGATTTAGACCAAAGTTGAGCAAGTATTGGAGTTGGGATCATACAGAGCAGGAAGCAAATACTTCCTTCTACTAACACCGTTAGCATTGTAACTAGCCCCGCTAGTCTTGTCCGTCAACAACTCTCCAGCATAACCGGGATACGCGCCTTTTCCGTAGACACCAGGACAGGCAGAAGCAGCCTCAAGAGAAGCATCTTTCGGACCCTGGAAGTATCCATTTCCAAATGGGTTAGTAACAGTACCGGTAAGCAAGCTAGCCAAGTTGATCACCATCCCATCGGATCCAACATCATTGTTGGGAGCAACCAATGGTGTGCTTTGTGGTCCGTAAATAGGCTGGTGGAATGGCCAGGCGCACTGACCCGGGGCACTGTGTCTCGGAGTTACCGACCCAGATGTATGCAAATTTGCTGGATTTCCTAGCAGCCATGGCGGAACCATGGGTACCGCATCGGCTCATACAGAAACCCTCAACTGCGACGTCAGCGGCAGTTAGGACTATATTGATTGCATTCTTCTGTTCGCCTTTGGATGCCAATTGAATCAGATTTTTGGAGGTGAGTGATTTTCCGAGGGAATACCTTTCGTCTATGATTTGTTTCCCTAAAGACAAGGTTGGTGATGTAGATTTTCTGGTGCTGTAGTATAATTTGTCAATGGTTTTCCACCAAGAGGAAACGGATGGTTGGGAGTTGGATTTGGAGGTGGTGGAGGCGAGTGAGGTGATGAAATCAGAGATGATGGATCTCTGGTTTGGCTTGAATTTACCGTACCAGATTAGATTAACTGAGATCTTGCCATTGAGAAGGGCGCCGTTGTGGTATTGTAAGCGGGTAGATTGGTCATCTGCCGCCTCGTTGAGGCTCCTTGCTGCAAGGGAGAACTGAATACAAGAAAAGAGGAGGAGCAGAGAGATGAGATGTGACATTGTTTGAGTTTATGTGCTACCGTCTTCTAACGGGTAGAAGCTTTCTGCTTGTTTGTGGGTGACTGGTGAGAGAGGAAGACAGAAGGGGAGTTTGTGGTTGGTGGATGGATGAAATGGGGAGGTGTGGCGAGGGGCGTATTTATAGGTCTATGGTTCATAAAGTTTTCAAACTGGAGTGAGAAAAAGTGGGTGAGGGAGGCTGCTGAGAATGAGCCCGTCCTTTCCTTCCCTTCCCTATTTTCTTTTCTTTGTTAACTTGTAAGGCACGCTGGAAAACTAAAAACGAGCAGCTTTGCTGGGCCAACTGTGACAATTTCTGTACTACCCTCCAAATAAGGACCCCAGTACAAAAGTGTGTTGTTGACCATTGAACAGAGTTAGCGTAAAGGCCTAAAGGGCACTGCACAGGCTGGAAGGATCACGGGAGAGGAGATCCAGTAGAATATGTCATACTACACAGCCGTCTTTTGTTATATAGGACATAATATGGGTCATTTACTATAAAATAATTTTTTTACGAATGAATATTTATTTAAGACAAGAATTTAAATCAAAATAAATATTTAATCAAAAAATATTTCTGTTATTTTTAATTATTTATATAAAGAATAAAGAATGTTTTGTCCACTATTATTATCCCAGAGTTGTCATTTATTTCCTTAACATTCAGAGAAGACGGATCTGCATAAGCAGCGCACTGTCCCTCCAATCTCTATTTTGCAGTTTACATTAAACAAAAGCTACCCGAAGTTGACCACCACAATATATGTGAATTTTTTCATTAATATGCTGCTGATGCTAAGGAAGTTAGCAAGCATAATTGGACGACGATTCCGGGTTGGGGAGCAACATATCTAGACTCCAGTGCAATGGTTCTCGCTGCCGGTCTCACGCTTGCCCTGCATGAGCGACATAGCAGCTGCGCATTAAGTAATCAATTGGCATGCAGTGCGTAGAACAGAACAACGATAACCCATTACTTTACGTTACACCGTGCAAAATTTGTTTGTAGTAGTAGATATGCTTTTGACGTTGGACAAGCCCGCAGCTTCATAGAAGCTTGCTTCTAATATATATTCCTTGTAATCTTATCTCGTGAGAGGCCCGGCAATATTTCTCATAACTCCGCCTGATATCGACGCCAGGTTGCATGAGAATTTTCAAATATATAGTATATTTATCAGCAAACAGTCCAACCTTCGACTTATTGCGCGGGTGTTAAATATGGTGAATGTTGACCGAAAAACTTCGGTTAACTTGTTAATGTTACATGAAGGTTAAGATTACCCATAAGAAATGAATTTTATTATTTCACTGAGTTTTTTTAAACCTAATTATGTCATTATTTTTCGGTGGTTCTTTAATTAAAGTATGATACATGTTATGTTAGGGTTCGGAAATAATGTTAGCGGGGTATGATGATTTTTGGTATGTTTGTAGGTATTTTAAGGTGATTAAGGATATTTTGGTCATTGTACTTAAATTTTTAAAATTTGGAGTTGTGTTAGTGTAATTTGGTTGGAAATATGATAATTGTAATAAGTTGTATGTTTTGGGTTAATCATGATTAACATAAGTTGGATTAATAAGTAAAAATGCATTAAAATAAGCTTAGAAAACGTTAGGGGTATAGTTGTTATTGCATGTGCAAAATTATGAGTTTAAATGTCTTAACTGGGTTAATTATCTCAATTACGATGATGTTGAGTGTGACCTTGGGTTTGGTGAGTTGTTGAGTTATATTGATGATTTTATGAGTTATTTAGGATTTAGGGTTTTATAAGGTTATTATAATATTTTCACTTGTGGAGTATCTTTGTTTGTCCTTGTTTGGTTTTCAAATGCCTTTTTTATTATTCTATTCTATGTGTTTATAGCCTACTTTACCTAATTAACCCTAGTGTACATCTAATCACACAATTAATAAATATTGTTGGTATGAATTCGTTACTAAGTGATAGGTGAAATTTCAAGTAAAATTTTGATAAGTGATAAGTAATAACATAAGTGAATGGGGAATATTGATGAAAGTGAAGTGAATGACAACATGTTGAGTGATGAGTGTGAACTTGAGTGTTTAGTATTCAGCTTGATTATTTAATAAGATATTAGTACTTAAAGTAATAACCTACATGAGTCAAGACGGAAAAAGTTTATCCGTGTTTAGTGAACCTAGTTTTGTAGGAACCATAGTGGCCCAAAATCTACCCTATGTTAGTTTTGACCACAAGAGTAAAAGGGGGTACATATACTTAAGGATTTCTTGTCTAGTTATGTATTCATGAGTGTTTTACCTTAAATAGTGTGTTGAGCCCTTCCACGAGATTATAGTGGATTGTTTCGCTAGTTATGAGTGGTGGGATTCCTATTCTCAAAGGGAATATGTGATCACCTAATGATGAACACATTTTTACATATTTTATACACTTTTAACTTTAAGCTTTTGGTTATTTATTTGTATAATATGTGAGGTTATTTATATTAATTTTAATTATTCTTTTAATTTATAATAATCCCATAAATTTAATTAATTTAGAACTTAAAGTTGAGTTTCTAATAATTTTGACATCTTGACATATTTTAATCTAAAATTTTAGCTAAAAAAATATTATAAAATAAAAAATATTTGAAATAATTTTAGAAGGTTAATTAATATCTACTTAATTTTATTTTGTAGGTGCTAATTGATAGTATATGTATGGAGTAATAAATCAAGAAAAAGGAAAAGAAAAAACAGCCAAAAGGTGGAATAAAGAAGAAAATGAAAGAAATGAAATGAAAAGAAGGAGAAAGAGGAGTGGGGAGCCGAAGGAAAGAGAAAAAAAATCAAAGTAAAAGGGTGGCAATGCCATAGGAGATAAACGGGAGAGGGAATGAACGAAAACGGGAGAAAAAAGAAGGGTGGGGATGCGAAAAAGAAAAAGAAAACAAAGAAAGAAGAGAAAAGAAGAAAGGATGGTGCATGCAGAATAATAGGGCATGAAGCCAAGAGAAGTCAAAGGCCAATAGTCGATGACAAAGAGAGAAGAGAGAAAATTATGCATCAAGTAGGAAAAAAAATAGTGTGGCATTGAAGGATAAAAATCCAGAAAAAAAATAAAGATGGCATGGGTGCCTAGAGCCAAAAATATTCAATATCATCGGGGCATCTGAGTATAGTATTTTTTTTGTTGGTTTTGAATCTAAAGTGTTATAATTTTATATTAAAATATTTTCAAGTTTAATATTCTATTTATAATTTAGACGCTTTATTTAATTTGATTATTTTAATTTTAATTGATATCATGTGCCAATTTTATTTTTCCAAGGATATGGTGAAACCCTAATCTTTATATTGATAGATTTAATTGATCACTTGATTAATAAATTACTCCATGTATTTTATGATATTATTCTAGATTGTGCCTAATTAAAGACCAATCACCTTTAATTAGCATTTAATAAGTCAAGAAAATATACCAGAGGTGATTCTCCACTTTAGATTAAATAGTATAAATAGGAATTAAATGGGTTGTAAGAGCAATTACATAATTTCTATGACAATATGGAAGAATAAATAATTAAATTAACCTAAAGCATTACCTTTATTTAAATCCTTTGACTTGAGATAACAAAACTGATAATTGGTGAGAGGACTACGTAGTTCGAGAGAGTGTGTTAGTTAAATATATCCATTGACACATAACTAGTAATTAAAAAGATAAAGTAATTGATTGATTGGTCATTATAATTGGATAATGGTAAATTCAAATTCCTTGGTAGCTTTATTAATTGATTTTACGTTTATTAGATTTTTCTTATTTCATTTTACCTTAATTTAGTTTTCTTTAAAATTCATAGTAGAATTACTTACTTCTTTATTTAATTTCGATTGCCTGGGCCTGATTAGAGTGATTAGAGTGTTTGTGTTATTATTTAGTCTTTATGGGAATGATAATCTGGTACTTTTAGTATCCTATATTACTTATGACTGCTATACTTGCCAATAGGTGTATTTGGCTGATAGCAAGTTTTTGGCCCCATTGTTGGGGACTAATTTAATAGCCCTAGACACAAAAATTTAAATCTTGATATAGGAAAATTTATTTATATATTTATTTTTTAATTTATTTTTTGAATTTACTCAATTTTCTTGATATTTGATATTCTTATATTGGTGTAGATCACTAATGTATGACTTAAAGAAATCTTAGTGAAATGGTAGCCTTAGATCCAAAGAATTAAAGAAAGTTTTATAAATTAAGGGCACATTTAAAAATTATTGTTGCTAAGAAGAAATAAAATCAACAAATGGCTCACGAGGAGCAAAATCAGCTTCAACAAGTTAGGAAATCATTAAAAGACTATACTACCCCTAATATAGTGAATTTAGTATCAAGCATTAGAAAACTGGTAATTGAGGTGCATAATTTTGAGATCAAGCATGCGATCATTCAGATGATACGAACATCGGTCTAATTTGGAGGTACAACTAATGATGACCTGCATGCTCATATTACCACTTTTATTGAAATCTATGATACTTTTAAAATAAATAGTGTTTCTAGTAATACTATTAAGCTCAGATTATTTCCATTCTAATTACGTGACAAGGCAAAAAGTTGATTAAATTCTTTAGTACATGGTTCCATTTTAACTTAGGATGAATTTGTGAAGCTATATCTTTCTAAATTTTTTCCACCTAAGAAAAATGTTAAGTTAAGAAATAGCATCATCACTTTTATGCAAAATGATCTAGAATCACTATATAATATATGCGACAATTTAAGGAATTATTAAGGAAATGCTTGCATCATGGCTTACCTATTTGGCTACAAATGCAAATATTTTATTATGGTATCTATGCTACTAACCATTTTATGCTATATGCAGTTGCAGTTGGTACTATTATGAATAAGAATCTCAAGTAAGTTTGTGATTTTAATGATGAATTAGCCTTAAATTCTCATCAATGGCATTTTAAATGTGCTCCGGTACAAAAGAATGTAGGAATTTATTCTATAGATGTCATCACAACATTAGAGGCTAAAATAAATTTAATCACTAAGAAATTAGACAATTTGAGTGATGCTTCATGTATGCATGTTCATATGAATATACTTATTTGCGACTTATGTGGTGGATCACATTTTAGTATAGAGTGTTGAGTAGGTAATCCCTTTCCAACCATATTTTGATCAAATTAATTATTTTGCTAGGAATTTGGGCAGGCAAAATAATACTTACTCAAATGTGTTAATCTAGGGTGGAGGAACCATCGAAACTTCAGTTAGAGGAATGGCAATCCAGTGAGGCCCCCCATATTCTCACCACAAAGGCTTATGCCACTTGCTCCAACATCGCCTGGAAAACTGTAGAAGCCTTCCTTAGAAGAAATTATGAGCAAATTCATTAGCATTATAGAGACTCATTTCCAAAAAGAAATTATGAGCAAGTTTAATAGCACTACAGAGACACATTTCCAACATAAAGAAGCCTTAATCAAATATTTTGAAGCACATATTGGACGATTAGCTAATGTAATTTCTAGAAGGGCACCCAACACATTGTCAAGTGGCATAGTGATGAACCCCAAAAATCACATTAATGCTATATCATTAATGAGTGAGAAGACATTGCCCAAACCAAAACCTCAAGAGACAAAGAAAGAAGAGGATAAAGCTCTAGAATAAGTGTCTAGGTCATAATAAAAGGTCACCAAGACTCCATTTCAAGAGGTAAAACTATATGTCCCTCCTCCCCCATTATCGAGAAGGATTGTCCAAAGTAAGTTAGATGGACAATTTGCTAAATTTCTTGATATTTTGAAAAAGGTTCATATTAATTTTTCATTGATTGATAATGTGAGGCAGATGCCTAACTATACCAAATTTCTTAAGGATATCCTTACTTGTAAAATGAAATTGGAAGGTTGTGATACCATTAGATTAAATAAGGAGTGGTATGCTATTTTACATAATAAATTAACTCCTAATTTTAGATCTAAGAATTTTTACTATTCCTTGAGTGATTGGTAATTTGAAATTTGACAAAGTATTATGTGACTTAGGTGCTAGATAAATTTGATGTATTTCTTTATTGTATAAGTGTTTGAGTTTAGAAGAGATAAAACCCATTAATATATGTTTGCATAAGGCTAACACATCTATTAAGTATCATAGAGGCACAATAGAGGATGTTTTGGTGAAAGTGGATAAATTTATATTTCCTGTTAATTTTGTAGTTCTTGAAATGGAAGAGGATCAAATGACTCCTCTCATTCTTAGTATACCATTTTTAGTTACATAAAAGAATCTAATTGATTTCCATGAGGGTAAGTTAATTCTTTGATTTCAATATGAGAAATTTACATTCAATTTTTTTAAAAGCATAAAATACCTATATGAGGATGACACTTTCTATTGCATTGATGTATTGGATGAAGTGATTAATTATTGTTTTCAAATAACTATTATATAGGATCCTTTTGAGTGGTGCTTGGTATAATCTCAAGGGAATGAAGATAGAGAAGGGGTCAAAGAGGTTGTTTAATACCTAAGCACTCATCCACCTTATAAGAGAAATAAATTAATCCGTTTACGAGGACTAGAGAAAGATCAAGTCCCAAATTTAGAACCATCTATTAAGGAGTCACCAACTTTGGAACTCAAGCCACTATCTGAACACTTAAAGTATGTTTTTCTTGGTCATAATAATACTCTCCTTGTTATTATTTATTCATTATTGATTGAGTTGTAGGAACAAAAGTTGATGAGAGTGCTTAGGGAGCGAAAAAAGGCCTTTAGATGGATCATCGCTGATATTACTAGTATTAGTCCTTCCACATGCATGGACAAAATCCTAATGGAAGATAATTATAAGAAGGTGATACAACCTCAAAGGCGACTAAACCCAACAATACAAGAGGTAATGGAGAAAGAGGTAATTAAGCTATTGGATTTAGGTATGATCTATCACATCTATGATAGCTCTTAGTTTAGTCCTATACAAGTGATTCCTAAGAAAAGTGGAATTATAGCGGTTAAAAATGATAATAATGAGTTGATATCTACTAGAACTGTTATAGGATGGTGTGTTTGTATTGATTTTAGAAAATTAAATGATGCCAAAAAAAAATATCATTTTTTCCTTCCCTTTATTGACCAAATTCTTGAGCGTTTAGTAGGACATGAATTTTTTTTCTTTCTAGATGGCTATTATGGTTATATGTAAATCCCCCTTTCTCTTGAAGACTAGGAACGATTGTTACTTGATCTTATGCCATTTTTTCATATATGAGGGGATGGCTTTTAGCCTTTATAATTATTCTACTATTTTCCAAAGATGCATGAGCATCATATCTCATGACATGGTTGAGAAATTTGTAAAAAATTTTATGGGATGAGTTTTCAAAGTTTGGCTCATCTTTTGATGCATGCTTGGATAACCTTGAGCTTGTGCTAAGATATTGTGAGGATACTAATCTTATTTTAAATTGGAAAAAATTTATTCTAATGGTGCAATAAGGTATTGTGTTAAGACATAAGATCTCATGTAAGGGTATAGAGGTATATAAAGCAAAAATAGAACTTATTAAAAAATTACATCCCCAAAAATGTGTTAAGGACATTCACAGTTTTCTTGGCCATTTTGGTTTCTACAAAAGGTTCATAAATGAATTTTTAAAAATTTAAAAACCTCTATGTAACCTATTGGCTAAAGATTCTACCTTTGAATCCTCTGATGTGTGCTTAAAGGCTTTTACACTCTTAAAAAATAATTTGTGAATGCTCCTATTATTGTTGCTCTGGATTGGAATCTTCCTTTTGAAATCATGTGTGATGCTAGTGATGTGGCTTTAAGAGCATTTTTGGGAAAGTTTAGGGAAAAAATTTCACATACTATTTATTATTCTAGAAAAACTTTTAATTTTGCAAAAAAGACTTACAGTACTATTGATAAATAATTGCTAGCCATGGTATTTGCTTTTAATAAGTTTTGCCCTTATTTTTTTACTTAATAAAATCATTGTATATACTAACAATGCTGCTTTGAGATATATTTTTATTAAGAAAGATGATAAGCCCAAAATTATTCGATCCTACTACTACAAGAGCAAGAGGGTGTGCCTATTCATGCCATATTCCCTGATGAGATGCGTTATGTAGTTGCAAATCATCTCTGGTATGCTAATATCATAAATTACCTTGTAAGTGGAATTCTACCTAATGGCTTGTCATATCATCGATGGAAGAAATCCATGCATGACTTGAGATATTATTTTTGGGATGATCCTTATCTTTATAAAATATTTTCTTATCAAATAATAAGGAGATGCATCCCCGAACATGATTTTCATTGTATTGTATGTCATTGCCATAGTAAAGAATATGGCAATCATTTTAGATCCGCCGTAACTACAGCTAAAGTTATACAAAGTGTATTTTTATTGGCCTACATTATTTTATGATGCTTATGCTTTCGCTAAATCTTGTGACAGCTGTCAAAGGGTGGATAATATTTCTCAAAAATAAGAAATGATCTTTATAAATATTTTAATTTTTGAATTATTTGATGTGTGGGGTATTGAATTTATGGGACAATTCCCTAAATCTATGCATAATAGATATATCATTATTATAGTCAATTATGTGTAAAATTAGGTGAAGGCTATCTTCACTCCCACTAACGATGCAAAAGTTGTCACCAAATTATTAAAAAAGAATACCTTTATGATATTTGGAACACCAAGGACTATTATAAGTGACAGAGGTTCTCGTTTTTATAATATAATATTTGATTCTCTCTTGGGTAAGTAAGGAGTAGTGTATAATTTTAAAATTCTATATCATCCCCAAACTAGCAAACAAGTAGAAGTTCTAAACCGAGAAATTAAAAGGATATTGGAATAAATAGTTAAATTCTTCTGGGAAAGATTGGTCTTTAAAGTTAAATGACACACTTTATGCATATAAGATTGCTTTTAAAACCTCTTGTAGGAATGTTTCCATATAAACTTATTTTTAGAAAATCTTGCTACCTTCTTGTAGAACTTGAGCATATAGATTTTTGGGCCATTATTTTTTCTAACATAGATATGCAGGTTGCAGGTGAAAGGAGGCTCCTACAATTAAAAGAGCTTGATGAATTTCGATTAGGAAAATATGAAAATGATCAAATATACAAGGAACGCACTAAGAGGATGCATGATCAAATAATCACAAAAGAAGAGTTTGAAAAAGGGCAGCATGTACTCCTTGTTAATTCCTGCTTACATTTAATTCCAATTAAGTTGCATTCACACTGGTCTAGACCGTTCACAGTGATACAAGTTTTCTCCTCTGGAGTAATAGAGATAATTAGCTTAGAAAAAGGAACATTTAAGGTAAATGGACACTGATTGAAAGTCTACAAAGTTAGAGAGGTTGATAGCCTCAAAGCCATTATACGCTTAAATAATCTTGAGTGAATGGGACTTGAGTCAAGCTAATGACTATAAGCAAGTACTTCTTAGGAGGTAACCCAAGTGTATGTTTAATCTATCTATTTTATTTTATTTCTATGGATTTTGTTTTTGATTTACTAGGCATTTGGATTTTTTTTACAAATATATACCAACTTACCATGTTCATGAAGAGATCGCAGGGAATAAGTACATATGAATTTTGAAGCCCAATTAACATAAATGGATCACTTGTGAGGTAACATAGATTGGGGGCATATTTCACAACACTGGTCATGTTGGCCTAGAAACACAGATTTTGCCCCTGGTATTTTTATAATGTTTTAATCACCTTTTAGGTATCTATTGTATTCTCTCACTAATACTATTTTTCCTTTTACTCCTTTGTGTGGATTTATTTTCCATTGAGGACAATGTCCATGATAAGTGTGGGGGAGTTCTGGTTTAATTTTTTGCTTTATTGATTTTCTATGTATTTATTTATTTTAGTGTTTTATATGGTTTGTGTTTATTCAAATCTTTTTAGTTTTTCTTAGTCTTAGGAGCTCTTAACTATTTAATGATGAGCATATATTTGAAATAATACTAAAAGAGGATCACAAAACTGAGATAAAAAAAATTAGAGTTTTTTTGTGTTTTATGTTTAATGGAGGGAACATATATCCATATGATTGGATGTGAATGGAGTGTGAACATGTATGATATCCTAAACACCAATATAACATGTTGAGATTCATCACAACTCATAGTGAGATTTTGACCCATATAAGTCTTCTTGTACGAGTGTTTCACATAAAATAATCTATATTTTATTAGCTTCATTTTTCTTTGTAAACATCACATGCACTAATTTGTTTTGATCAAATTACTTGTTATGGCTCTAGTAATGAAATATAGATATTGCTAGAACTTGTTCATGTTCTAATTAAAGCTTTAAAATCATAATTGATTTGATTGAGAAAGTGATAAATGCACCTTAGGATTTACTACTACATAGCTAGATATCCTTCTACCCTATATTATTATTATGTTTTATATTCATGAGTTGTAAAGCCCTTATTTAACCTTTGAGCCTTTTACATCGACATTTTTTTCTTAACCAAACCTAAAACACATCTCTACCCTTATTATAAATGCTAGAAGAAATTTTGACGGCAAGTGATTTAAGGTAGTATGTGAAGAAAGTGTTAAAGAGCATTAAAAGAATAAGTGTGGGAGAGATGGTAGTGAAAATGATGTGAAGGTCCAATGTGAAGATATTTTTCCTATGTTATGTAATGAGAAAATCCCTTGATGAGTTCGAATCTGTAAGAAGAGTTTCTATATCAACATGATTCTACTCGCTTTTAGGATCTTTTATTGAATCCTTATTTCCCTATTCTAAATTAAACCCTTGAACCTAGTGATAGATGAGATTTATTGATTATTTTCATATTTAAAAATATCATTTATCCCTCATAATTTCTACTAGATTTAATCTTTTCGTCGAGTTTTCCTCCTTTGAATAAGTTTTACAGGAAAGAAAAGAATTGAAGAAATTCAAGGAGAAATCAATGAGAAGAAGAAATCAAGTAGAAAACACATCAAGAAATGCCGAATCAAGGAGAGCAAAGTTGGAAAAGGAACAAATATATCAAGAGAAGTGAAGCTCAAACTTTCAAAGGAATTGAGTGCAAGAGAAGAAAACACGGGGGTCCCGTGTTTCCATAACACGGACCGTGTTATTAGTCCCGAATGGCGGTCGGTAAAACTTTGTCAGCGGAACGGTTGGAAGAAAACACGGGGTCCCGTGTTTCATAAACACGGACCGTGTTTTCAGTTAAAAATGTATAACTGCCACGCAACTTGTTTCTGATAAAAAGGGGATATAAAACAGAGTTCGGGATATCGAAAGAGGGATCGAATGTATTTTTTTTCTCCCTTTATTCCTTTAGAATATACATGTAATGCACAATTCCAATCTTTGATCTTCTTGAATTCTATTGATGATTTGACATTCTGCACTTCAATTGATAAGTTTCTCTATTCCTTTGTTAATTTCTGTATTTCCATTTTGCAGAATTTAAGTAGTTTTTATGCAATTTTACTTGTGATCATTTCATTGTTATCTAATTGTTGAAAGAATAGAATTTGTGAATGTGTTATTGTCATTAACTTTTAGTATTTCTGTATATTTGTATGAATTATGAGTATGCAGAGATTTGGATAAGTAAAACAGGGTAGGATAAATTGAAGATGGAATCATAACGTAATTATCATCTTATAATGTAAATGTTTGATTCTATATGATGTTTAATTGAATTAATGGTTTGAATTGAATGATTCCATATCATAGATTAAGATTCTTGAACTGACTAGATTGATCACCTATTTGGTTTAGGATTTAGTCTTTGCTAAGACAATGAAGTTAATCCGGAATTGTTAATCAATTTGTCTATAGTAGCAAAAAGACCATTAATTCGTGCAATTGCATGATCCGAGCTTTTGTGATTATGATTGTAGTTGGCTACTTCCCGTTCATAATGCTACTATTAATTGAATCTAGTGTTCGTAACCTAGGTTATTAATTGGATGCAAAAATAAATTGAGAGCATATTCAATTTATTAAGGTCGAGAGGAAGTATAGAAATTATTATTCTGAATTTCTTAAGTCAACATTAAACTATTTAGAATCATTCTTTTATGTGAATGTATGACATTTTAATTCCATCATCAATTCAATCCTCCCCTAATTGTAAAGTCGTGGTTAAAGCTTTAGTATAATTGAATTTAGTTAGGAATCAATGAAATTGTACCAACGGGTTTATAACATCAATAGCAAAATTAGTGATTAAAACGTCATTCCTTGTGGGTTCGACTCCTTCTTGCCATATACTACGTATTTGGGGATTAGGATTTATTTGTTAAATTTGTTGTACATACGACAGTGCATCAAATTTTTGGCGCCGTTGCCGGGGAATTGGCAATTATAATCTCTAGTTTTGTTTTTGTTGTGGTTTCTTATTTTAGTTTTTGATAAATTCTTCACGTGACCTCATCTAATCTTTGATTGTGTGCCATCTTCAGGCATTCACAATTGAGATCATTTGCGATCGAGCATCAAGGACAAATTATTCCAGCCATAGATCCAAACTCATCTTCTCCAATTGCAACTAGACAAGAAGGAAGTTGGAACAAGCTAATCAGATTCCATCACCTTTTGAAGAAAGTTCCACAAACTTGGAAGAAGACGACATAGAGGATTTGTGTAGTACACCTTACTACATTAATCCACCGATGGCAGAGCGAACTCTCAAGGAGCTAGCTGCTCCTATCTTCAACCCTAATCTTTTATGCATTAATTATCCTGCTGATAATGATACTTGTGAAATCAAACCTGGATTAATACGAGCCTTACCTGTTTTTACAGGTTTTAAAGACAATAATTCCATGGGTTCAAGCTGTTTCACCGACCCAAATAAATTTCTCAAGGAATTCCATATAGCTTGTTCTGGTATGAAACCGAATGGAGTAAGTGTAGAAAAACTTAAACTCAAAGCTTTTCCTTTTGCTTTGGCTGATGCTGCTAAGGAATGGTTATATGATCTACCAGCGGGCTCAGTAAACACTTGGACTGATATGCAAAAGGTTTTCCTTGAAAAATATTTTCCTTCATCAAGAGCAACTAATATAAGAAAGGAAATATGTGGTATTAGGCAAGATGGAGGAGAATCTTTACACGAATATTGGGAACGTTTCAAGAAATTGTGTGGTAGTTGTCCTAATCATCAAATTAGTGAACAATTATTAATACAATATTTTTACGAAGGTTTATCTCCTATGGATCGCAATATGATAGATGCTGCTAGTGGTGGTACTTTAGTTGATAAAACACCCATCGAAGCAAAAAGGTTAATTGCGAATATGGCATCTAACTCACAATATTGTAATAGGGGTAATACTTCTATGTCTCAACAGGTTAAAGAAACCAATATTGCTGAATTAAAAACGCAAGTATCAAATTTGACAGCTCTTGTGGAAAGAGTTGTAGGAGAAAAGATTCCTGCCAAGGTATGTGGAATTTGTTCTTTTACAGGTCATCCAACTGATATGTGTCCTACTTTGCAGGAAGAACAACAAGTAAACGCCATTGGAGGACAACCATTTCCAAAAAGGAATGATCCATTTGCTCCAACATATAATCCTGGATGGAAGGATCACCCAAATCTAAGGTATGGAAACACTCAACAAAGTGGTAACTCATATTTCCGACCACAGATGTATCAAAATCAGCAAGGAGCAAATCCACCTCCCGGATTTTTCCAAATTCCACCAAATCAGCAAAGACCACCATTTCAACCGATGCCTCCACCACAAGTTTCACAACAATCGAGTGGTATGCCCTTGGAAGATTTGGTAAAATCTTTAGCTACCAATACCTTACAATTCCAACAAGAGACCAGAAACGGTATTAAGAATTTTGAAAATCAAGTGAGTCAACTAGCAGATTCCCTTGGAAAAATGCAAGCACAAGGTTCTTCAAAATTCCCTAGCCAGACTGAACGAAATCCCAAGGAAAATGCTAGTGCTATCACAACTCGCAGTGGAAAACAACTATCTGATCCAAGAAAAATGGATGAAGAAGAAAACACAAACAAGGACACAGATGAAACAAAGTTGAAGAAGAAATTAAGGAAGATTCAACACAAACGGTGAAGACTAAGTCACATTCTCCTATAAAAATTCCTGCTCCTTTTCCTAGCAGGTTGGCCAAAAACAAGAAGGAAAATCATGATAAGGAGATATTTGACATATTCAAGAAGGTAGAAGTCAACCTTCCTCTCATTGATGCGATCAAACAAGTACCCAGGTATGCGAAATTCCTCAAGAACTTGTGTACAAATAAAAGGAAACTTAATGAGAATGAAAAGGTAAGTGTGGGAGAAAATGTATCAGCAATGTTGCAAAGAAAGCTTCCACCAAAGTGCAAAGATCCAGGTATTTTCACTATACCTTGCAAAATTGGAAACACGAGGTACGAAAAATGCATGCTCGACTTAGGTGCTTCAATAAATGTCATGCCTTTATCTATCTTTAACACCCTAAGTCTAGGTCCTTTAAAGGAAACTCGTGTTATTATCCAATTGGCTGATAGATCTAACACATATCCTGAAGGGGTTATTGAAGATGTCTTAGTTCAGGTTAATGAATTAGTTTTTCCTGCGGATTTCTATGTGTTAGATATGCAAGATAATGGCTTGACTAATCCATCACCTATATTGTTAGGGAGACCATTCCTAAAAACTTCAAAAACAAAAATTGATGTCCACGATGGAGTGTTAACCATGGAATTTGATGGTGAAATTATTAAGTTTAACATATATGATTCCATGAAATTTCCTGCAGATGGTGAAGAGGTATCTATGATCGATGTCATTGAAAATTTAACTGAAATAGTGTACCAATTATCATCAGCTGATCCTTTAGAACTAACTTTGACGAAAGGAATAGCGACTGAAAATTGGAAGAATTAAGTAAATTGTATGACGTTGATGAAGAAATCAAGGAGGTAGTGGATGCTTTGGAAACATTTCCGAGCAGAATTGAAAATTTGTGGATTTGCCATTGACAGTGGATAGGCCTGTACCTTCCATAGAACAACCCCCTGAAGTGGAATTGAAACCTTTACCTGACCATCTCAAATATGCATTCTTAGGAGATAAGAATACCCTTCCGGTTATCATATCTAGTGAACTAACATCTCATCAGGAAGAAAAACTGGTTAACGTATTGAAGAAATACAAATCAGCTTTGGGGTGGACAGTTGCTGATATTAAGGGTATTAGTCCTTCAGTTTGTATGCATCGGATTTTAATGGAAGAAGATGTGAAGCCTTGTAGACAAGTACAACGTAGGTTGAATCCGATAATGATGGAGGTTGTGAAGAAAGAGGTTCTTAAATTGCTAAGTGTGGGAGTCATTTATCCAATTTCTGATAGTAGTTGGGTAAGTCCGCTTCAGGTCGTCCCAAAGAAAACAGGCATAACAGTAGTGGAGAATGATAAAGGAGAAATGGTTCCTACTAGAGTTCAAAATGGTTGGAGGGTATGTGTTGACTATAGAAAACTGAACTCCATGACTAGGAAAGATCATTTTCCTTTACCATTTATGGATCAAATGTTAGAACGGCTAGCGGGTCATGCTTATTATTGTTTCCTTGATGGTTATTCGGGATATGTGCAGGTTCCCATAGCTCCAGAAGATCAAGAGAAAACCACATTTACATGTCCCTACGGTACGTTTGCATATCGACGCATGCCGTTTGGATTATGTAATGCTCCAGCTACATTTCAAAGGTGTATGGTAAGTATATTCTCTGAATATCTGGAGAAAATTATCGAGGTATTCATGGATGATTTTAGTATCCATGGAGATACTTTTGAAGAATGCCTAGGTAATTTGACCCTTATCTTGAAAAGGTGTTTGGAAACAAATCTTGTGCTAAATTCTGAAAAATGCCATTTTATGGTCCAACAAGGAATAGTTTTGGGACACGTCATTTCATCCAAAGGGATTGAAGTAGATAAAGCAAAAAATTGATCTTATTTCTTCATTACCTTATCCATCAACTGTCAAAGATGTGCGATCATTTTTAGGGCATGCCGGGTTTTACCGCCGATTTATCAAGGATTTTTCTAAAATAGCCCAACCATTATGCAAACTTCTTCAAAAAGAAAATGAATTTCATTTTGATGATGCATGCCAAAAATCATTTCAAAAGGAAAAGATATTTAAAGGAAAAATTGATAAGTGCACCCATTCTTCAACCACCTGATTGGAATTTCCCATTTGAATTGATGTGTGATGCATCTAATTTTGCTGTTGGTGCGGTGTTAGGTCAACGAATCGGGAAAGAGCCACACGTGATATATTATGCCTCACGCACCTTGAATGAAGCTCAACTTAACTACACAACTACCGAAAAGGAGCTTCTTGCTATTGTCTTTGCTTTGGATAAATTTCGTTCTTATCTGTTAGGAACTGAAATAATTGTTTACTCTGATCATGCAGCGTTGAAATATTTGTTAGCAAAGAAAGAGGCAAAACCACGACTGATTAGATGGATTCTTCTACTTCAAGAATTCAATATTCGCATTAAAGATAAGAAAGGAACCGAAAACGGAGTAGCAGATCATCTTAGTCGGTTAATCAAACAAGTTGAAGTTGAAGCACCTATCAATGAAGCATTTCCGGATGAGCAACTTCATGTCATTGGGAATGAGATACCATGGTATGCTGACATGGTTAATTTTCTCGTAGCTAAGGTATTTCCCTCTCACTTTACAAAAGCACAGAAAGATAAAATGAAAAGTCAGGCAAAATATTTTGTATGGGACGATCCATACTTGTGGAAACAATGTGCCGACCAAATCATTAGAAGATGTATTCCTGATAGTGAGGTCTTGTCAATTTTACATTTTTGTCACAGCTACGCTTGCGGGGGACATTTTGGTCCCAAACGAACAGCTTATAAAGTTCTAGAGAGTGGATTCTTTTGGCCTACATTGTTTAGAGACTCTCATGAATTTTGTAAAACGTGTGAAAACTGTCAAAAGACTGGGGGATTAGGTCCTAGGAATGAAATGCCACAAACTCCTATCATAGCATGCGAAATCTTTGATGTTTGGGGTATGGATTTTATGGGCCCCTTTCCATCTTCTTTCGGGTTTAAATACATTCTTGTTGCTGTTGATTATGTGTCAAAATGGGTGGAGGCTAAGGCCACCCGTACTGATGATGCAAAGGTTGTTGCAGATTTTCTTCAAACTAACATTTTTGCAAGGTTTGGCATACCAAGGGCCATCATCAATGATAAAGGTTCACACTTCTGCAACAGAACCGTAGAAGCTCTATTAAAGAAATATCATGTGACACATCGAATATCTACAGCATATCATCCACAAACAATGGTCAGGCCGAGGTATCTAACCGCGAAATCAAATCAATCTTGGAAAAAATGGTGAAACCAACAAGAAAGGATTGGAGTTTACATCTTAATGATGCACTCTGGGCCTATCGTACAGCTTTCAAAACTCCAATTGGTATGTCTCCATATCGTTTGGTATACGGTAAGCCTTGTCATCTACCAGTTGAGTTAGAACATAAAGCTTTTTGGGCCGTCAAGAAATGTAACATGGAGTCAACTGAAATTGGAAAACATAGGAGACTCCAATTACAAGAATTGGAAGAAATAAGAAATGAGGCTTTTGAAACTGCATTGAGATATAAAGATAGAACTAAAGCAGTTCATGATAAGTTCATTCTTAGAAAGAATTTTGATATTGGTCAAAAAGTTTTATTGTATCATTCTCGATTGAAGTTATTTCCAGGAAAATTGAGGTCGAGATGGATCGGCCCATTTGTTGTGACTAATGTGTTTTCTCATGGTGCAGTTGAAATTAAAAGTGAGAAAACAGGAAAAATATGGAAAGTCAATGGACATCGCCTAAAACCTTACTACGAAGGACATCAAGTGCACAATTTGGAAGTGGTTGATCTTACCACTCCCAATTATGAAAGCTGAAAGACTTGCATTTTGTCACTTGGGACACCCAAGTGTTGTATATAAGTTTTCTTTATTTCATATTTTTCTTTTTACATATTTGGTATGACTTTGATGTACATATTGTTATCTGTGTGGCAAAACATTGGTAGTTTATTCCTTTGTTTAAAAAAAAAAAAAAAAAAAAAAAAAAAAAAAAAAAAAAAACACGGGGGGTCGTATTTTTAAACACGGCCCGTGTTTCTTCTTCTGCAGAAAATTTCAGAATTCCAGAGAGCTCAAAATTTAACACGGGGGGTCCGTATTTGTTAACACGGCCCGTGTTTCTCCTTCTGCAGAAAATTTCAGAATTCCAGAGAGCTCAAAATTTAACACGGGGGGTCCGTATTTGTTAACACGGCCCGTGTTTCTTCTTCTGCAGAGAATTTCAGAATTCCAGAGACCTTAAAAATTAACACGGGTACCGTATTTAGTTACACGGTCCGTGTTTCTTTCTCTGCAAAACTGTTCAAAATTCCAGAGACCTTAAAAATTAACACGGGGGTACCGTATTTAGTTACACGGTCCGTGTTTCTTTCTCTGCATAACTGTTCAAAATTCCAGAGAGCCAAAAATATAACACGGGGGTACCGTATTTCCTAAATACGGTCCGTATTTCCCTCCAGAACCCTTTTTCCCCCCGTGTTACAGATCTGAAAATAACACGACCCTCTCTTCGTTTCTCTCCCAATTTCGCAGCACTCCTCTCCTTCGATTTCTCCATTTTTTTACTCACTCAATCTCTTCAATTCATACAAAATCCTACTCCATTTTCATTCTCAACATCTCTACCCACCTTTAATTTTCTTTCCTGTCTGTCACTTTATCTCTGTCATTCATAAACAGAGCATCGTCGTTCTTCTCCAAACCCTAACATCCCCGTCCATTGTTTCATCTATTTTTTTTTTGCAATTTGACTTAGGGTTTTCGTGGGATTTGATATCTACATATCATCCTTCCGATTTCTACTTGTTTTCACCATTTTCACGATTTAAGGTAAGTATTTTTCTCTATGACAGCAATGTTCATCCAATTTCAATGTTGTCTTACATATGTTGTTTTCCCGACTTACTGGGTTTAGAAATCGGGTGTTTGACATAATGACAGCATATGTATGCTTTCAGTGCAGCTTGGTCATAAAATTGTCATTGTCAATTTCGTTTGATTTTTATGTATATGCTGAAAATTTCATGCTGTCACCACTGAATTTTAACTAAAATGTGGTCATCTTTGTGTAGATGGCACCGAAAAAGAAACAACGTGCTGAAGGTCAATCCTCGAGATCCCAATCATCACCAACGCAAGCAAGACACCGTCGTAATCGTCCAAACGATTTAGGTATCATTTTTACCTCCCCCGAGCAACAAGAAAGGTACGATTACTTATCTCAGAGGCGTATCACTGGTACTAGATATCTAGATGATGGATGTTTGCACACATTGGGCATTCATAATCAAGTCATGCGTATGCTCGAAACTATAGGTTTGCAACATTTTGTATATTGTACTAATCACACCTATAGACGTTTGACTTTAGAATTTTTAAGTACCTTTGAATTGTGTGCTGAAATTGGTGATATTGGTGATACAAAGAATAATCAAGGGTATATTTCTTTTCGTCTTTTAAATGAGGATAGACAATTAGCACTGCATGAACTTGCCCACATTTTCATGTTACCTTCACAGGGAGTTAGATTCATGTTACCCTTGTTTTATGCCAACCGTTTTTTCGCAAAAATAGGTGATACAACGAATATGCCTACTCCCGATACATTCCGCATTTCAGAAGCCAAATCCTCTAGGATTTTTAACCTAGTTTTCCGATACATTCAGAGGCTTTTGGCTACTACCATATTTGGGAGAGGCGATAGTACCGGAGTCGTTCGTTCAATTGAACTTTTCTTTCTCTACTCCATGCTTGAACATTATTCTGTTGATACTGCCTATTTTATTGCCAAACAATTTCAAAGGGTCAGTAATTCCAAACAAGGGGACATTGTTATCGGGGGTTTAATCACCACCATCTGTTTGAGTTTGGACATACCCCTTCCAGAGGATATGCCTATTGAAGCCATGAGTACCCGCATTGATATAGAACATTGTCGCCTTACGCATCTTATTGAGCGTAGGAATAATGCGTGGTACCTTTCTTATCAGGGGCGTGTTTTCTTTCCTCTTCCTAACCCTTCCAAAACTGATCCTTTAAATCCTTTGAATTGGCAACCAAATGAAGATGAAGATAACCCTACCCCATTAGCAATTGAACATCCTATCCTACCTCATGGTGCTCATCCACCACCACCACCACAATCCCAAGCCAGCTCTTCTTCCTCCTCCACTTTTGTTCCCGAATGGCATCTCCAATTTCAAAATCAGGTGTATTCCCATTGGATTCCATTCGCGCTAACCAAAATCAAATGATGGAGATGATGAAGACTCTCTATGATTTCCATCTCGGGAGCCGAGATCCTCCTCCACCTCCCTCTTGAATTCGAATCTTCATTCCTTTTTCTCTCTTGCTTTGTTCATTGGGGACAATGAACACATTAAGTAAGGGGGGTGCATTGGTGCATTCGTATTGTAGGCTTGTGATTACTTTTTCGTTGAAATAGTTAGTAACTGTTATTTATGTTTGTTTTGTGGTAGTTAGTTAATTAAGTATTAGATTTGAGTAATCCATATACGAAGTAAAACAAAGTATGGGACTGAATTATTTTCAAAACGGATAATTTTATATACTTATTGTATGTTTTGATCAACATCTTTTGACACCTTAAAGATAGAAATTGAAGATGTGATAATAGTAAAGGAAAGAAAGTTAGAATGATTAGAGATCAAATCATGCATTGAATAAGAATGAGATACAATGAAATTCAAATTGGTGATTATAACATGGTGAGCGTTTGGGCCTAATTTTTGGATACATTGCTTATCCAAATTATATTTCTCTTTTGTGTGGATTCTCCAATGATATGTGAAACTAGAATTTGCCATTAGTCTCTTCAAGACTGCATAGAACTTTAGAATATTTGAAAATGATAAAGGCACTCTTCTTTCTTTGTTAGCTACAAGGCCAAATAACCTACCTTGAAAAATTGTTATCCATTGCATACCCCTTTGAGCCTATTGACATGTTTTTATTGATTTAAACTTTATTAACAACTAATCTCCATATGTTTTTCCCTTCCTTATTCTACGACTAGTGGAGCAAAAATATTTTCAAGGATAACTTTTGTTTTGTTAATAAGGTGAAATCTAAGTATGGGGGTGTGATCATATAATCATATAAAAAAAAAATGGAGGAAGTAGCTAAGCATTTTTCTATTCAAAAAAAAAAAAAAAGAAAGAAGAAGAAGAAACAGGGAATAAAATTTCATGTCTTTTGATGTTGTTTGGTTGAATGGAAGGGTTTCAAGAATTAAAAAAAAAAAAAAAAAAAAAAAAAAAAAAAAAAATTGCTCCTCTAGTTGGTAGAGTCTAGCTAGCTACATACCAAAATTCCATCCCACCTTAGAACCCTAGCCCCATTACAACCAAATTTAAGACCTTTTGATTCTTATATACTTTAGTTCTTTTCAGTGGTGGCGAATTGAGAATAATGGCAAACATATGGGCGATCATCATCATTTGGAGAAGATTTGAGAGTAAACACATCATACCCGATACACTAAAGAGTGAGCGTTCCCACATTCCGAAAGTAAGAATTTACCAAATTGAATTTCATTAGTCTTGATCTAATTTGCATGATGAGATACTAATTATTATAATTTTCGTTCTTAAACCGTTTGAGCATTTGATAAGACTGTTTTTAAGGTGATATAAGATGTGATCCAAAAATATTTCTATCAGTGATATTTCATGATTTACAAGTAGTTTTTTTTTTTTCAGTCCCAGTCCGAGTTGAACTTCGTACATGAATAATTCCAATCTAATAAATTGTGTATTCCATGATCTGTTTTTCTTACATTTCTTGATGTATTCATTGCATGTTATGATATTGCTTGAGGACAAGCAATAATTCAAGTATGGGGGTATTTGATAGATGAGATTTATTGATTATTTTCATATTTAAAAATATCATTTATCCCTCATAATTTCTACTAGATTTAATCTTTTCGTCGAGTTTTCCTCCTTTGAATAAGTTTTACAGGAAAGAAAAGAATTGAAGAAATTCAAGGAGAAATCAATGAGAAGAAGAAATCAAGTAGAAAACACATCAAGAAATGCCGAATCAAGGAGAGCAAAGTTGGAAAAGGAACAAATATATCAAGAGAAGTGAAGCTCAAACTTTCAAAGGAATTGAGTGCAAGAGAAGAAAACACGGGGGTCCCGTGTTTCCATAACACGGACCGTGTTATTAGTCCCGAATGGCGGTCGGTAAAACTTTGTCAGCGGAACGGTTGGAAGAAAACACGGGGTCCCGTGTTTCATAAACACGGACCGTGTTTTCAGTTAAAAATGTATAACTGCCACGCAACTTGTTTCTGATAAAAAGGGGATATAAAACAGAGTTCGGGATATCGAAAGAGGGATCGAATGTATTTTTTTTCTCCCTTTATTCCTTTAGAATATACATGTAATGCACAATTCCAATCTTTGATCTTCTTGAATTCTATTGATGATTTGACATTCTGCACTTCAATTGATAAGTTTCTCTATTCCTTTGTTAATTTCTGTATTTCCATTTTGCAGAATTTAAGTAGTTTTTATGCAATTTTACTTGTGATCATTTCATTGTTATCTAATTGTTGAAAGAATAGAATTTGTGAATGTGTTATTGTCATTAACTTTTAGTATTTCTGTATATTTGTATGAATTATGAGTATGCAGAGATTTGGATAAGTAAAACAGGGTAGGATAAATTGAAGATGGAATCATAACGTAATTATCATCTTATAATGTAAATGTTTGATTCTATATGATGTTTAATTGAATTAATGGTTTGAATTGAATGATTCCATATCATAGATTAAGATTCTTGAACTGACTAGATTGATCACCTATTTGGTTTAGGATTTAGTCTTTGCTAAGACAATGAAGTTAATCCGGAATTGTTAATCAATTTGTCTATAGTAGCAAAAAGACCATTAATTCGTGCAATTGCATGATCCGAGCTTTTGTGATTATGATTGTAGTTGGCTACTTCCCGTTCATAATGCTACTATTAATTGAATCTAGTGTTTGTAACCTAGGTTATTAATTGGATGCAAAAATAAATTGAGAGCATATTCAATTTATTAAGGTCGAGAGGAAGTATAGAAATTATTATTCTGAATTTCTTAAGTCAACATTAAACTATTTAGAATCATTCTTTTATGTGAATGTATGACATTTTAATTCCATCATCAATTCAATCCTCCCCTAATTGTAAAGTCGTGGTTAAAGCTTTAGTATAATTGAATTTAGTTAGGAATCAATGAAATTGTACCAACGGGTTTATAACATCAATAGCAAAATTAGTGATTAAAACGTCATTCCTTGTGGGTTCGACTCCTTCTTGCCATATACTACGTATTTGGGGATTAGGATTTATTTGTTAAATTTGTTGTACATACGACAGTGCATCACCTAGCCCCATTGTAACCCTTATATAGTCTTATTTGATTATTAAGATGGGAGACTTCGATCTATTGGAGATTAGTCACATGAGTCAAGCATATGGTTTGGTCTATTTGGAAGGTATTTGAGGTTTTTATCCACAAAATATGAGCCTTCTTTATTGATATATGTGAGTTACTTGTTAGTTTTTTTTTTATCAACTTATCTCACATATCTGAGTGTGTTTATACACATGTAGCCATTAATATGGGAGAAAAGTAAAAATAAGAAGGTGTACCTTTATGAGGATGGATCTTGATATGACTGAGGCATGGTAAGGTTTTCATTCAATATTATCATTGTTGTTGTTGTTGTTGTTGTTGTTGTTGTTGTTGTTGTTGTTATTCTATTCATATCTATCTTTTTTTATGTGTTAACCATATGTTGGAACTAACCTTTTAAATCTTCTGAAGCTAAATCTTGGTCGAGTACTGATCTTGGTATTACAAAAGTAGAAAAGTCTAAAATAACATTAGTTAAGGGTGTTAGAAGTGTGTTTTTATATTGTATGCGATGATTTATGTTTAATTTTGTGGGTATATCATCTGTGAAACCCTCACGAGATTTTACTCATCTTCTAAGGGTAACCTATGGGTTTAAAGGGCTTATTACACATGCTAAGTGCAATTATGATACCTACGAAAGTATTTAATTAGTTTTATTATTATTATTATTAGATTCATGTCTTACTTGAGGACAAACAAGAACCTAAGCATAGAAGTGTTGATTAACATATATTTTTACATATTTTATACCCTTTTCCTTTAAGCTTTTGATTATTTATTTACATAATATGTGAGGATATTTATATTAGTTTCAATTATTCTCTTAATTTACAAAAATGGTAAAGTAGTTGGGACTGTATTAAGTATGGCAATAATACCCAATTATGTTTATATATTACCTTCTACAAAATTAAAAAAAAAATCAATAGCTAATTTGGGGGTGTTACAATAAGTGACTATAAGATAAGAGTGATGGATATAATTCTTCCTTGTTAAATATGATGAATGCTATCTTGTATGATGGATTGAGATGAATTATTAATGTTGCATATAAATGCATTAATTATCCTTGAGATTTGCATTATTTTATTTATCAAGTGAGTTGTGTGTTATATGTTAGGTGAGCATGCTACCCTTTTAGAGGTGTTGTAGTTTACTGTAATACCCCTTTATTTAGAATCTAAAATTTTTATTTAAAGAGTTAATTGTAGAAGCAAAAATAGTAAAAATACAGGGTATTATTGCTACACTTGGTACAAGTTTGGTTTCCTTTATCATTCTCATACCAAGTGCTAAGGCTGAAAACGTTACTCCACTTAATTCAATATCACAATTATAAGATTTAGATTAAAAAGAACAAGGCAGATTAATATTATTTTGAGTAAGAACAATATCAGCGATTATAAAATTTAAATGAGAAAAGATATAGAAGGATATAAGACTCCAAGAAAAACCAGAGCATATATACCAAATGGACATCGGATAGCCCTAATTCTCAAACCAAAATACTAACCCTCAACTGATCTCACAAGCTAACCTATAAAGACCACTTTCCATTGAATAAATAATTGCCCATGAAATAGAACTCATCGGTATAATGTGCTGAGTAACCCATTATATAATATTAAAATAAAAATCTTGCATAGAATACATATAAGGCATCACAACAAGACATGGTATTAAATATTGAAATATACATGGGATGATCAAAATATGATAATTATATGTGATAAACAATTACAAAAAAAGGCACATACTACTCATACTTGTTCATTTAGAACATAATGAAACTTATCAACCATGCATCTAAGGGATGTTATCTAAAGTAATGATTAAAACCAATCTTAACATAATAACCTTGACCTTCACAATATATCTCATATCAAACTATTAGAACCAATAATATCCATAAAACTAGAAATATGGCTCAAAGGCACAATACCAATAAGATCCAAAACACCAAAGGTAAGGCTTAAATACACAACATCAATAAGATCCATAACACAACAGATAGAGCTCAAAGGTAACTACCTAAGATAGATATACACAAATGCTACTACCGACCCACAGGTTGGAATGAAGATTACTACCAAACCATAGGTAGCTACGAAGGTTGCTACCAAACTACAGTTAGGCACCAAGGCTACTACCGAACCATAGGTAAACACAATGGCTACTACCAAACTATAAGTAGGAACGAAGGCTAATACAGAACAACAGGTAGGTACAAAGGCTACTACCGATATAATACCTCCTATTTTTAGGACTTGCAAATTCTTTTGAAAGAGTAATTAAGGAAGCTAAAACAATAAAAACATAGCATGTTACCATTTACTTGGTACAAGTTAGGTTTCCTCTACCATTTTCATACCAAGTGCTAATGCAAAAATATTTACTTTGCTTAAATTAATAACATAGTTATAAAAATTAGGATAGAGATAATTAAATAAAATTAACATCATTCTAAATAAAACAAATGTCATCGATTACAAAACTCGGTGAAAGAAAAATACAGGTGGAAATAAAATTCTGAGAACAACCTAATCAAAGATACCAAAAGGACACCAAATAGTCTTAACTATCAACCTAAAATACTAGCCTTCAACTATTATCATGAGCTAACTTGCAAGGACTATTACCCAGTAAATAAGCGAGGTCTAACGAAATGGAACCCATCAATACTACGGTATTGAGTAGCCCATTATACATGACTAAAATAAAAAGTCTAAGTGGAACACATAGAAGGTATCACAATAAGATATGGTATAACATGTTAAAATATACATGCTAAGATTGAAATATGATAATTGGAATCATATAAACAAATACCACCAAGTCACAGACTCCTTATACCTGTTCATTTAGAATATATTGAAACTTATCAACCAAGCATCTAAGAAATACTCTCTAAAGTAATGATTATAACCCTTCTTAACACAATAACAATAACATTCACAATATATCTCATATCTCAATATCAACACCCATAAGAACCATAACACCCCAAGTATGGCTCAAAGGCATAATACCAATAAAATTCATAACATTACAAGTAGGGCTCAAAGGTACAATACTAATAAAATTCAGGACATCATAGGAAGAGCTCAAAAGCAAGTATAAACCATAGGTAAGCATAAAGGCTACTACTGAATCACAGGTAGGTATGATGGTTACTACCGAACCACAGGTAGGCACAAACGCCACTATTGAACCATAGATAGACATCAATGCTACTACCGAACCATAGGTAGGCATAAAGGCTACTATCCAACCATAGGTAAGTAGGTAAGCTAGGTAAGTAGGTAAGCTACTACCAAACCAATCTAGTAATCATTTTAAACCAAAAATAATCATTTTTATTTTTATTTTCTCAAAGGGAGATCATATCAACCCGAAGATAGTATAGTAATCAGGTTATGCCAATGCCCCAAGGCAACACAATATCCTACCAACTATCAACCTACATGCACTAAGGTAACCTAGTCGCACTATACATGAAGGTAGCACAATACCCTACTGACAAGGATACATAATCCATAAGTATGCATAGTCTCTATAAGTCTATAGAGATAAATAGAGTAAGATATAAGGCTCAAATAGGGCACTAAGGCAAACCTACAAAAATCTCTAATGAATAGTGGGTTAAAATACATCTTTAGAATATATACCCCTAAAGAGCTACCATTGCCGGTCTTGAAATATTTTGCTCTAAATATTATTATTTTATTAAGATAATTATGAAACCACATATTAATAACATAGAGTTAATTTCTATACTTAACCATTTTTACTCATTTCCAAAACATTTAAGATAACCATAATCAAATTCAATACTAAGATCAACATGATAATTTACCAAGGTCATCCTAGGTTCAATTATTCACATTTGGGTGACTTAGGCTAAAAATGACCAAAATAACCCTAATGCAATAATGTCCACAATGTTATCCATTTCCAATACTAATTCCATTTTATTTATTAACTTGTCATGAAAAGGCTAAAATATAATAATTAAATTATTTAGCATACAATTAAATTATCAAACATGCCAAATGATCATTTTACCCTTACATATGATCCAACACATAAATCCCTACCTTGTGATTCTAAAACATCAAATCACATATATGCACACTCAATAATAAATGATACATATTAGGTATGTTTATCAGAATAAATAACATTGTACGCTTAAAATGACCAAATTTTCTCTAGGGCACACAATGATAATAATCATAACAAAATATGCACAAGCATGCTTGGCTTATCATTTTAGACATACATAACATACATAAATTACTTCCTTCCTTCATTAAACCCATTTTAACATACTTTTGTACACATAATACTTTACACAAAATAACATGCTCCATTTTATCAAATTTTACGCTAACATTTTTAGGTAGATAATTACAACTTAACAAACATTTTTATTCCGGTTCATTCATCAAAACCCTAGTGTGCTATCATGCAGTGTTTGACATTTTAGTAGAGAATAGGATTTACCTTATTTTTGGCAAAAACACAAATATAAGCAACCTAATAAAAATTATTAGGCTCCACAAGTCAACCTCTTTTCCTAAAAAATAAAAACAAAACAACACATTAATCATATCACCTAAAATGAAACACATAACAAAAATAAAAACAAGCTAAGAGGATGGTGGACTCACATAGTAATGGGAGATCAGCAAAGGGGGATGAGATAGCTAGAGCTCAGCTTTAAGGATGAGTCGGGTTATATGGAGGAGGTAGCACGAAATTGAGTGGCTAAGGGAGGTGATGTTGGGACGTTGTGGTAGCATAGGGAGTCAACAAAGAGGAGGTTAAGGTAGAGAAGGTGAGGATGGAGTTGCTAGTGTGAGATGAGGGTGGTGGTGTTTGATAATGTGATAGTGGTGAAGGGAAAGGGTGTTGGATGGTGTTACAAGGAAGAAGGAGCTGGAATAGTAGGTTGTGATGCAAAGGAAAATGATACACAAGTTGGTGCAAGGCTAGGCAAAGTTGTGTAAAGAAGATGAGGTAAGGCTATGATTAAAGCACACTGGTTGGATAAAGGGTGTGGCCAGGGTGTGTGAGGTGTATATAACCGTGTGCCTCAATGGAAAATAAAGTAGAGCACAATAAGGAGAGGAAAAGAAGTGGCTTGGGGTGGTGATGGTCAGGCAACGATGAAGGAAGGTCAATGGGGATGAGGTGGTGATGGTTAGGTGAGAAGGTGGTGGTTCAACAAAGGTGATGGTGGATGATGAATAGTGGTGGCGTCATGCCTTAAGGAATATGGCCGGGTTGAGGAACTAGTGTAAGGTAATGGCAAAGGAGGAAGAAGAAGAAGAAGATGATGATAAGGGAGTTTGGGTTTTGTTATGGGAAAAATCAAATGAAAATGATAGAGAGGGAGGACTATTATATAGTCAGTTGAGAGAGATGGCTTGAAGAGAGGGGTGAGTTCTATAACATGAGAAATGAAGGGAGACAAAGGCATTTTGGTGGAGGGAAAAATGGCACGCTAGAGGAAGTAGAAGTTGAGCAAAAGGGGATACGAATGTTAACGAACCGAATACCCTTCGGCTCGATCTGGGCTCGTTTAATTTTATATGTTCGAATTTGGCTCGAGTTTAAAATGAGTCAAACAAGCTCAACTTGAGCTTAGCTCAATAAATTTTGTGAGGTAGCTCGATTTGATTTGTTTAAATATTTTTTATAAAACAATACATAACCAAATCGGCTCATTTATCAAGATTTGATTCGCGACTCATTTAACTATTTGGCTTGTTTACAAGTTAAACAAACCAAATTAACTCATTTAATTATTTTTCTTATTTAAAGGCTCATTTAAATATTTATCTTGTTTGCTAATTAAATTTTATATAAGTCCATTCTATTAACAAATGAGTTGAGCTTATAAATGAGCCGAACCGAGCATGAGCCAAATTCAAGCATGCTCGCCAACAAATGAGCCAAACCTCCTTTGGATCAAGCTTGCCTCATTTAATAAATGAGTCTAAAAATAAGGCTTGGATTTAATTCATTTTTCTAAATAAACTAGCCAAGCTAAGCCCTTACTGGGCTAAACTAAGTTGACTTGTAAATAACCCTAAAAAGGGTTATAGTAGGGAAGGGTAGGCTAGGAGTAGGATTAGTATTATTTTATTTTTGTAGTAGGTTTATTTTAGTTAGTTTAGGGTTACTAATTAAGAAAATAAATTGAAAAAAATGAACCGATCTAGGATAGGTTTAATAAAAAGGAAAGTGATAAAAATAATTATGGAAATTATTTAAGAGTTTATCTAGGTTATGGGCCCAAGGTAATAATCAAATAATTAGGCCATTGTTTAAGGGTTAGGCTTCAAATAAAAGTATAAACATCTAAAAACAAATGTTTCAAAATTTTAGAGTTTTACAACTAAATCCCAAGAAGGCATGAAGACTATTAGCAAAGCACAAATAGGTATGAAAGCTACTACCAAACTAATCCAATAATCATTTAGTACCGACAATAATTATTTTTTATTTTTATTTACTCAGGGAGAGATCATATCAACCTAGAGATATTAAGGTATTCCAATCATACCGGCATCCTAAGACAACACAATATCCTACCGACTATCAATCCAGGGACACTAAGGTAACTTGGTCTCACTAGCACATGAATGTAGCACAATTTCCTACCAATAAGGATGCCTAATCCATAAGTATGCATACCCTCTATAAATCTATAGAGATGAATAGAGTAATATATAAGGTTAGGTTGGGGCACTAAGGCTCCCCACAAAAAAATCCATAATCAATGGCGGGCTAATCTATGTTTTTAGGGTAGCAAACCTTAAAGAGTCATAATTCTCAATTTTGAGGTATTTTACTTTAAATATTAATATTTTATTAAGCTGGTCATGATATCACATAATAAACACATATATCCAACTTCCATATGTAACCATTTTTACTCACTTCCAATTATTCAAGATAATCTTAACCGAGGTAAATATAAATGTGAACCTGATAATCTACCAAGGCCATCATAGGTACAACTATTTACATTTTGGTGCATTCGGTCAAAAATAACCAAAATACCCTTTAGACCATAATTACCATACTATCGTCCATTTTAAATACCAATTCTATTTTATCTATTAATTTTTTATGAAAAAATTAAAATACTTTAATTAAATTATTTAACAAGAAGTTAAATTACCAAACACGTCAAATAACCATTCTACTCTTGCACATGATGTAATAAATAAAACCTTAAAAATGCATATCTAATTTATCAAAAAATACACATTCTCATACTTAACAATAATAATACATATTAGACATCCTTATTAGGATAAATACCATGATATGCTTAAAAAGACCAAATTATCCCTAAGCCAAATAATAATAATAATAATAATAATAATTTTGAAAAGACGTTTAAGCATACTCAACCTATCATATTAGACATATATAACATACATAATTTATTTCTAGAATTAAACCAATTTTTAATGTGCTTTTGTACCCATAATATTTTACATAAGTCATCATGCTTCATTTTACGAAATTTTTATACTAACATTATTAGGCAAATAATTACAATGTGATAAAAATGCTTAAAATATTTATACATCAAAATCTAAATATGATATCATGTGATATCTAACATTTTAGTAGAGTATAGGAATTATGTAATTGTTGGCAAAAGCACAGATTATACACAAACTACTAAAATTTATTAGGCTCCTCTAAAGAACATCTAGTACCTAAAAATAATACCACATTAACCATATCAATACCTATATTATAAAATAACAATTTATATTAAAATATTTATCAAGTAAAATTACCATAATATCCTTAAATTGGTAATGAAGGAAAACTAAACTCACACTACTTGCATGCAATGGGGGTTTTAATGCTATGAAAAAAAAAAGTGGAAGGCGAGGGTGGCGTTTGCTAGCTAGCCGGTGATGGAAAGTGGTTGAGTCAGGATAGGATGAGAATGGAACCATAGTAGAGGTGTTTAGCTAGAATGATGGTCATGTAAGAAAGGATAGGAGACGAGGAAAGTGGACAAGCTGGGTAGGATTACATGAATGTGTTACAATGTATGTATGAGGAACGTTGGGTTTCGATGTTGTAAGTTGTGGAGCTAAAATATGGCTGGCACTATAATGCAACGAGCAATGTGAGGTAGGGAGGAAGATGATGGAAAAGAGCCTAAAGGTAAGAGTGAGTGCTGGTGTTGGATGATGTCATGGGTCACGAAAATGGATGGTGTTGAGGTCAAGGTTACGAGGAGGAAATGAGTGTGTAGGTCAATGGGAAATGATTGGGAGGAGATGACATTTAGATTGGGAGGAGGGGGTGTATAAGGGAGGCATGAGTTATGTGATGCACACAAGCTTGTGCTTGCGTTGGTTCAAGTATGTGTAAAAAAGGGAAAAAACAAAGTTGGGAAAAAGAAGAAGGAGAAGAAGGGAGTTGGGGCATACCTGGGTAAAGGAACTAGTGCAAGGTAGAGGGATAAGGAAGAAGAAGGGAATGGATTTGGGGGGTTTTGCAGGGAGAAAACAACATGAATCAATGGAGAAGGAGTAGGAGGATTATGTAGTGTGTTGGGTGGTGTGATGGTTCGAAAACAGAGGAGGTGAGGTTGTGCATGAGAAGTGGAGGGAGACAGGGCATATTTGGGGGAAGAAAAAATAGCACGATTAAGGAAGGGTTGTGTGTGAGAGAGAGATGGTAGGTAAGGTTAAGCTAGGAGTACAGTTAACATTATTTTATTTTTGTTTTTATTTTAGTTTGGTTAGGTTATGGTACCGATTATAAAAATGAACCAGTTTAGGATAGGTTTAATAAATATAAAAGTTATAAAAATAATTGGGAAAATTATTTAAGAATTTATCTAGGTTTAAAGATTAGGTTCCAAATAAAAGGCTAAACACCCAAAAGAAAATGTTACAAAATTTTGGGGTGTTACATCTACTCAATACGTTTCCTACTAATGTGTATGTTTTATGATCACCTTCTCATTTAATGAACAATGTATACCTTATGCGAGTACTTTGAAGATTTTGTTTAAGGCTACTCCAAGTTAGATGGGTGTAAGGGCTATTTGGTATTATTCTTTTTTTTTATTCTGGATATCTTTTGGACTCCTAAGTTCTTCCCCTATCTTTAAACCCTTTCCCTAGATTTTGATACCTTTTTAAGGTTGAGAACTATATTGAAGCTTATGTTTATGCTCATTATTATTTGTAAGTCGAGTATACAAATTTTAACCTTGTATCAGGTATAAATTGAATGATGTACATACCTCTCGCTATGTTAGATTTGATGATTTCATCTCCATTTATTACTATATCTTTCGCTTATCATTATTTAAAGGAAATTTTAATGTTGAGAAAAAAATGGAGGTGTTATAAAGGTATCAACAAACACCACATGTCAATGCCCTAGCATTGTTTTTTTTTTCTTTTAAATTTGCATAAATGCATAACCAACTAATTTAGGTTGTTTGTAATTAGGATAATCCCCTCTCCACTTCACTATTGGGGTATCAAGCTCCATTGTAGCTAATGAACATTTCTTTATAACAAAGTAAGCAGTCTTTACAGTCTCTATTCAATACATAAAAGGCATAAATTAAGTTATCATCATGCGTCTAACCATTTCAAGAGTGGTATGATTCATTCTCTTAACAACATTTTATTGAGATGTTCCTTTAACTATTAAGTGACTGGAGATACCATACTTCTTGCAAAAGGCAATAAATTCCTCATTACAATATTCAAGAACATTGTGAATCATGCCTTTTTTAACTTTCTCCTTCTCTATTTGAGTTTCAACCATGACTTTCTGATCCTTAAAGCACTTCAGTGTATTCTTCAAGAAATAAATCCATACCATCCTAGAAAAATCATTTATTATGGTAATACAGTACGTCGTTCCACCTTTTGAAGGAATAATTCCAAGCCTCCAAAGCTTGAATGGATGTAGTCTAACCCTTTGATCTCCATGTACTTAGAGTATATTATATTCTCTTGGACTTGACCTTTTTGAATTCCTCACAAAATTCCAAGTTAATAAGTTTCTCATAAAAAAAATTAAAAATAAAAATACATACATACATACATATATATATATATATATATATATATATATCCTGTATTAGACATAATCTAGATCCCCATCTCACTAATATTTAGACATAATCTAGATCCCCATCTCACTAATGTGGCTTGATGTGTAATACCATCGTAGAGTCTTGTTGAATTTTTCCTTATGTGATTTCACCATAACATTCTCACACCTTGGTTCACAAGTCTTTATAGTATATAGATAAAATATAAGGATTGCATTTAGATAAAACATTAAACCCTTGATTACTATTAGAACACAATTCTTTACTTTAATTGAGTAACCATATTTATTGAATGACCCTAAAAACACTATATTCCTTTTCAAATATAGCACTCTATATTCTTTTAACATAATTTTATTACCAAAATCAAGGATGTAGAGTCACACCACCATTTCCAACAACTTGATAAGCATTATTATTTCCAAACATGACACACCCTCTATGAACCTTCTCATAATGTTAGAACATTGATTTTCCTAGGAACATATGAAACGTGCACTCTATATCAAGATATCCATCCATGATCATCATGATTATTGGACACCATCAACACCTTAACACTAGTATAACCATCTGATGTTATTTTTTTCATCTCTCAAGTCACTAGAGTTAAACTTATTCTTCTTTACAAAGAAATTATTATTTATTTTTTCAAGTCATTCTCTTTTATAGTATCCTTTCTTGGAGAAATGAAAACAATTTTTCAAGGTATTCGCCTAAGATAGTGAGGAGATGCATTTTGATTTCTTTTCCTTCTTCTCTCTTATTCCTTGATGAGTAAAGCTTTCAAAATTATCATCCTTAATTTTTGCTTCCTTCCTCTTTATTTCTTTAATGGTAAGAACATTCACAACATCCTTTAACATAAATTCATCATCAATGTACACCATTATATCTACAAAGTGATTTAGGCAATGAGTTAAGTAAAATGATGGCTTGATATTCATCTTCAATATTTTCATCAAAAAAATTTCAAATCTAAAATGATGTGATTAAAAGCATCCAAGTTAGCTTCTACATATTTCCTAGATTGCATCTTGAATTGACATAACCTTTGTTTCATAATCACCCTCTTGTATAATAACTTTGTTATATATAATGCCTTCAATTCCTTAAATATATTTGTAGTAGTTTTCTCCTTTGAAACTCTATCTTATATATATATGCTATTAAAGAGCTATGTGAATTTTATTTTCTTTCAACCTTGCCTTTATCATCCACTGCCTCAATGGCTTATTATTATCAAGAGTAGTTAAATAAAGCCCCTACTAGACAACTATAGCCCTCATCTTCAGTCTCCATAAACCAAATTCATTCTTGATCATAAATCTATTTAATGATAGCCTAATACCAACATTAAGGTTCAAGAAATAATTTAGTGAACTCAAAAACACGAAAGAAAGCACCTAAAACACTAATGACAAAAATATTGACATAAGATGATAACTAATGATACTAAGAGATATAGGAAGTGAACGAGAGATTTATTTCTCTATTAACCAAAAAATAATACATTAACAAAGAACTATGACATGCACTATACAAGATGATGTGATGTGTAAGATATTGATGATTATCTTCCAAATAGCAGGATCTTTGAATTTGGATTGAAATTCAATAAATTTGACTTAAGTAAATAAGAGTTTAAGTTGGGCGATTACTTGTTGGACTCAAATGGATATGTTTTGATCTACTCCATGATTAAACTTGCTTCTAAAGAGACATCTCTAATTTTTATAGATAATTATTCCTAAGATTCACTCCTTACTTTAGAGAAAGATAGGAAGGAAGAAAGAAAAGTTTCTATTATTGCTTCTTGGTTTAGCTAATGCTCGATTTCATTCTACATTATTCCTCCATCAAAAGTAAAAGCATATATACATACACACACACACACACACACACACACACACACACACACACATATGGTAATAAGCCGAGATTAACTCTACTTAATTAAGCCTAAATTAACCAGCTTAACTATACAAGAGTTAAACCAACACATATCCATATGTTATACGTAATGAGTTACAATTATAATGGTAAGATATTATAAAGTTTACATAAAATATCAAAGATTTATAAAACCTAATCATGATAATACATGAAATAATCAATAAAGCTTTATGTCTTGTATATTTTTCTCCCATGCAACTTTGTAACCCTTACACTATCATTTCTTGCAGATTAGATATCATTGGTGAAGTCCTCCTCTTCCTCGCATATATAATACCTACAAGAATCACTTAATGAAACATTATTAGCATTAATATAAAGGTGTTTAATATTTTCTAAAATAATTAGTACTGCCACCAAATATGCTAACTCTTGACCTTCAAATTGAAAATAATGAGATGAAAATGTTCTTGCATCATTATCCCCTTGTAAAGAATTTGTCCTCAAATTAGCATCACTGTAATAAGGAGATAAATCACCAATGTTGACAGTAATAAAAAAATCCTCCATAGGATTCTAGTAATTTTAATTCATAATCATTATTTCAAAATTTTCTTAAGATTTTGTAAGGTATATTTGCTCTTGGCATTGGTATATTCTTTCTTAAGTTATAAATCTTTCTTATCTTAAATGCAATCATACCAATTATCCTGCTGAAAATATTTATATAGTTATATTTTTGTTAGCTTGGTTTTGGTATTTAGCATTAGATTTCTCAATACTATTCCTTATTTATTCATTAAGTTTTTTTAAAGATTTCAACTCTTTCCTTAGCATATAATTCTTTCAACATTTCAAATCCTAATAATTTAGCATCCAACATTACAAGTATCATAGATCTCCTAGGTGATGCATCTACTATGACATTTTCTCTACCATCAAAAGGTTTGAAATAAAACACAAAGGATTGTAACAAACTAACCTATTTTGCATGCCTATGACTAATCGTCTTTTGCCTATACAAATATTTTTAGCTCTCAAGATCTGAATGCAAAACAACTGATTTAGGTATCAAATAATGACTCCTTAGTTTCAAAGCTTCTTATGATGGCATATAATTCCTTGTCATATGTTGAATAATTCACTTGCGTACCATTTAATTTTTCACTAAAAAATTCACTAGATATTTTTTTCTTGTGAAAGTACACCTCTCTTCCCTACACCACTAGCATCACACATAACTCTAGACAATTTATCAAAGTTAGGTAAAGATAATACTAGTGCATTATATAGACTCATGCTTTCTCTCACATATTCTTTTTCAATGAGCTCTTGTATTTGTCTCTATAATTCCTTAGCTTCTTCTAGATTACATCTGTAAGCAGGTTCATTAGGTAAAGGCATACCATGCATTAAGTCCATAGCAAGTTCTATCCCTCTTTTAGGTGATAATCCTGGTGGTAATTCATTAGTAAACACATCCTTATATTCATCAATAAGCTCATCTAATTTAGGATTATTTTTATTTTCTCTCCTTGTAAGGATTCCTTGATAATCATAGCATAACAACTACCTTCTTTCTTAATACTTTCTATTATAGCCTTTTTATGCAAAAATAAACTCTCTCTTTTTTTACTATGTTATCATTATCACACTTAGAAGTTTTAAGTTTATTCTTCTTCTTACCCTTTTAAAAAAATATATTCATTAGTAATACCATTATGAATAGCACAAAAATCGTATTTCCATGGTTTACCTAATAAGATTCCATATGCATCCATACACAAAACATCACATAGCACATTATCATCATAATTACTAATTATAAATGAGATTAGGATTTGTTTTGTTACCTTGACTTCTTTGACCTTGTTAAGCCATTGAATAGAATAAGGCTTCAGATGTGGTGTTGTCTCTAACCCTAATTATTTCACCATCCTCTCATTAGCCACATTTGTACAAGATCCATGATCAATAATAACCTGAAAAACTACATCTCCCACTCTTCCTTTAGGCTTGAATATCTTCTCTTATTGATTAGGTTTCTCATTATCCTGCACTTGAAGTACTCTTTGTAGCACATAACAATCATTTCCTTCATCCTCTAATTCACTTAGAATTTATACCTGGACTTGAACTCAAAATCTTCATCACAAGTCTCCATAGCTTCAATCTCTTATATAGATAATAATATTTGGTTGGGACATTCTCTAGTGAAGTTTCCAAATCCTATACACCTAATATATTATTTTGTATAAATTTCATTGACCTTGGTATTTCCCTTTTCCTATCGATTAATCACTTGTTTCTTCTCAACATTTGCACTTCTTAAGGCACTTGTCCCATACTTATTAGCTTGAGTATTTGAGCAATACTTTGTATTAAATTTAATTTACTTGGCATGGGGCTTAGTATATTTGATTTTCTTTTAAAATCTCAAAGAGTTCTTAATCATATCATCAATAGAATCATATAGAGAAGTTTCATCTTTATTTCGAATCATCATGTTAAGGCTACCTAAAAATCTAACACATGTTCTTCAACACTTAAAATTCCTTATCTAAAAGTAGTCAATTTAATGTAATTATCTTGCTCATACTCTTTACGTATAAATTTTCTTCTCAAATATTTCTTTATCTTATCCCAAGATTTAATGTTAGACTTACCTTCTAGTTCTCTAGTTCTCTTTAAGTTATCATACCCTATCATAGACTTGTTAAACTTAAGAATAGCTAATTTACATTTTTGTTCATAATGATAATTCTTGAATTAAAAAATAGCCTCTACCTCATGTAACCATTAAAGATATAATTCAACATCAAGTTTACCATCAAAATCAAGAAGATTAAGCTTGGTACCTTTATCTTTGTTATAATGATGCCTTGATTGATGATCATTGTTCCTTCTACCACTTCCACTAACTTATGATTCCTCTTTATACTCTATAGATGAGCTCAAATGTCTTCCTCTTGCTATATTGATAGGCTTTGTAGCACTTCCCATTTGATCTCCAAAGAACTTTTGTTCTTGCAAATTTTGCATCAAATCTTGCTCGACAAAACAAGACTCCATTCTTTGAAATTGAGTTTGCATCGCAGGAAATTGTTGAAGTTGTGCATTGGTGGGTGAAAAATTGATTGAGAGACTTTTTATTTCCTAAAAAATGGATTGAACATTTGGTTCTCTCTCCATATGAATCATCTTTGCTAACACACTTAACAAAAGGTTAGTAATTCTCTAGGGTTTGATTATAAGCCAAGTATCTCATGACCTTCCCTTTGGTTTTAAGTTAGTTATTATAGAAAATTTTGATCCAAATGAATTAAAAAAAGAAATAAAAAATCAATATTATCACATGCACAATCAAATCAAAACACCTTACACGTTTCTTATCAAATTCTTGATATAGAATGTAACAAAATTGAACAACAACATTTGACACCTTATAATAAAATTTATGCATGTGTTCTATGTTCTAATATGAAATATTTTTAATGAAGATTCGAAACACAATACCAAATATATAAGGTATCAAAATTCCACAAACAACTGGTCTAAATGATGGACTAAACTTCACTTATTTTATCATATACTAGCACACATTCAACTACTAATGATATCATGAATACCAGTTAGTTTTTTTCTTTCATTTGATTCTCATACGTCTAAACACTCATATAAAAGTTAAATGACACATGCAAAGTCAGATTATACAAGTACATAACATGCAGGAACAAATAAATTCTACATAAGTTGCACTTACACACATTTCTTTCCTTTAAGCTACTTGACACACATGCTACACATTATCATCTTAAACTTGATTCTTTAAATGTCAATTATCAAGATTCACTTCAAGATCAATCTACTTCCTACTCTATTCATGCATTCGATCACTCAAGAATAATACGATGCATACAAGATTTCAAGAATGATAATCAAGATTCAAAGAATCAAATCAAGAAGTATCAATAACCTTTATCGAAGGAAGTTTTCGTCTCCAAGTCCTCTCCTTCTTCACTTGTGACAATCTAAACTCCTGCTTTGATACCAAAAATTGATGTGTAAGATATTGATGATTATCTTTACAATTATAGGATCTTTGAATTTGGATTGAAATTCAACAAAGTCAACTTAAGTAAAGAAGAGTTTAAGTTATATGATTGCAATTTGGATATGTTTTGATCTATTCCAAGATCAAATTCACTTCTCAAGAGAAATCTCTAATTTCTCTAGAAAACTATTCATAAGATTCACTCCTCGCTTGAGAGAAAGATAAGAAGAAAGAAAGTAAAGTTTCTACTCTTACTCCTTGGTTTAGAAAATGCTTGATTTCATTCTTCATTATTCCTCTATCAAATGTACAAGGACACGCGCGCGCGCACACACACACACACACCCCACACACACACACAGAGACACGGTAATAGGATGACCTTAAATATCTTTAATTAAGCCCAAAACAATCGGCCTAATTATATAAGAGTTAAGCCAACACATGTCCATATGATATACATAATGAGTTACAATTACAATGACAAGATATTACAAAGTTTATATAAAATACCAAAGCTACATAAAACCTAATCATGATAATACATGAAATAATCAATAATCAAGATTCATATCTTGTAGCTTTGTCTCCCATGTAACTTTGTAACTCTTGCATTGTCATTGTCTTACACATGAGATATCATTGGTGAATTCCTCTTCTTCTAAACATATATAATACCTACAAGAATCACTTAATGAAACATTATTAGCATTATTATGAAGGTGTTCAAGATTTTCCAAAACAATTGGTACTAACTCCAAATATGCTAACTCTTGACATTCAACTTGAGAAGAATGAGATGGAGATGTTCCGGCATCATGATTTTACTATCATACATATTCTATCATCCTAGTGACTTATTTATATATAGCTAGAGCTCACAATTTAGCCAATTGAGTTAGATGATGTGGATAATAACATAAAAAATTAACTCCTTTATAGAACTGTGAAAACAACATGTTTTAGGTCGTGTTTGTTACAAATCAAAACTATATATTATATCTCACATATATAGAAACATAATCATATCACACAAAGCTTTCCCTCCTAAATGAGTATTTTTCTATATGTCCATACTTGTAGTTTTCTATGTATGTCCATACTCATTTTTATATATAATTTTATGCATTGATCGAAATGTTTTTCCTTTTATATTTATATTTTTCCATTAAACTTGATATGTTTGTTTATAAGTTTCTATCCATTTGTGTGTGTGTGTGTGTGTGTATTCCCTCCAAAAGTTGCATCTTGATAAATGTTGGAACCATTAGCAAAATAAAGGATGCTAGTATGAATGTGTAGAAAAAGTTTGTTTATATCAATATAAATATTAGTTGCATATAATCAAAGTTTCACATGTGAAATATGTTCAGTTAAGGTCCCTATATTTTGTGCAACTTAATTCATTAAGTAGTATTTTTATACTTGGATTTGGCTTGTCTAAGATCGTATTTGAAAGCTTAGGATAACAAGTTAACCATACATTTTTAAAATTTAATTTTCTTAAATATATAAAAAGTTATGACCTAATTTTTGTGAAGTGTCAAACTATCCACGATTAAAAATGTACCTTGGTTGAGAGATACTTAAGCTCTTTTGCCTTCTTTTCTTGCTTATTTATATTATATAATCTTGAAATTTAAGTGTTATAAAGTTGGAGGATGAATTTGATATGCATATGTGATGGTTAATGGCCTAGGATGCATGTTTAGGTTTATATAATGATATATATGTAGATTATGCTTGTATGGCCAAGAATATATGTCTTTTTATAAGTTGCTAGAAATTTCATGAGAATGTGTATGGTGTGAGCTTTGATCTTAAGCTTGGGATGTATGAGCTGTATTATGTGTTTTTGAAGTATGTGTAGGTATTTTTGGTAATTTTTTTTTTGCATCAGATCAAATAATTTGAATAGTAAAGGGAAATGGCTATAATTGATTAAAAAAGAAGAAGAATAAATGATAAATGATGATAAGATATATTTTTACTAACCTTTTTGATCAATGACCTTACCACAATCAACTTTTGTTGATTTTAAATAAATGAACCTAAAATGGTTAAATATGGAAAATGCCCAACTTTGGTATTTTTATTGAATTAATATGAGATTATAATCTTTTATGATCAATTTCATTGATTATTGGAACTAATTTTTGACCCTTCCTAGCTTGGTTGATCTTATGATCAATTTTATCATTGTTGGAAATGGATATCATAAAATTGCTAAGTATTGGAAAAGTGGTTATATAAGATTCAAAGTGTACTCATATATTAAGTGTGGTCACATCTAATAAAACACTAATACTTAAGGCGAAAGATCTCGAGTTAGGAATGATATAATCTTCCTCTAAAAATGGCCTCCTTAGGAGTGATGCAATTATCCTCTTATATTGTAGTTTGACTAGTCATCATTATATGCTAAGAAGGCTCCATATATTCTTTATTGAGATTTTATGGACCTTTTCACATGGACAGTCAAAGTGGATAAAATTGATGATTTCAGATGTTGGATCAACAAAATTGGATGGTGAGATAAATCACTTAAATCGATCAAAATGATATTAATCCGATTTATGCAGGGATACAAATTCATATATATATTCTAATAGTTTGTATTAGACACTAGATCAATAACCTATTCACATATACAAAACTAATCAATCTCAATGTGTTGATGATACACCTGAGCATATCTATCAAGATATACTTGTTGGGAAACCTAGTGATTATCTGAGCATTTTAAGTGATTATTTTAGTTGCATTTTTACTTGGTGATTATTTTGGCTACATTTCTACATAGTGATTATATCAGTCATATTGGTGATTATTTGGACCCTTAAGTAATTATTTAGGCTACTCAAGCGATTATCTCACACATGTATTTTTTCTTAGTTGGGGTTTGGTTATTTTTTTATGTGATTTTTGCATAAAGTAAGTTGTATAAAATGGATAAATCACCCCATTTTAATTTTGATCATTATATATAAAAAAAATTACATATGTAATTTTTTATTTGAATAATATTTGAATAGCTAAAGATATTAAAATAGTTTCATTTTATTCTCAAATTTTTATGGGAATCATGCATTCTAAATCCAAAAATCATTATTCTATTATTTCAAATTTATACTAGACTATTTTTTCTAGGTACAAAACTAAAGATACTTACTAGATTAAAATTTGAAATGCAATATAGTTTTAATGTAAGGTACTTAATCTCATTGATGAAATTAGATTCGTACTAACATTTTTGTTTTGAATTACAAAACATATAAAATGTATACGTGATTATCTCACACATTCAAGTGATTATTTAGCTCTCTTAAGTGATAATCTTACTCTCTTAGATGATTATGTATTCCGTATATTTGTTCTTAATTTTTTTCTATTTAAACCTAATATAGTTTTAGTGCAGAGGACTTAATCTCATTCATGAAATTTGATTTCATACTAAAATATCTATTTAGAATTATAAAACACATAAAATTTATCGGTGATTATCTCATTTGTTCAAGTAATTATCTCGGCCTCTTAGATGATTATATGTTTTGTGTATTTATTCTTACTTTTTTTTTAATAGAAAGAAATATAGTATTAGCTTAAGGGATTTAATCTCGTTGATAAAATTAGATTAGTACTAAAATCTCTTATTAGAATTACAAATTACATGAAATTCCTGAGTGATTTTATCCTACACTTAAGTGATTATTTAGTCTGTTGGGTTGGCCATCTTGCTTGTACAAGTAATTATTATGCTCTATTGGCCTTCTAGACTATGTATTTAAATGACTTTCTTTATTAATAGAACCTTCAACCTGCACTTACTAGGTGATTATCTCCCACTTAAGTAATTATCTAGACATCTGAAATATTATATTACTCTCTAAAGTAATAATGTGTTTCATGTCTTAATCTATATATCTATTATAAATAACTTTTTTAATTAAAAGACGCTTCCTTAAAATATGGATACATGAGTGTATCCTGTATAATATATTTAGGTGTATAATTTAGTCATCTTCATTTACAAATAGCTGAATTTATTTGGGTAGAAAGGTATGTCACACTCCCTGAACCATCCTCCATGCTTGCCTAGGGAGATTTCTCGGAGGATGATTGATTCGCCAAAAATCTTTACAATCCATTGTAACATATTCATCCTACTTTGATAATGGATTGGTTTCGAGGGGATGCTTAGCTGGCCTGTGAATTACGATATGGTTGGATTTATATAAATTAAACTAGGTGAAGAAAATAAAAGTATCATCAATTTATTAGAGGACGCAAACCCAATTATTTGCCTTTCTCTTAATTAAATCGCATAAGCGATACAAATGAATAAACCAAATTGGCATGAATATTTACTACAGTTTACTACCTAACTCTACAAAATCATAGTAATTTATCTTGAGTAGATATACTAGATCGTTCTTTTCATGGTTTATCCGCAGCGTAGCTAATAATTTGTTTTAGGACAACGTCGAGCAAGTATTGGAGGTGGGATCAAACAAAGCTGGAAGCAGATACTTCCTTCCAGCAACACCATTAGCATTGTAGCTAGCCCCACTCGTCTTGTCCGTCAACAAGTCTCCAGCATAACCAGGATACGCCCCTTTCCCGTAGACACCGGGACAGGCAGAAGCCGCCTCAAGCGGAGCTTCTTTCGGACCTTGGAAGTATCCATTTCCAAATGGGTTAGTAACAGTACCGGCAAGCAAGCTGGCCAAATTAATCACCATCCCATCAGATCCCACGTCATTGTTGGGCGCAACCAATGGTGTGCTCTGGGGTCCGTACATAGGCTGGTGGAATGGCCAAGCACACTGACCCGGGCACTGGGTCTCGGAATTACCGACCCAGATGTAGGCAAATTTGCTGGATTTCTTAGCAGCCATGGCAGAACCATGGGTGCCACAGCGGCTCATACAGAAGCCCTCGACTGCAACGTCGGAAGCAGTTAGGACGACATTGATTGCGTTCTTCTGTGCGCCCTTCGATGCCAGTTGAATTAGATTTTTGGAGGTGAGCGACTTTCCTAGGGAATACTTCTCGTCAAGGATCTGTTTTCCTAGAGAAAGGGTTGGGGGAGAAGATTCTCGGACGGCGAGATGGTAGAATTTGTCAACTGTTTTCCACCATGCGGCAACGGAGGGTTGGGGGCTGGATCTGGAGATGGCGGTGGATGAGAGTGAGGCGATGAAATCAGAGATAACGGATCTCTGGTCTGGCTTGAACTTACCATACCAGATTAGATTGACCGGTATCATGCCATTAAGGAGAGCACCATTGTGGTATCGCAGGAGGGTAGTTTGATCATTTGCCGCTTCATTGAGGTTCCTTGCTGCGAGGGACAAGTGGACGATGCAAGAGGAGAGGAAGAAGAGTGAGATGAGACGCTGAATTGCTGCCATCGTTTAATTTGTGTGTGGGAGTCTTGTAACTTGTATCTTCTTGGTGGGTGAGCAGGAAGAGAAGGTTTTCGTTGGAAGGAATGTAGAATACATGAGTGAAATGGAGAGGGGAGGATGGGCTGTATTTATAGGTTTAAGATTCATGTGGAAGAAAGGCTTGTGGACTAATTATTTAGTAGTATAAAATTGTAGCAAGTAGCAAGCTAGTAGTAGTAGGGTCGTTCATGTTATCCGATATCTGTTTATTTGATCCGATATTCGAAGCGATCCGATCCGAAAAAACAAATAATCGATCCGATTTGTTTTTTCAAATCAAATATCCGATCCGGTCAACAAAAAGTCAAACAAACCAAATATCCGATCTAACAAATACAAATAATATCCGATCGGAATAAAAATATTTATATATTTTTTTATATTTTTTTATTTTATATATAATTGTATATAAATAAATTTATATGTGTCTGTGTATAATTTTTACTTACTTTATTTATTATTTGAAGAAAAATTTAATTTAATTAAAATTATATTTTTAATACAATCCCTTTTTAGATATTTATAAAAATAAAAATAAAAATACTCTGCATATCGATAGACTCCATCCACTCCTTTCTTATTTTAGTTTTAACCTTGGATATTTGTTGAGTAAGTCGGATATTTGCTAAGCGAATCGGATATTTGCTTAGCATTCGCTCAACAAATCGGATAATATGAAATATATTTGTCATTTGGTAATTTTTTTATATTTGAAATTGTATTCGGCTAATATCGGTTATATTTGATATTCGATTATATCCGATCTGAAAATTTAAATATTTAATCTTCCGAATATCCGAAGTTTCAAATCAAATATCAAATATCATTTTTAAATATTCAAATTTTAAATATCCGAAAAATTGAATATTTGAACCGTGTGAACGTCGTAAGTACTAACCGTTTCTTATTTTGATAAAGAGAAAAAGGGTAGCTACGGAGAATAATGAGAGACGCGCATAGGTGCAACCCTCACATTTTAGAAGGAACAGCTTTGATTTGCCAGGCCAACGATCAGAATTCCCATGCTACCCTTCAAAATAGGGGCTGAAAACACTTATATTCACACACTTACAGGGTCCGATCGAGGAAACCAGCAGACCAACGCGGACCTTACGGACGGACAAAAGATGGTGTAGCAGGTGAAATGATGTGATGACAGGCTGTGGTGGTTCCCTGGTAGCCTTAAGTCTTCGCAGATGGCAGCTAGTAAGTAGGGTGGGTAACCATGTAGCTTAAACTACGAGACTAGTAGTATCATATTCGAGGAGGGCAGTGGAGTGGAGTGAAGAGTCGGCCCAGCTGGCATGTCCGTATTTTGGCATTTTCTAGTTTTTTTTTATTAATATTGTTAAGCGTCAAGTTTTTTGGAGCGTCTTGTCACGAAATACTTTTTTTTTTTAAGGTTTTAGAATATTTTAAAATTAGGTAACCGGAGAGGAGGATCTCAATTATAGATAAAAAAAATAACCTTCATTCAGCGTTGGTTGGGGATGGAGATCGGGATTAAAAATTAGGACGGTAGAACACATTATATATATATATATATATATATATGTTAAAATTAAGAGAAAAAAATATAAAAAAAAAAAATGATTACTTATATTAGTTAATTTTAATCATTAATAATTTTTTTGATAAAAAAATTAATTAAATAATTTTAATATAAATTCTGACACATAAAATATTTTAACATTTTCGGGACGGAAGACGGCACCGAAGTGCCATTTCTGTGCATCAAAGCCTTCATTTGCTCTCACCATCTTCTAAGTTACAAGTTCCCTCCTCTCTCATCAATAAAGTATTTTTTTTTCTTACCGAAAAACACTCTCTTACTTTTTATAAGTATCTTAAGTTCTTTAAGTGTTGATGTCTTTACTTATCCTCGAAAGCTTGGTAATAGCTTTAGTATTGAAAATGTTGACTTAGTGGACATTAAAGGAGTTGTACTTTTAATTACTATATAAAAAAGGCTTAGGTGAAAGAAGTCACTTCATGACACGTGGTATTAAAGCATTGAAAAAGGGAAACTTTTGTTAAAAGGATTTTAGCCATGTCAAATGATGAATCGGCAAAGAAAATAAGTGAGATGATTGTCTCCATGGAGACCCATAGTAAAAAATATGAGAAGAAGAATAAGGGTGTTGTTAACACCATTCCGGAAAGTGTTTTCTGATAACGATTTTTTAATATATTTAATAACTATTCCCAACCAATATTGAATAGTACGTTATTAAAACTTTAATAACGATTATAAAACCATCATAAAAAACAAATGTTACGTCAAATTTAGTCGAATTACACATGTTTTAATAATGGTCATCATATAAAACCGTTATTATAACACGATGTTTTGTCAATGGTTTTTCACTATAATTGTTATTAAAACTTGTAGTTTTGTCTACGATTATTCAATATAACTATTATTTTAAAGAAGGTTTTGGCAACAGTTATTCATTATAATTGTTGTTGAATGTTGTTTTAATAATAGTTTTCACTAAAACCATTATTAAAACAATAATTTATATACATACATACATATATATATATATATATATATATATATATTGGGCAATTTGTTCTAGCCCACAAACACAGATGTATGCTCGAATATTTACCAAATCTTTAATTAGTAAAACGCTAACAATAACTCTGGAAATTCATAGGCATACCATAATTTTGGTAGCTCTATATACTCCAAAATCAAAGTTCTTGGATCTACAATTCCCAATTCAAAGTTGGTAGCTATACTATAATATACAAATTCTTGCATATATATGCAAGTGCATCTTAGTCTTGCATATATATATATAGAAGAATATAAGATATAACAATTACAAACCTAAAATGCATGCACATAGATCTTTAATACCGAGTATGTAAGTGAACAAACTTAACCCATTCATCTCTAACTTCATCAATTTCCTCATTAGTGTATTTCTGGCCTCGTGCATACTCATCATTGAAAAACTACAAAATGATATGATTCAACCATTTGATTATATTAATAATAAATATGTCATAGATTAACTATATAATGAAAAAATATGAAAAAAGAAATATACATAGATTTGATCTATGTTGACAAATTTGTTATTGAGTATGAAATCCATTAATCTACAAATATAGTATTCACAATCATTACCGTTTTCTATTGTGGGTATTATAAAATGAATTTAGCTAGCTTGTATAATATTAGATATTAATTGAAGTTGAAATAAAATACAAAATGTCGATCTTCCTGCTTACAATTACAAACTCATACTCAATATTCTCTGGGCCCGGAACACCATTTTCACTCCTCCTCATTTACACCATCCATAGTGCCCTATATAATAAATAAAGTTGATACACAATATTATAACTTTATATACCAAAAAAATTATATAAGAGAGTATATGCATTAATAAAGTAATGTGAGTAAGAAGTATACTAATATTTAAATTAAATAGTTTCCTTTAGAATGAATGACAACAAAAGGAATGGAATAATTTTGGAGGGAATAAAAAACATATACTTTGTTTTTATCGGGACAGACGGCATATAAAATCCAATGTTCATTTGCGAGGTGAGAGATGAGGTAAAGCTTGTTTTTGTACCCCCTCGCTTAAGATGTGATCTACTATGTAGTTTATTTGTCTACCCTCACTTATTGTAGTATGATCAGATATGTAGTATGGACACACAAACACAACAGAGGATAACATCTCCTTTATCGCAGCCCAGCTAGCTACCAAACTATGGGTGATAATAATAAAGTATATTTATTAATAACTGATAACTAATAAAATTATACAAATCAACAAAATGTGTTAAAATATATGATATGAAATAATGCTTACTTAACATATATGGCCATGCTCGTTGATGACATCTATTCAGACTTATAATTTCACTAATAACCTCTACTGATACCATATACATGGCATCATCCCTCCCAACATGCTCGACATGACAATCAATTATAATTAGATCACTACCAAGGTAGTTTTGGACGTAGAAATACAATATTGCCAAAGTAGGTGGTGGTCGGCGGGGTTCTTGTATGAAGATGGGATCTTTTGTGGGACTACTAATTTTTCTAATTTGGTTCACTTTCCTTTCTCTGTGCCATCTTTTCTTTTTCTCCTTCCACTAGTAATTCACTTTCCCTTTGACTTAGGAGCCTTCTTATTTTCCGATCCCTTAATTCATAGTAATAAACAAAATACAATTTTCATATATATAGTAATATGGTATAAACAATGTGTCTAATGTGTTTGTGTTAATTTGGATGGCGGATGTCATTATCTATTTAATTGTAAGACAAATCCTATCTATAGGACAAGGCACAAAGCTTCCATGTGCTTCCAACACTACAGATTCCCCATCATCTTTTTTATAACAAGGCAAGAATGCATCTCCAATTATTGGAATATTAATACATACGGGCCTGCAATTTGGGGCTAAGATAGACCCATGGATCATCAGTGTTTCAGTACCATGGGTGATGCACATCCTTCCTTTCGCTAAAAAAATTGAGGGGTCATTATCTACCAAGTCATATTTATGCAAACCTTATAAGAAGAGTATATCAGTATTGTTAATTATTGAGTTGACACTTGATACATTGTATATATATCAATTCATTGTTTCATATGCTTACCTCAGAAAAATAAGCAAAATGTGTATCAGCTTCACAACAGTCTTTAACGCTATTTATATTGGGTATGTGAAGCATATCATGTGCATCTAAATCGGATGGCTTTTATCAATGAGATTTGATGGATGCCAACTCTTTCTCCATTATGGTCATTCGTTCAAATGTCATGTGTTAATTTTTTGTGTTAGGAGAACCAATTGGTCATGGGTGTTTCGGAGTCTATGGGATCGACCACAAATTCTTGTTCTCGTAACCCCTAACCCATGACCCTGTGTCTTCATGGATGTTCTTCAACTCCTGTTACTTGTGACATGATGCTATATTCATCCTATAATATATAAATAAACATAATATCATGATCTGTTTACTCTAAGAAAAATAAATACGGTTGGCAATAGCTTTAAACTTACAATTGTTTTGGCAGCGTTTTGTAGATCATCATTAATATATCCTTTTTTTTGTTGCTCTAGCTTTTTTCTATAATGTACCAATATTGATGGATGAGATATGTGGATCATTGTCCTGGGCTAGTAGCTGTAATACCAAAATACGCAATTATATTAGTAATATGATTATAATACTCTAAAAATTATAATGTGAACACATTAATTAAAAAGGTCATACCAACACTTTTTCTAGGTCTGCATAACCTTTTAGAGCCATATTATGGCAGTAAATATTCCCCCATGCAATTTCTTTTTTCTTGGAACTTTTCTCCTATATTACAAGTTAAATATATATGATTGGTTATTTAAATATCAATTAAATATTCTTAATAAAAAATCTTAACAGTTAGTCAACAAATACCTTAAACTCCTTTGAAAGACAATATGCAATGAACTGGTCCCAACTTTCTTTATCAATAAACTCATAATACTTGGGGGGCTTCAAGCATTAAGGACCATCCCTCTTTCTGTACATTTTTTTTATTTACCAAATATGGCCTAAATGTTCTTAGACATTTACCACAATGTCTAAGAAGCCACTTATTCCTCGCCTCTGGAATGATAAAGACTCTCTACAAAGTAAGACATAAATATGTATGTCAATGTCATTGTATTAAAATGAATATGTAATGGATAAAAATATGACAAACAAAACATATCATTTGCCATCATTTCTTGCTAAATCTATTCCTTGTGACCTTTTGGAACCTACTTCCAATTGTTGTGGGAGATGGAACACAATTACCAGTGACGAGTAAATTGTATGTCAGAAACATGTCAGTATACTCGCTAATGAAAGATTATACATATTCCAAATCAATGTTACTTGTTCTCCTTTGTTTCTCATGTTTGTGATGATTCTCATCACATTGGATCTTCTATTCCCTTCTTCATCTCTAGAGTCCCTATCAACAATGTGCTTTGAATATATAAATTAGTATAATGTATGCTATGAATAAAGATATACAAAATAAAGTGTCAAGCAAACATTTCATATGTAGTAATGATATGAAAAACACAATAATCAAATGTAGTAATGATATAAAAAACACAATAATCTGATGAACTAATGATATGAAAAACAAAATAATCTAATGGAGGAATAACAAGCACACTCTCAAACATGTTATAATGTTATTACCCTCATCATCTTCTTTTTCTTCTTTTTTCTTCCCTCATTTTGGATTGGTTTCATGATCTAATACATATATTTACTTCATGATAATCGACCCTTACATAGATTTCCTCCTCAATAATATCATTATTATCATCTATCAGTGATTGAGTTGCTTGCACTACTTTGGCAGAGTATTTATCCCAATTGACATCATTTTCATTGTCATATTCACTCACAGTTCTTTTTTTTTTGTGGCTAAAATGGCAGATCATCTTTTATTAGTAGGATTAGTGACAAAGAAAACTTGTGTTGCTTGTGATGCCAAGATAAATGAGTCTTGTTTATGCCCTACCCTATTGAGATATACTAATGTGAATTCATCTTCATATCTAACCCCATGAATATTATCAATCCATTTGCCTCTAAAAATAGGCACTTTAAACACAGTGCAATCTAGCTCCCAAATTCATTTTATCACACCATAATAATTCATATTTATATATGTTGGATTTGTGTCCTTCGTACTAGCAATATGCTTTGCCTTAGCCACTAAATTCACTCCACTATTTTACATTATACTACTTTTGTCTTGTTGTTTTGTGTAAACATTATATCCATTGATAGCATAGCTGGCATATGAGAAGACTTCATATCGGAACATTTGGGAAAACAAGTATAGGGTTGCAAAAATAGATGTAGAGGAATTTTCAATGAGCAAAATGATGTGATCTCTTAGTCAAATTATGAAGGAAAGATTATGTTTATCAATTACCCACTTCTCAGTTTTTGATGGATTTTCAATCCTCAAAGAACGCATATGTTCTTCAACATATGGCTAAACATAATCACTATTATGTAATACATAGAGATATGCTTTACGAAGCATGTTAGGGTCTACTTGCCCAAATTGTTTGCCCCTATTGCCATGTCCTTTGACTTTTTGTGCATGTCGAGACTTAGGAATACCAATAGCTTTAGCATTGAATAAGTAATTTGTGCAAAATTCAATGGCCTCTTCTACTAGGTAACTCTAAATAATGCATCCTCTTAGCCGATATCGATTCTTCATGTAAGCTTTTATCAACTTCATAAACCATTCAAATGGGTACATTTAGTGCCCATGAATAGGTCCTAACATTTTTACCTCATAAACTAAGTGAATAGTTAGAAGCAACATAACGTTAGAGAATAAAGGAGGAAACTACATTTCAAGCTAGTAAAAAGTGATCACAATCTCTCTTTTCAAGACTTTCAAACTATCAAGATGTATGACTTTTGAGAATAGTACATTGAAGAATCAACAAACCCTAGTGATAGCATTTCAAACACGCTTCGGCAAAATTTTACGTATCGCTATTGGCATCAAATGCTGAATCAAAATATGACAATCATGAGACTTCATGCTAATTAGTTTCAACTCTTTCATCGACACTAGCCTTCTAACATTTTAAGAATAACCTTTCAAAACCTAGACACTTTTAAAAAATTCACAAAATAAAAATTTTCCTTTCTAGAGAGAGTATGGCAAGCCGGTGGTAAATAAGTTTTTCTTCCATTGTCTTATGGTGCTAGTTCATGCCTAATGACCATTTCCTCCATTTCCAATTGAGAATTTATGTCATCTTTAGTCTTTTTTGAGCATTAAGTAATGTACCAACAAGGTTATCACAAGTATTTTTTCTCAATATGCATCATATCGAGGGAATGCCTCACGTATAGAGATTTCCAATATGTAAGGTTGAAGAATATAGACATCTTCATCCACTCAACTGATGGAGGCTTATCTTTATTCTTCTTCTCAAACTACACCTTCAAATGTTTTATCTTCATATACACTTGTCTGTCAGTAAATAGGATTAGTACATGCCCTTCTTAAAGTTTTCCATTGAATGCATTCTTTTGCCTATGATAATGATGATCCCTCAGTAAAAATCTATGATGCTTGAGAAAAATAGTCTTTTAGATATGCATTAGATGAACAAATGAAGTATTATCCTCACATATCGGGCATGTGTAATGGTCTTTCACACTATAACCTAACAAGTTACTATATGCTTGAAAAATTCTTTTAGTACAAAATAATATTGCTTTTAAAGTGAAACTTTCTTCACCATAAGCATTGAATATTTTAACAACCATGTCCCATAATAAATTCAAATTATCAATTAAAGGATCCAAATAAATATCAATATCATTCTCTGATTTGTTTGACCCCAAAATAAGTAAAGACAATATCATATACTTGCTTTTCCGGTAGAGCTACGGTGGTAGATTGTATATAACCAAAATCACCAGCTAAATATTTTTTGTGCCTTGATTATGTGGATTCATACTATCCGTAGAGAGTGCAATACACAAGTTTCTTGGTTCTTTGCCACATTTAGGAAACAAACCACTAATCATCATCTATTATGGCGAGTCAGAAGGAGGTCTTAGAAGCCCATCATCTATCTTCTTATCAACATGCCATCTCAAGTTCTTTGCATCTTGGACATCATTAAACAACTTTCTGAATCTTGGTATTATAGGGAAATACCATAAAACCTTTGTTGGCACATTATTCTTCTTGTATCATGGTGCTTTGTATTCTTCATTAGAACAATAATCTAAGCATGCATATTCATTGTGAAATAATATACAATAATTAGGGCATGCATGTATCTTCTCATAACTCATACCTACAAATGAAAGGATCTTTTTTGCTTCATAGATACAATCGGGAAGAACATTATCATCACGAAGCATTTCTTTCACAAGTGATAATAATTTTGTAAAGCTCTTATCACTCCATCCGTTACATGCTTTTAAGTTGGACAACCTTAAAGTAGCAGATAATCTAGTAAACTTCTTACAGTCACCATATAATGGTTTTTTTGAGTCACTCAATAATTGGTCAAACATTTTTGGACAATCTCGAACACTTTCCTCAACCTTCTGAGTGACCTCCTCTAATGAATCACCCTTATTATTATCAAATGATCCATTACTATCCCTCCTACCTTCCTCATTATTATATTCAGACTTTATTTCACCATATCATATCCAAAAAGTGTAACTTATATTAATTCCATAGACAAAAAATGATCTATCAAATCATTAGCATTTACACATTAAATATAAGCACATTTCAAATAAGGACAACCTATTCTACTAGCATCCCAAGCATGTTCTACTGCAAACTTGATGAAGAATTCAACTCATTTGTCATATTTTATTGACAAATGATTTGTAGACATCCATTTCTGATCCATAGTTTTCTAATCTATATGTGTCCCATGAAAAATATTAGTACAAATCAACTCACTTCTACAAATTTATTCACATATTGTTAATGCTTAGAAAGAATTAATATTTGTATAATGTATATCATGCTATTTTGAAGTTATATATATAAACAATTCCAACAACATTTATATATCCCTTACCAATTCACAAGTTTCTCATGGTTAGAAAGAATCTAAACCCTGTATAATGTGTCATGTTATTCTGTTGCTATATATACAAACCGTTCCAAAAAGGAAATAAAAATATACCAATACACAAATTGTTCTTGCTTAGAAAGAGTTCATATGTATATACATATTAAATATTTATACAACGGTTGTAAAATCAAAAGTAAATATATACTATACATTTAAAACAATACCAAAAACTAAGAAAAAAAACTAAGGCAATAGCAATAATATATACATCAAATGGTTGCTACAATCCAAACAACTAACTAATAACCCCCTAACCATCATATAAAATCTATTGGTAGCCTTTCCTAAGCTAACTAGAATCCGAAACTCTCAGAGCTCATTTGTCTTGATATATCATATGCTCCCTAACATCATCAATAGAGAGTTCACTAACGGATACTCTAGGGTAACTAGGGCAAATACTTAGGGGTAAGCCATGACGAAATCTCCACTCATCATCTATGACCATCAACTCTCTAGTAATCCATTCATAATCCCTCACAAAAACCTCACCCTCAATAAATCTCAGGTGTGGTGCATCGGTATGGTTGACAAAAAAATCAAAATAACTAGCTAATGCCCCTGACCATGGCTCAAGCTAAAGCAATGTCAAAAGAAAATGATACAATCTGATATGGAATGGATCATAGTATGACCTACTCAAGAACAACTGACAAAGCTCCTCATATAACCATGTGATATGACTCTAAAATTCTGAATCAAGTGTCATGCACAAATATGCTAGAGGAAAATACACACTAGGCAAATGCGCCATCTCACTAGTCCACTACCTATAAAAGAGGAAAACTACTAAATCATGTTATTAAGATTGTTGTCTAACTTTTTAGATTATAAAATATGTAACACTCCTTCACAATTTTTAACATACTATAATGAAATCATGTGTCTCTAAATCTAGCAAAACTAGTTTTTTTCATTAATATCAAAGGCATCAATATTTTCATGCTTTCATAAACATATATAGAGACAAACCAAAGCCCATAATAACACAACAATAAACAACAACAAAGGCCAACAAACATATATCCTACAGACAATAATACATGTAATACCTACTAAATAGTTAATATGCATATATATATAGTGAAAGAAAAAGAAAAAAATGATACCAAGTAAAGGTTCTCTGGTAGGGGGCTAAGCTGTAGGATCGACACTAGCCGTTGTGGTTGCAGGAGCCATGAAGAGTGGGGAAGGGTTGTGGTAAAGAGATAAGAGGCTAGGCAAGAGGAAAAATAATGGTGGGAAGGGTTGAAAGGGAAGATGGTACGCTTGACCTGGGCTAAAAATACAAAAAGAGAGAGAGAGAGACAATATGTGTGTTATATCTAACAAATAAGACACGAATAAGACACTAATCACTTAAAGTGGAAGATCAATAAGTTAGGCCCACATGTAGGATATTTACCAGTCCACCAATTATAATAGTGGCCAAGAACATTCTATCCTGAATTTTCTAATACCAGCCTACCGGTTATAATAGTGGAGGTTCTGATCTCAAATAATAGAACCCTTAGATGATATTAATCTATGGAAACAACACCAATCACTTACAATGGAACACCACATGAGTCGGGATCGTGTGTAGTCTATTTAGTGGTCCACCGATTATAATAGTGGTTAGGTGCATTTTGTCCTTGATTATAGGATATTACCGGTCCACTCGTTATAATAGTGATTAGGTGCATTCTACCCTAGATTTTCTAGTACCGGTCTAACGGTTATAATAACGGGGTCCTAAGCTCAAATAATGGAACCTTTAGATGATATTATTCTATAGAAAAGACACTAACCACTTATAATGGAACACCACATGGGTCGAGAATATGTGTAATATATTTATCGATCCACCGATTATAATAGTAGTTAGGTGCGTTCTACCCTAGATTGTAGTATACTTACTAGTCCACCGGTAATAATAGTGGTTAAGAGCGTTTTGCCCTAGATTGTAGTATGTTTACTGGTCCACTGGTCATAATAGTGGTCATGAGCATTCTACCCTAGATGACATAGTTATCGGCCCACCAATCATTATAGTCGGGTCCCTGAACCCACATGAATATAATTCGAGAGATGTGTAAATACTATACTAATGGCTTTAAACTCCGATAGGGGTAAATGGTCTAACATAATTTGCTGTGTACATTATATCTATATCCTGCATTGCTATGATCTAACTTAACGGTATCGTTACCTTACTTAGTACATAGCGTATTTATCACCCCTCTTATGGGTGCTGTTCATTTATACGAGTAGTGGTTCCTCTTGAATTTATCCAGGTAGGTGATGATACTATGGAGGACTTTGTTGTATATGATGATATGGTTGGGGCAGAGTGATACCATGGTATTCCGAGTTGCGGCTTGAGAGAGTGCACCTTGGACTTATTTTTCCACTAGTAGTTTATGTTTTTCCCAGTTGTGGAACCGTATTATGTATTTCTAGTGCTCTTCAGTATTGACACTTAACTTTCTTATGTTCTAACATTTTCCATATATCAATGTTTAGCTCTTTCATGTTTTAATTTATTTCTATTATGGTATTATAATTGAGTTTATTCTTTTAGTCTTGTGGTTGCTATAAGGTTGGTCAAGGGCTAGACTCATACTAATCACGGTGGTAATATCCTGCCTTGTGATGTGTGATTTTAAAGACGAACGAAAAATTTTCAACTGTGACTTCTAAGGGTGTTACAAGTAATTAGCTAATAACTTCTCCTTAAACTCATTAAGCTCCTTTCTCGAGTTAATAATTATAATGGAAACCATTGCATATGCTCTAGAAATCACAAGGCTTATATAATATGTCTCACTCTCTCTACTTGGCACCCTTAATTAGTAAACTCATTAACTACCAATCTAGTTTCCTTATGTCTTAACTTAGCTATGTTCTTCATTTGCACCCTCCATCTCTTTCCTTTAACACTTTTTTTCCTTCGTTCATCTTGATATGCCATACCTACATGAAACCACTCAAAAAACAAAAACAAAAAAAAATAGATTTTAATAAGGCATTTATCAGTTTTTTTCCCACACAAGCAAGCAAAAAAAATTCCAACACAAATCAAGCTAGCATTAAAAAAAATTATAAAATTCCAAAAAAGTTCATCTTGATCACTTTTTTCCTCCTTAATGATAACATAGTATCAACTAATTAAATAACAGAACATGTAAAACATGTATACCATACAACATGAAAAATGAAGCAACTATAAAATTCTGCAACCAAACAACTATAAGGCACGCTCCAAGCAACACTCAAAACCACTTGTAAATGGTATATAAAATTTTAAAGAGTGAAATTGAGCAAACATATATAAAGGAAACAACCTTATTTAAGAATAGAGAAATTGAGATTATGTGTAACATTAAGCAAGAATGAAGTAGAAAACTGCATACCTAAAGTAAGTACACAATGACAACGGTGAAAGAAAGAGGAAAATAATATGTTGGCGATAAGAGAAGAAGGCTTAAAGTGGCAAAAAGCATGGAAGTTCTTCACTTCTCTCTTCTATGTTTGAGTAAATGGATGAAAATAAAAATAAAAATAGGATAAAATGAAGAAATGGGGGGAGGGAGTGGGTTGAGGTATATGTAATGGTTATAAAATAAAACAATTGTCTATACCCTCAATAAAATAAAATAAAATTGCGCTAAACTATATACGATATTTGTAGAATAAAACTATCATTTATAGTATTCTTTAAATCACCCATTTTAAGAGACACTATATACAATTGTTATAATTGTAAAACCACCATTTTTAGTTTCCCACAATAACCCTACTTTTTTCAACCCATTTTAGTTTTTACTAGATAAATTATATATTATTTGTCTTGTTACAACAACCATTTATAAAATGTTGTCTATTTGTATTTTTGTAGTAGTGGATTTATTGGTTCTCAATCAACATAGACATAAAGCTCTTGTTCATATCCTACATCTCTCAATCTCATCGGTTGTCATCTTGTTTCAATATTGTTGTCATTAGTGCTTTAGGTTTTGTTTTTCAAGTGTTATAGTTCACTAAGTAGTATATATATGTATATTCTATGTGTCATAAAAAAGAATTTATCACATATTTTAAGATTAAATTTTTACTAACAATATATTTTAATATATATTATTAAAAACATTAAAAAAAATATTATTATAAAAATATTATTCAATACGATTATAATAATTATATTTTTATATCATAATATATATTATATTTTGAAAAAAATCATGATCCAAATTTACCCTTAACATATGCCAAGAAGTTTTTTTTTTTAACCTAGGGAGTATATATAAAGATAAATTCATTTCTTATGGGTAATTTTAACCTTCTTGTAACATTAACAAGTTACCCGAAGTTTTTCGGTCAACATTCACTATAGTTAACACCCACGCAATAAGTCGAAGGTCGGACTGTTTGTCGATAAATACACTTTATATTTGAAAATTCTCATACAACCTGGCGTCGATTTCAGGTGCCGGGCCTCTCGCGAAATAAGATTACAAGGAATATATATTAGAAGCAAGCTTCTATGAAGCTGCGGGCTTATCCAAAGTCAAAAGCATATCTACTACTACAAACAAATTTTGCACGGTGTAACGTAAAGGGTTGTCTTTGTTCTGTTCTACGCAGTGCATGCCTACTTATTACTTAATGCGCAGCTGCTATGTCGCTCATGCAGGGCAAGCGTGAGACCGGCAGCGAGAACCATTGCACTGGAGTCTAGATATGTTGCTCCCCTCCCTGGTCTCGTCGTCCAATTATGCTCGCTAACTCCCTTAGCATCAGCAGCATATTAATGAAAAAATTCACATATATTGTGGTGGTCAACTTCGGGTAGCTTTTGTTTAATGTAAACAGCAAAATAGAGAATTGGAGAGACAGTGCGGTGATCATGCAGATGCGTCTTCTCTGAATGTCAAGGATATGAATGACAACTTAGGGATAATAATAGTGGAAAAAACATTCTTAATTCTTTATATAAATATTTAAAAATAATAAAAAATTTAATTTAAATTATTATCCTAAATAAATATTCATTCGTAAAAAAATTATTTTATAGTAAATGACCCTCATTGTGTCCTATGTAGAGCCGACAAAAGTTGACCCGATCCGAAAAATCTGACAAATACCGACTCGATTCGCTCGAAATCCGATCCGATTTTATTTGAGTAATTAAAAGCCTGAAACCTATCCGACCCGATCTGATACATATCTGATATCCGATATAACCCGAAAAATCATAAGCCCGAAATAAATCCGACCCGACCCACTATTCACCCTAAACCCGATATAACCCAAAAAACTATAAATCTGAAATGACCCGACCCGATCCATTATTTATCCGATATCTGATATTATCTGAAAAATTATAAATCTATAAATATTCAACTTGGTACTACCCAAAAATTAACATCAACCCATAACTCAAAAATTTTAAAACTTTATAAAACATAAAATAATATAGATGTGCAACTAATCCATAGTAGCACTTACATCAAAATCTAGAAACAATATACTTTCATAAAATTTATATCATTTATGTATATACAAATACAATATCCATTGATACCAATAGAAATAAAAGTAGAGAAAAAAAAAAGAAAAGCACTACTATGCCATTTAAATATTAGTTTACTTCCATTATTCCATCTAATACCATAAGATAATAACAGTGTAGCCTTGAACACTATATGTTAGTATCTATAAGGCCATACCTTGCAATATAGCACCTACAACATCATAGGAAAGTAGGAAAAATCTAGAGTGAGAATGTTAGTTATTCATTATAAAAATTGAAGATTAATATTTTTTATTACATCAACGGTGTTAAATAGTAAGAAGTCAATATTAATTGGTATTTTGTCAATAATAGTCATTATTATTTACTTTATCTAATTTTTATCTTATTTAGCTTGATATGATCTAATCAAAATATATAATAATAAAAACTAATATGTTGTTATTATTATTTTTTCCATAATTGATATTCATTGATTACTATTATTATTGTTATCATTATTTTTGTATTATTATTATTATTATTATTATTATTATTATTATTATTATATTTATTAAAATGATGTTGATATGATATGATCAATCGCTTTTAAAAATAATATGAGAAGTACAACCTTAGAAGTCTTCATTTGTTATCAATTATCAATGACTATTATAAGTTAATATCATATAAGGAGCGTATAAGATATAAATATAATATAAACTTAAAATAATACTAGACCTTGATATGACCAAGCTAATAATGGAGTTGAATTATAAGTTATACCTTAACATAAAAAGAAAAGTGATACGATTTGAAAAATTTTAAATTTGAAACGTCAGATACATCTCTAAAGATAAAATAATGACAACAAATTCTAAGGCCTCAAAACAATTAATATAATAATTCACTTTTAATTGAATAAGATAAATTAAAATAAATGATATCAAAATAATTAGCTTTTAATAATATCTTGGAATAAAAATAAAGAAAGAAAATGACACAAGCATGACTCAAATATGCAATGACCTAAATCCAATCTAAATTCGACCAAAAAATATAATAATTCAAACTCAACCGAGTCCGATCCGAACCTGAACTGAAATTAGAACAACCCAAATTTACCCGAATCCGAGTCCATCCGAGCTCAACTAGACCTGACCCAAGAGCTTAGAATGACCCGAGATTATCCGATATTGAGTTGATCCGATCAAACCTGACCCAACCCGACCCAATAAAATGATTTAAAATTATCCGAAATCGATATGACCCGATTATCATATTATCCGATCCAATAATGACGCGACTCGTTCGATTCACAGCTCTAGTCCTATGTAACAAACTCAGGCTGTGTAGTATGACATAATCTACTGGATCTCCTCTCCCGTGATCCTTCCAGCCTGTGCAGTGCCCTTTACGCTCGCTCTGTTCAATGGTCAACATACTTTTGCACTGGCGTCCTTATTAGGAGGGTAGTACAGGAACGGTCACTGTTGGCCCAGCAAATCCAAAGCCGCTCGTTTTTTGTTTTCAAGTGTGCCTTGCCAGCTGACAAAGAAAAGAAAATAGGGAAGGGAAGGACGGGCTCATTCTCAGCAGCCTCCCTCACCCACTTTTTCTCACTTTAAAATAAAATCAGAAACATCTAGCACACTCACTCCAGTTTGAAAACTTTACGAATCATAGACCTATAAATACGCCCCTCGCCATTTCATCCATCCACCAACCACAAACTCCCCTTCTATCTTCCTCTCCCACCACCAGTCACCCACAAACAAGTAGAAAGCTTCTACCCGTTAGAAGACGGCAGCACATATATTCAAACAATGTCAGGTCTCATCTCTCTGCTCCTCCTCTTCTCTTGTATTCAGTTCTCCCTTGCAGCAAGGAGCCTCAACGAGGCGGCAGATGACCAATCTACCAGCTTACAATACCACAACGGCGCCCTTCTTAATGGCAAGATCTCAGTTAATCTAATCTGGTACGGTAAATTCAAGTCAAACCAGAGATCCATCATCTCTGATTTCATCACCTCACTCGCCTCCACCACCTCCAAATCCAACTCCCAACCATCCGTTTCCTCTTGGTGGAAAACCATTGACAAATTCTACTACAGCACCAGAAAATCTACATCACCAACCTTGTCTCTAGGGAAACAAATCATAGACGAAAGGTATTCCCTCGGAAAATCTTTCACCTCCAAAAATCTGATTCAATTGGCATCCAAAGGCGAACAGAAGAATGCAATCAATATAGTCCTAACTGCCGCTGACGTCGCAGTTGAGGGTTTCTGCATGAGCCGATGCGGTACCCATGGTTCCGCCGTGGCTGTTAAGAAATCCAGCAAATTTGCATACATCTGGGTCGGTAATTCCGAGACACAGTGCCCGGGTCAGTGCGCCTGGCCATTCCACCAGCCTATTTACGGACCGCAAAGCACACCATTGGTTGCTCCCAACAATGATGTTGGATCCGATGGGATGGTGATCAACTTGGCTAGCTTGCTGGCCGGTACTGTTACTAACCCATTTGGAAATGGATACTTCCAGGGTCCGAAAGGTGCTTCTCTTGAGGCTGCTTCTGCCTGTCCTGGTGTCTACGGAAAAGGTGCGTATCCCGGTTATGCTGGAGAGTTGTTGACGGACAAGTCTAGTGGGGCTAGCTACAATGCTAATGGTGTTGGTGGAAGGAAGTATTTGCTTCCTGCTCTGTATGATCCCAACTCCAATACTTGCTCAACTTTGGTCTAAATAGGATTTTGGGGATTTAGTTAGCAAATTGTATAGCAAAGTAAGATTCATGTCGATTTACTTCATTCATTTCTCTCGGTTATCCGATTTCATTAATAAAATAGATTATTGGGTTTGCTTTTTCTAAAAAGTTGATGCTACTTCTATTTACTTCAGCAAGTTTAAATTTGTATAAATCCAAGCATTTTGTAATACACAAGACAAGACGGCTGAGCATCCCTCTCACAATTCATCATCCAACCAAAAGAAGATAGGGTTAAAAAAGGATTATAATGATTTTGGATGAATCAAAGACCATCCAAGAACTCTCACTAGACGAACATGGAGATGCATTTGGGAGTATAATGTACGATTAGGGTAACCTTGTATATGGTCAATAGAGCTGGCAATCGGACGGGTCGGGTCACTTTCGGATCGGGTTAAATAATAATCGGATCATATCGGTTTCGGATAATCTCGGATCATTTTATCGGATCAGGTCGGATCGGGTTTGATTCGGATCAACTTGGTATCGGATAATCTCGGATCATTTTAAGTTCTCGGATCGGGTCGGGTTGAGATCGGATTGACTCAAATTCGGGTAACTTTGGGTTATTTTAATTTCGGTTCGGGTTCGGATCGGGCTCGGGTGAGTTCGAATTATTATATTTTCGGGTCGAGTTTGGATCGGATTCGGGTCATTTCAGTAGCAAGTCATGCTTGTGCAATTTTTTTCTATTCCAAAATGTTATTAAAGACTAATTATTTTAATATTGTTTATTTCAATTTATCTTATTTAATTAAAAATAAATTATTATATAGATTATTCTGGGGCCTTAGAATTTTTTGTCATTATTTCGTCTTTGAAGATTTATTTGATGTTCTAAATTTAAACGTCTTCAAATCGGATTACTTTTCTTTTTATATTAAGGCATAACTTATAATTCAACTCCATTATTAGCTTGATCATATCATATTGAGTTCAAATATTATTTTAAGTGTATATTATATTTATATTTTGTACGGTCCTTACATAATATTAACTTACAATAACTATTGATAATTGATAACAAATGAAGGTTTCTAAGGTTCTACTTCTCATATTATTTTTCAAATAGATTGATCACATCGTATCAACATAATTTTAATTAATATATTAATAATAATAATAATAATAATAATAATAATAATAATAATAATGAGAACAATAATAGTAGTAATTGTTGAATATCAATTATGGAATAATAATAATAATAATAACACATTATTATTTTTTTCTATATTTTATTTCGATCATATCAAGCTAAATCAAATAAAAATTAGATAAAGTAAGTAATAATGACTATTATTGTCAAAAGACCAACTCATATGACTTCTTACTATTTAACATAGTTGATGTAACAAAAACATTAATCTTTAATTTTTATAATGAATAATTAACATCCTCATATTAGATTTTTCCTATTTTTCTATGATGTTATAGGTATTATATTGTAAGGTATAGATACTAACATATAGTGTTTAAGGCTACAAATTGTTATTTATGTATACTTATAATAGAATTGATAAAACTTTTTCTTTGTTTGATTGGATTTTACTTATGATGCAATCTTCCTTTATATATATACCTTTACACAATTGTTCCTAAATACTTCAAATATTAGAATTAGTATTATTGATAACTATTTTGAATAACGGAATAGATTGTGATTATGTAATATTAGTTTTAAGCTACAATGGCAATTGGTTTATATCATAATTGTTGTTTGGGTTTTGGTTACTAGATCGTGGAATTGAATACTTTGTTGGAACTTTTGGTAGACTTGATCAGTCGAAATGTGTTCGATATCATATCACTTGTGGCCCATGGGGCATATTCTATATTCACTAGGCTTAATATTGTAATGATTAGTTTCTAAATCAAACATCATATTGTATTATTAATTAGTTGGGGTAATTGATAATTCAAGCTTATTTTTTTAGGTTAATGTATTTAGTTGGTCTCAAATGTTTAGTTGGACTATGTATTATATTGTTCTTCTATAAGCTAAAATGCTCCTTACCAATTTCTATTGCATAAGATTGAAGTTATATATTTTGTATTTGGTCAACCTAGGGTTGAAAGAAATCATATGTATTTGGTTCAACCCAAACTATATATTGAATCTCTATATTAAAGTTTTGTTCTTCTTATGCCATTTAGATTTGACAGAGTTATACACTGATCAATTTAGTTAATGAAGGTTACATACTTACATGCCATTGATTTTTCTTCTCTATTCTCTTCGTCTCTTTTTTAACAATGTTTTGTAAGTGAAATAATACTAATTTTAATAATAGTTATATTTGTGGTTCTTCCTTTAGAGATCTTCATCAGTACAAGCATATTAACAATAGTTATATCACATATATATTACTACAAGTATGTTCTAATATTTGATAAATCAGATTATGATGTTGGCTTTTCAAGCATTCATAAATCATAATCCCTTGACATTCATAAATTATATTGGGGGGTGTATCTAGTAAAAACTACTACTTATAATGAGAATTTAGAACCAATAGTTTCATAGAACAATTATGGTAGTTTCATAAAACTATTACACTAGGTTCATCAACTAAAATGAGTATTTTCCTTAATAACTTTAAGTAGTTTAATAATCCAAGACAATTAGTTTCATTATAAATTTAGAGTATTATGAATATGCTATAATGACTAGTTTCATAATATTAGATGAGCGATGTCATTAGAAACTTAGAATAGTTCCATTAGAAACATAGAATACTTTTATAAGCTGAAACGAGTTATTTCATTAGCTGAACTAATAGTTTCATAAGCTAAAGTATGTAGTTTTATTATAATCTTAACTTAGTTTCATAAGTTAAAGTTAGTAGTTTCATTAGAATCTTATAGTAGTCTTATAGATCAAAATGAGTAGTTTCATTATAAACTTAGAGTGGCTTTTATTGATAGAAATTTGTAGTTTCATTATAAACTTGGATTAGTTTCATAGATAAAAACTTAGATTAATTAAAAATAGAAGAATTATGTGTGTGCGTGTGTGTAAGTAAAATTTAGTTCGCTTTCTTAGTTAAGCATCAAAATAGCTATATACTTTTTCAATAAATTAATTTTTAATTTGATATTAAATCAATATGCACATGTAATACCCCATTTATATAAACCCTGATTTCGATATCTTAATTTAAAATTTTATTATTATGTATAATTAAGTGTAAGTTAAACTAGGGTTGGACAACAACAACAACAACATAATCATCATCATCAATTCATCATCATCATCATCATCTTATGATAATAATAATAATAACAACAACGATATTAATAATGATTATAATAATGCCAGTAATAATAATATAGTGAGTTTGGATAGGATGTTTAATAATTAATAATATCTTAAAATTAATTGACATTATTTATTTATTTTTTAATTAATAATAGTAGTAATGATTATTTTAGGAGGTTTAGTATTAAGTGTATTATCATTATATATATTATTACGATGGTTTAGATATAAATTTAATCAGATTAAAACTTGATAGAATTAGACTATTAATTTTAATATTAGTTTATACCCCTAAATTTTATCTTAATTATTTTAATAATAATTGTTGATCCGTAACGTAAAAGAATTTTTTAAAACTTATCCTGAATTATTTTTTCTTTTTTCAATTATTTTTGACCTATCTTAAATCAAAATATTTTTTCCAAATTATTATTCTACAATCTAGTATCCTAATTTATTTTAATTAAATCTAAAATAAAAATAAAAATAAACCTATTTTAACCTACTATATATTTTTTTTAGAGCGCATTATCTTCTGAAGGTCCTGAACGAACAAGGCAATAGGTCAACGAGCATCCTCTGCTGCCTCTGCATATTTTTTTCTTATACACGCCAATACCCTCAGTCCTCACCTCATGCGGTCATGCGATGCGACTCATGCCTCAGCTACTCTACATACGCCGCGTATGCCTGCATGACACACGCACACATAGCCTGCACGAGCACGAGACTCATCAGTCTCATGATCTCATCCCTGAGCCAAACAGTGAACTCTGGCAAACACGAAACGCCCGTTACACACAAACACCCCTGCTCCAGATCCAGTGCTTCCATTCTGTTTCTGTGTGCCATTCTTTCTTTTTTTTCGGCCAATCTCCCTCACCAAACAGTCCTCCGTCGGCCTCCTCCCCTCTGCATTTTCAAGATCCATCTCCACAAGCCGTCGCAGCCCTCCCCATTTCCAGCTTCTCCACCACTTTCCTCCTCATCTTTGCCCTGCATCACCTCACCCTACTCCAGCTCTCAACCGACCACCATCCTTCCCCAGCACCACCAGTCTCCCCAACCCGACGTAGCCCTCCCCGTTTCCAGCTCCTCCACCAGTTTCCTCCACCACCGAAAACCCAGTTGGGCCACCCTTCCTCTGCACGTAGCACCTCCCAGCTGATCCACCTTCTCATCCTCGCCCCTCATTTTCTTTTCTTGTTTACTTCCCCTAGCCCCGACAAACGTCTCCAACCTGTTGCCCCTACGTAAGTACCTGCCTTGGCTCCTCTTCTGCCGGAGAAGTATTTTCTTTGTGGCCAAGTTGGTTAGCTGGCCACAGATTTTCATGGTAAGTGAGGTGAGGGGTGACATTGCTGTATATATTAGAACTAGTGGATCCCATACTTACGTTTGTAATGTGTCTGTAGTGTTCGGAAGTCTGAGCGTGTTAAGTTCATTCACCAAAATCAATCGCTTTACAATTTTCTAGCTTTATTTACACCTATGACGAGGTAAATTATTGGCAAATTGTACGTAAAATTCATTTCAACCGTCCTAGATGTAAATGGGATAATTTTGTAATTTTCGAACTTGTTTATGAGACATTTTTGTCGATCGCTAATCGTTATCATTACTGTTTGTCTATCCTAGTAGCGTATGTAATGGAAGCTATTAATAACAACAAGAACATCATCCTCTATTCGTATATATGATATAATTGTATATTTTTATAATATTTTAATTAATGTGATATAATTTTATTAGATCTGAGAATACGATAAGTTAATAACTATAAGGATTAAATAATGCTACTTGTTAATATTTCTTTGTAGGTATAGTAAATAATGTTAACTTGTTGCATGCGACTTCAAAGCGTAGTTTGAGAATTGAGGGCGTGGTAGCATTTATTTTGAAGGCATTTTTGCTTATGTAACTGATAGAATAAAAGACATTATGTTAACTACTAAATTTTTTAATGTATGAAATAATATTTGTTGCTATGTTAATAATAAATAATTCATGTATGCTTTGGTATTATTACAGTGTTAAAATTCATGGAGGAAAATTTTAGGACTCCACAACAAGAAGAGCATTTTGACACTTATGATTTCTCATCTGTTGGTAGTAGAGGTATTGATTTTTCTTTAATCTCTAACGTTAGTGATGTTTAATACTTATTATTGTTTGATTCATAATATTATCTCTTATTAATTTTATATTTTTCCAAATTGCAGCTCCTAATTCTGAATATATTGAAAATGATCAAGTGCTAACTCCAACTACCCTCCCCAATGCAATTGGTGATGGCTGGGTCCCTATAAATCTAAAGAGAAAAGCCGAGGTATGGAAAGAATATAATTGTTATGAAGATGTTCAAAAGAATTTGCATGGTGTATGTAAGCATTGCCAAGAGGTATCGTATAGAGCTGAATAAAAAAATGGCACATCTAATTTTAAGAGACATTTGGTAAGTTGTTCAAAGTATAAAAATCTTGTCGGGTCCTGCATGACTACATCTCATTTTGATCAAAAAGTATACAGTCAGTTGGTTTGTGAGTCGATAATGAAACACGGGTTGCCGTTCTCACATGTTGAGTATGAAGGAGAGAGAAAAGTCCATCGGTATTTGAATCCGAATGTCAAACCGATTTGTAGAAATACCGCAAAGAAAATTTGTTTGGAGAAGCATGCTGAATTTAAGGATATTCTTAAAGCGGGTTTAAGAAAAAATTCCAGCAGGATTTGTTTAACTTGTGACATATGGACAGCATGTACAGGACGTGGTTATCTTACTCTCACAGCACATTATGTTGATGATAATTGGAAATTGAACTCTAAGGTATTGAGTTTTTGCCATTGTCCTCCTCCCCACACTGGTATAGAGATATATAATCTGTTACATTCATTGATAATGGATTGGGGCATTGAAAAAAAGATTGTTACCATGACTGTGGACAATGCATCAAATATGATCAATATGATTATGAATATGAAATCCAAGTTGCTTGGAAACTTGGTGTGTGATGGAAAATTTTTCCATATTCCTTGTTCAGCTCATATTTTAAATTTGATAGTTAAAGAAGGAATGAAAAATATTGAAGAATGTGTGGTGAAGGTTCGAGAAAGTGTTAAGTATATAGATGGATCTGAAGGTAGGATAATTAAGTTTTATGAATATGCTGTGCAGTTAAACATATCTGTTTCTGCAAAGTTGTGGTTGGATGTTGCAACTAGGTGGAATTCTACATATTTGATGCTAAGTAGAGCATTACATTATAGTCGTGTTTTGGACTATTATGCGTTGAATGAACCTAATTTCAAGTGGCATATTTCAAGTAGTGAGTGGATCAAGGTAAAAAAAATTTGTGATTTGTTACAACCATTCTACGATATCACAAATTTATTTTCTGGAACCGAATATCCGACATCCAATCTATACTTCTTTAATGTGTGGACCATTCAAAGGTGCATAGAGAAGGCAATGTCGTGTGATGATATGGACATTAGTAGAATGGCGACTCAGATGTATGAAAAATTTGGGAAATATTGGTCTGACTACTCTATGATTCTAGCTTTTGCTATAATTTTTGATCCACGTTACAAGTTTGACTTCGTGACATTTGCTTTCACAAAATTGTATGGAACCGACAAGGGTTCACGGATGGCCAAAGAAGTATATACTCAACTACTTGACTTATACAAGTATTATGAGGATAATTGCCAAGTTGATTCTTGTGTTCCAAGCACGTCTAATCCTACTCAAAGAGAAGTCAACACTTGTCAAAGAAACGATGACATAGGGGTAAACTATTATTATTAGATATTAAGTTTACTAATATCTTTTATATTCATCCTATTATTTGTTTACTTTTGTATTATATACATAGTCTTATTTTTTGTTTGTTTCTTTTTATTTAGGAATTTGACTCTTCAATATTTATGGGAGCTAGCAATATTGGAAAAACTGAATTAGAAAGCTATCATGAAATTCAAAGAATGGAGCGATTGGTTAGACTTGATGTGCTTTCTTATTGGAAGGATAAATCTAGTTGTTTTCTGATACTTAGTTCCATGGCAAAAGATATTCTCGCTATTCCAATCACCACAGTTGCTTCAGAGTCTACTTTCAGTATGGGTGGTAGGATATTGAATAAGTGGAGAAATTCTCTTTTGCCAAAAAATGTTGATGTGTTGGTAACAACACATAATTGGTTATTTGGATATGGAGGTAATTTGAATATGTAAATCCAAATATTTTATTATGGTTATGTTTTTTTTGTGAAATAACATATATTTTTGGTATTTGCATAGATCTTGAAAAAGATGGCTCTATTGTAGACTTTTCCGAACCAAACAACGAGGTTAATTGAAGAGTTGGAGGTAATTTTTTTGCGCTACAATATTTTTAATAAGTTGGTTGTTCCTTACTTTTGTTGCTGAGTTGATTATTGCATATCCTTAGTAGCTTAAATTTGTGGAAACTTAATTGGATATTTTGAGGGTTTACTAAAGTCATTGAATGAACTTGACACTTTTTTTTGCACTTCTCTTATTGTCCTCGGTGTAATTCATTATCTTTTATTATATACTTAATTCTTATGCTCCTATTGTAAAATAATCTAGAATATAGGCCTTCATGAGGAAACATTATGCTTTCTTGATATAAATGTTGACATTCTTTGATAATATATGAGAAAATTAGTAATAGCTCTTTGAAATGTATGTGATTCTGTTAGACTATGTATTGTTAAAGTAATAATTATATATTACATATTTGTATCATCTAATGTCTTTTTTTTTGTTGAGTAGAGAGCAGTATTTAATGTGGGATAATTTGTTTTTAGGTTGTGTGATTTATGCAGGTTAGCATCAAGTGGATGCTTTTATTTTGATATCGAAGCTTATGTTTTGATATTTTGTGGAAAGCGTTAGCCTCAAAGACTTGATAGACAAGGGATCGAAAATAAATTTCGGTTCGTCATCTTTTATACAATGGTTTTTGTTAGTAGAGCTACCAACATGTGGTAAGCCAAATGTATTTTGATCTTCTAGGAAGATAGACATGTTAATTATATAATATTTTGATACTAAAGCTACCAATATGTAGTAAAATCAGGTTTTTGATTAGTTTAGTACGCTCGGTAAATGAAGTACTAGATGTGTGCCTTTTGAGGCTTTTCAAAAACTTATTCAGTGCCTTTTAATGCTTTTTTTTTGTATTTTAGGTTATATATGTTGGATTATTATTATTATTATTATTATTATTATTATTATTATTATTATTATTATTATCTTATGGTGTTTTTTAAGGCTTGCATTTTTGTGTATTGAATTAAATAGGTACTTGAAGTGCTTATATGAGTTATATCGTGCCTTTTGAGGCTTACATAATTGTGTTTTGAGTTATCGATATGGAAATATACATTTAGAGGCTTTTTAAGTGTTTATATGGTGTCTTTTAAAGCTTTTATATTTGTAACTTGAGTTTAAAGTGTTGAATGTATTTACAATATTATTATCTTATGATACTATATGAGAGTAAATTAATATTTAAATGACATAATAGAGTTTTTCCTTTTTTCTCTACTTTTACTTCCTCTATGAAGTTTTAAAAAATTAGAGTAATGAGTTAATATTAATTTTCGGGTAGTATCGGGTCAAATCTTTATAGATTTATAATTTTTCGGATAATTTCGGATTTCGGATAAATAATGGATCGGGTCGGGTCATTTCGGATTTATAATTTTTCGGGTTATATCGGGTTTCGGGTAAGCAGTGGGTCGGGTCGGGTTTATTTCAGGCTTATGATTTCTCGGGTTATATCGGATATCGGATATGTATCGGATCGGGTCGGATAAGTTTCGAGTTCTTAATTATTCGGATAAAATTGGATCAGATTTCGGACGGATCGAGTCGGTATTCGTCGGATTTTTCGGGTCGGGTCAACTTTTGCCAGCTCTAATGGTCAATACCATTGATTACGTGCATTAACCATTCTTTTAACATAGTACCATCACAAATAAGGCCATGTTTTGTAGACCTTATTTTTAGTGATGTGATTAGATATGATATTTTTAGTGCTAATGATAATTAATAATTATTATAATTATAAATAGTTACAAGCATAATAATTATATTAATAAAAATCACAACAATTTATTATAATAGTCATTTAATTAATTGTAATTATAGTAATTATGTTCATAATAATTGTTATCATTATAATAACAAAACTGATAATTAGTATCATAATATTCATATAAATAATTATTGTAATATTTTTAATAGTATTATTATTTTTAATATAAATAACTATGATAATAATATTAACAATTATAAATATATTAATTATTATTATAATAATCATATGAGTAATTAAAATAATTATGTTAATAGTTAATAATATTATAATTATATCAATATAAATAATATATTATTAATTATAATAACAATATATATAAATTAAAACCCATACATTAATAAAAATATTAATTAAGTATATACATGTTCATACATATAAAAGATCTTACATCAATAAAAAATAATTAAGTATACTTCATCATACATAAAAAATTGATACAAAAGCATCAATGTATTGTGTATCCCATTGATCAAGACCTTGCTATGCTAATGAAAGACCTACAATCCTAAAAGAAATCAAGTATGTATGCATACATCTATATTAATTGAAAACTACCTACATTTGAAGTCATTAACTTGTGTTCAAAGAAAAAATATAGTCACTCTTGTCCGACTTTATTAATCTAGCTATCCAAAAATGCCACCTCGTGATTTTGATGTACTTAAGAAAAAAGAAAGATCACAATTTGCATGGTCATTATTTAATTGAAGTAATAATATAATAAGTATATATATGGTGGTCCATACATATTCATCTTCTATCCATTATCTTACGATGGAATCTCTCATAAACTTCACAAGAAAATACTCATAACTATCATTATTTCCTTATCTTGGACACTATATAGTGAAATGAGCATATTAATTTGTTAGAACTTTACTAAACATCAAAATATGGAAAAAGATATAAAATAATTAGTTACAAACCTCCATATGAGCCTACATGTATTTAGGCTTATCTTTATCTTTGAGCTTCCCTAGATATATCTTAAATAACCTAATTGATGTACATATTAATTACTTTATACTCCCTTCTTATATATTTTTTAAAGAATATTCATTATATCAATAACTTTTTATATAAAAAAGAAAGTCACTTTAGAAAATTCAAAACCTACTTTTAATTTTACCCTCATCTTTTTTTCTTTCATTATCTACGCATTAAATATGTTTGCCATATTTTAATGAAGGGTAATACTACTTTTAATAGCTCCTTAAAAAGTGTATAAATTGTTAAAATGGCCTCCTTTCTAATATAGAGGAAGTACTAATATAACAAGTAACTCAAAAATTTTTATTGAAGACAGAAATGAATAATTACCCATCGAGAACTTTTAGTAGAGTGTCATACGTCGTTTTAGACCTAAATGACTAAATTAACACATCATCCTTCTTGGTGGATGTAAATTGACCATATCTTAATGTGCATTAAAGGAAAAGGGGGCAGAAATTTATTCATGTGCAACCACTTTTTCTTTTTGGTCAAAATACTCCACATTTTCTTTCAAATCTTCCCTATAGGATATAAACTGAGGATATATATAAGAGTCCAAACATATCCTCATCATATTCGCTTAAAAATATATCTTTTAATTACCTATAATACAATAAATAGGTAATTATATGTTAATAATAATTTGAAAGTTATAATGAAACTGAGGAAAATATTGAATAAATTTATGCCTTTTGTATGATTTTATATTTTAGACTTCTATTCGGCCTCTAGCCAATAAATTGATTATATCCTCAGCTCCTTTAGATATGTTGACCTCAAACAATCAAAGTGGTATTTCAATTTGTATGCTCAAGTATTGATTGTGCAAGACTTGATCAAAATACATCCTCATCCTATGAAACAACACTTGATAAGAAAGGTGATGTGCTTTGCATATAATACCTCCCTTGCCTCCTCTAATTCCTTCTTTTGTTGTTCCTTAGGACTTAGCTTCCTGCATAAATGCTACCATCCTAATCAAAGAGAAGGAAAAGGGTTAATATGTAATAATTAAGATATTAATTAATTCAACTATAGGCATTAATAATATTACTGCATCCTTTAGAATAACTAAATAACATGACCATCCAAGTGATTTATCTCCAAAGCATAAGAGATTATAATTGGCATCGTTCAAAAAAAAAATATAAATTTGAGAATGTATATTCATCGAAGATGTGGTAGAGAGTCACTTGATCCGTATTGGGCTTCAACAATATCTCTTTAAAGACATGAGAAACTTTTTGGGTAATAATATGTCCTCCTTCTATTGTCTTGGGATCAGATGGATATTCAATATATATAAAATATTCAAGAGTTTTACTAAGTTCATTAATTTTATATATCTCAACTACAGATACACTTTAAATAAAAGTAATAATTTGAAGTAAGGTATATTACATCAGGTAGCTTAGGGATAGGTCTACTACTAGGGTCTGTAGGAGTGGACACTACAATGTCAACTTCTAAGGATGTCAGTTCATTCATGAGATTTTAGATTCTTTCCTCCATTCTCTCTTTGCTTAACAATTAACTTGCTTGGTTTATGCTTAAAGTGTTCACCTTAGTCCTAAGACAACTAACCTTTTCCTTAGAAGTGTGAGAACAAGGAAGCCACTAGAAAGAACTTGATAATGTATCACCATATGGTGGTCCTCCAACTTGACCACTATGTTTCTTAGTCTCTAATATTCACCCACTTATTATCACTACTCATGTAGTTTGGATCTCATATAGTTAGAGAAATGATTATAGTTAGCTTAGGATAACAAATAATATCTAAATAATATCGAAAAGTAGATAATTTTAAAACCTTATAATTTTATCAATAATTTTTGAGGTAGTTCATTGATAGTATTTGTTATTCTTCCTCCATGCTAACCCTCACCGATATATCCATTCATGAAGGAGGTGCATATGGAGTACTTTTCTTTTTCTATTTTTCCCATTCCTTTACCTCATTCTCCTTGAGCAATTTGACTATAAATTTAATTATTATAGTTTTAAAATAACAATAATCAATGTATAATTAAGTATTTATTTCCTTATCAACTCCTTTCTTACAACATCATTGTAGGCACACACATTATTATAAGGGTAATCATTTATCTCCATGTTTTCTTTTGCCTTCTGTCTCTTTTTCTATTATTAACATGCAACACACACAAAGTCAATGTATATATGATTGTAATTATTATATAAGACATAATGTATATTACAAGTCATTACATACCTTAACTTCTTCTGATTTCTTATACTCAATAAACCCAGTCTATCTTCAAAAATCATGCAAAGACATGCAAAATAAAACTTAAAGTCTTTCCAAAATTTATCACACTTTCAAAGTATAACCTTCTTATACATATAGGCACATCTAAGCCATTCTACACAATAGAAATAAACATTATTAGTATACATATGATTTAGTTATGTAATATATGATATAATCTTGGTATATAAATGCTCATCACACCTATATATCTTCCCATAACTTCTCATTCATATCATTGGGTTCATTTCTCCAGTCAAGAATCATAATGGAAATCAATGCATGAGCTTTGAAATTTACTTAGCTAATATAGTATGTCTAATTCTCTCCACTTGGTAGCCCTTCACTTGTAAACTCATAATTAATCAATAGAATTCCCTTATGTGTTAACTTAGCTACATTCTTTGTCTAAACTCTCCGTCTCTTTCCTCTAGCACATGCCCTCTTTGTCTGGAGAAGTCATACTCACATGAAACCATCAAGGAAAAAAATTAGAGTTTTTTTCCCACACAAGCAAGTAAACAAAAATTCAAGGTTCGTCTTCTCTTGCCGACATTATGAAATTCCAACAAGCATCAAGCTCACATAAATAAAACTACTATAAAATTCTAGCAAAGTTCTTTTTGGTTTATTTGGTTCTCTAAACTAATAAAAAAAAGTAGCAACCAAAGAAATAACAAAGCATATAAATCACATATACTAAAACACTTGAAAAACAAAACCACTATAGGATTATACAGCTAAATGACAACAAACATTTTGTAATACCCCATACTTTCCCAATCCTAATTCCAGAGTGATTACTCTCCTAATTTCTTCTCTAACCCTTAACCTTTTGTGGATAGTTTATCCACACCTCTCAAACCATCATATTTACCTTTATACCCTTTAAACCCTAGTTTTCAGTTCCATCTACTAGAAATCAATTGGGATTTACCTTTAGAGGACCAACTAGCAATACCCCAAACCTTATTATTCATGGGAACTAGTGGTCAATCACCATCCCCTTCCAAAGTTAATCAATTTTCACCATTCTTGGTTTTATTAATTTCTTGTAGCCTAAAATTAATTTTTATGTATAATATTTTTATATATTTGGGTCCCTAAATTAATTAATCACCTTTCCCTATATTTTCATGATTTTTGAAAGTTATTTGATTATTTTCCTATTTTAACTATTTATTAGACCTTCTACTTTACCTAAGACATTTTTAATCATTGTTGACATTCTTCAACATGAGGATTGTGAAATTATAATCTTCATATACCCCATGATTAAATTCCATATTGTACTTACTCATTTAATAAAAAAAATATAGCCACAATCACCTCCATCACCTTCCACCAACTCTCTGATATTATCTCACCTATGCCAATTACTCTCATCGTCATTTTACTTATGATAAATTCCTCACAACTAATTTATTACTCCCTCTCTTGCCTTGGTCTATGTCCATAAGAGGGTGAATACCCCTTGGTTGACGATTCTATACTTTAACTTTACTTTCTCTTATCTCCTTTCTTCTTGTTCTTGGTTACCTTGGTTTTGAGCCTCCATGTTCATTTCTCCTCCATTTTCTTGCATCTTTTAACTTCTAAAATATTAAACCTTGACTCTTTAGGGCTTTTTATAAGTACAAGAAAGATAAATTTATAGATTGGTGAAGGTTTGATCAAGCCTATTCAAGCCCTTAATTTTTAAAACCTTGATTGTTATTATCATCAATTTTAATTTTTCTCTTCTAAACCCTTTTTATGGTTCCATTATCTAATTCTTATATTTTTGTTTAAGGTGATCAAGGGGTGGAAGAAAATATTCAAGAGTATTTTGTTCTTAGATATTAGAGTAACTTTTGGTAAATAATACATGTCTTTAGTTTAGGACTTGATTATGGATAGGTGTTAATTTATGAATTTTTCCATGTTATCATATTTTATGATAGAAAACATGCTTATGTTTTACTTTTATTTTTATCTATATATTTTATGGTAAATCCATATTTTTTTATGATTTAATGATTTATGTGATATATATGTCCATTTTTATATCTTGCTAGCCTTTTCCTTAAAATCTCAATCATGATAGTATAATTTATGATATTAATATGCTTTTGGATGAGTAAATTAATTATGTTTAAATACAATAATTAGTGTAGTATGTTGAGGTTACAAGATTTGGGATTTTAGGTTGTGGTGGTTTTGGCCATAGGCCAATTTTTACCCTTATGGGTTGTTTTAATTAAAACTAGTTTTGTTTTTGAGTTGATAATAATATAAGGGTCATTGTGTGTAAATTTGGTGAATTTTGAAATATTATAGAATTTTTTGGACAATATGAGAGTCTCACACTTAGGGGTAATTATATCCTCGCAATTTTTTATGTGAAATAAGTATTTTATTGTATTCGTTGAGGTCCTTATAATAAATTTAATACATAATATGGTAGGATTTGGATGAGCATGGCCTAAGGTATGAAAATAATAAATTTGGAGGTGTTTAGGTAAACTAAGGGCATTCTAGTTCTTTTGGGTTAAATATGGAGTTTTACTGTCGTTTAAGTATTATATAGGCTAAAATATGATATTTATGATATATGAAGTGCTTTGATAGCTTATGAATAACATAAGGTACATATATATATATATAATGACTTAAGTTAGGAATAATAACCAAAATGGTAATATTTGTATTTTATGTGTGAAATATTAGAGTTAGATTTTAATTTTTGGATATGGTTTTTTGAATAATATTTAGGGTTATTGTCTTAAATTGGATAGACTTATGGATGGAGTTATGGTGTACTTGCAAATTAGGGTTTTATAATGGTATTAGGGTTTTTTCCCATGTAAATTGTTCCTTTCTATTTTTTCTTGTGTCTTACCTTTACTTCATCTAATCAGAATGTGTCTAATCTCTCATAGTCATGATGTATAATAAGTATTTTAATTTATCAATTATTGGAATAAATTTGGTAGCATTAGCACCTTATATAACCAAGATAAACAAGAATGTGCATGGTACGATATTATTTAAAGTGGAAGAAAATGGGAGTCAAGACAAATTTGTACCAAGATATTCCACCAAATAAGAATAATGGACATGAATGCTCTACTATGGAAGTTGTACTAGTACATTGTATAGGATGAGAATAGTAGAATTCCTGATTTCAATGTGACTAAGCAATTGAAATGAATGATTCACTAATAAGGAAACCCTAATTTAGCCTCTCTGTATGATCATATTACGTCTCAAATAACATATATGATAGTTTTCTTCTACTGCCTTTATGTGTTGCAATCCTTACTCTAGTGATACGTATTCATTACCTTACTTAATATGCAAGTATTAACCATATTTTTCATGAGTGTTGGTAGGTTTTTGATAACCAACTTAAGGACTTTGTTGTGTTTGATGTTCTTCTTGGGAAGAGTAGCTTTATTTCTTAGGTTAAAAATAGAGTATTAGTTATCCATTAGCTAGATTTTTTGTCTCAATACCTTATGGACTCTCATATCCATGGTTTCCTTCTATTGTACTTCAATTTGTATTATACACGAAGTTTATCTACAAACTTTTTATCTATGTCCATGAAATTTCTCTTGTTCTCTTCTTATCTTATTTAACATGTTAACATTGTTTTCTTGTACTCAATATAATAATGGTACATAAACTAGACTCATGTTAAGTATAGCATTAGCATTTGATTATTTTATATTCAGCTTCCACAAAAAATCTGTTATACATTTTAGGGTGTTACACACTCCAAACTACTTTTGAATGGTATAAAACATATTAAAGAGTGAAATTCAGCAAACATATTCAATGGAAACCACCCTAGTTAAGCATGTGCAACATTAAGCGAGAATGAAATACAAAAATTCATGCCTAAATTAAGAAGAACAAAAACAATGGTAAAAGGAAGAGGAAAAGCTGACACCAACAATTGGAGAAGAAGATTTGACATAGAAGAAATGATGAAGATTCTTTATGCCACTAAAGCCTCTCTCTCTCTCTCTCTCTCTCTCTCTCGTGAATGGGTGAATGTAAAAATGGATTTAGATTAATGTAAAGAAAAAAAGGATTGAGATATATACAACAACTTTAGTCTAAAACTGTCATCTATACCTTGAAAAAAAATCCTTATTAGTTATAGACAATGGTTTTAAAAAGAAAAAAACTTACCATTTATAGTGTTTGCTAAAGTGTTAATTTTAAGGGACATTATAGATAGTTGTTATAATCTTAGAACACCATCTATAGTTTACCACGTTAAACTTGCTTTTTCCAACTAATTCCATTTTTTTTACTAGATTGGTTATATATGGGTGTTTTTATTACAATAGCCATATATGAGTTGTTGCCTATTTGTATTTTTATAGTAATGGTTGGTTAACACAGAGACGTGTGTTAGCAACACGCCCTTGTTGAGGCTCAGGCTTCAAATCAGCATAATATTTTTAGCTCATTTTCTTTATATATATATATACATTTTTTTCTTAAGTTAATGTAGTGTATCTCTTAATTAGTTCCAAGTTATTCTTTAGCTTACAAAATGACCTCTATTATATATAGTTGTGAGATACATAAGATTCCCAATCCGAAGTGTGAAGAACAACATTTGAGAGATAATTCTTGGGTATCTATAACTATATGTTTGATCTTGGAAAACCTCAATTGAGAATAAGGATTCTTTACTTGAATAGATTATTAAGAGGGTGTTCTTGATTAATCTTGGTGAGAAAAAAATACATGTTTAATATTCTGGATTTTTTGTATTGCTTGAGATGATATCAATAAAATATTCAAGGTTAATCATTATTCATTTATTTATATTCTACATAGTTTTTTTTTAATTAATTGATTTTTCAAGGTTGTATAGATAGTTCATGTAGGCACTAGGGATGACAATCAGATGGGTTTTACTTGAAACCCAATGGGTTTTATTCATCGGATGTATAAATATATATAGATAAATGAATATGAATATGGATATGGAGGAAGGGGAGAAATATCTACAGGGTTTGGGTATACATATGGGTAAGGGATTCTTAAATTCATACTCGTACCCGCATCTATTTACCCAATATAAAATTACATTTTTACCCTCATTTATATAACTATAAGTATATTTTCTAAGACTAAATGTGAAGATATAATTACATTTTAACAATCTAAGTATACAACTATAATATTAAATGATTTTTATTTTATACTATATGGGTTTTACCCAAAATCGAAAATCCAATGAGCTTTTACCTGATAAATATGTAAATGGATATGGATGAGGAAAAAAATACCCACTGGATTTGGATATGGATATAGGTATAAATTTTTTTATAGAATTAGAATAATATATAGGGGGTACCTGATCCGTTGTCATCCCTTACGGACACCGGCCTATTCTATCTAAATGGGTTTCGGTAAATGATATGACATGTTCAAGATATAGGTTCATCCTGAAGTTTCCTCGACACACACATCTAAGTCCTTATATGCTCCACTAAATCGGACTTGTTTAAATCTCGATTAGGCATATATATTATTTAAAATAACTTTTATTTATCTAATAATTAGATTAAAGCACACGCAATATCTGCCAATAACTAGTATCGACTAGTAATAAATAACCATAAAGTAAACTAGAATCCATTATTTTATTTTAATGACAATATATTTTGTGAATAATTTAAATTTTACCTTAGTATGCTTCTAACACACTAGAACCTTAATTTATTTTCAACACTTTAATTGACTTTACATCAATTATTGATCTATTAAAAAGGAAATTCATCACTAGCTAAAAATGATTTGATCCAGCATAATAATAATAATAATAATAATAGTGTCATATAGAGATAATAAATTGTGCAACTAACTTATTTTGTACAAGTGACTAGCTATGCCCGCTTGAATTTATGTATCAAATATTAATCTGATTTGATATTCTTTTGACCATTTGTCCAAAAATAAATGAAATTAAAAAAACTTGAAATGGACTTAAATAGAATTGATTAGAACTTATTGTATATATAGTAATTCAATTTAACTCTATTTAAAATGATAGAAATTAAAAATGACTCGAATGGCTCGTTTTGCCACCACTAAAAAGTGATATTGACTGAAGGAAGCCTTTCTTAAAATATTTTTAATTGTAAAATCAATTTTGAGTTATATATTGCAAATATCAGTATTTATCAGAAATTGACATATTTCACACGAAAAAAATGATTTCAGATGAATTTTTTTAAACATTTTAAGACAAATGTTCTGGATCACCGTGGCGCCTGTGACCTTAGGTTCATAAGGCATAGATTTTTTTTTGATAGTTGGTATAGATACCCAAAAAAGGGGCAAAAACCAGGAACAATTAAAAGATAATCAGAACCGTAAGAAAAACATTATTCTAACTTGCTCCGACACCCAAAATAGCTTTCACGTTATGCACTACCTCCTCACTTCTGTAGGGAAAGTCCTTCCTACTCTGCTTAATCCAGAAACCTATTCGCATCTTGATTATCGACAACATCCACCTAGTACAAATTTTGTGATTGTCGAACACAACTTTATTCCTGAATTCCCATATGGTCCCCACAATTGCAAAGAAAGCCAGTCTCCAGATTTCCTGTCTCAACCCTTTTCTCCTATCACCTAGCCAGGCCATAGCGTTCTCATAGATGGACTGAGATACCACCCATTCTTGACCGATCCACTTGCACACCTCATACCATAGTCTTCCTATCACAGTACACTGCAAGAAGATATGGTTGACCGTTTCATCCTGAATCTCACAAAAAGGGCACCTAGCTTCGATTGCTTCTATGATGCGCAGTCTAACAAGTCTATCTCTAGTGTTGAGTCTGTGCTGAATCGCAAACCATGACATAAGAGCCATCCTCAGTGGTACTGCTCTATTCTAGAGAAGCCTTGACACTCTAAGGTGTTGTTCTGCCCCAGCCGTCCTTTGATAGTACTCCTGACAAAGCGATTTCACCGAAAAAGCTCCCGTAGCGTCATAACTCCATTTGATGGAATCCTGTCTACCCTTGCTCAAGCAAAACTGTTGAATGAGGCTATGCAACTGACCCGCTTGACTCTCCTCCCAAATAAAAAACCGTCTCCGCCACCTGAGGTTCCAAATCCATTGCGCCCCTTCCCATATACCCATATCCGCCAGCTTCTCGTCTTTTTGCTCCGACACCATAAATAATCTCGAAAAGAGATCCCTCAAAGCTCCTTGCCCTAACCAGTTATCAACCCAAAATCGAATACTCTGTCCATTACCGAGCTCAAAATTCAGGCCTGCCATGAACTTAGGATTCCGTCGACCATTTTGAACAATATCCCCCAAGGTGTCCACCGTCTGCAGGTATTCGGGATGTCAAGAGGGCCCCAGTGCTTACCGGAATAGATAGAGGATATAATCCTTTTCCACAATGCGCCCTCCACAGTATAGAACCTCCACCACCATTTGAAAAGCAGGGCATTATTTCTTAATAGCAAATCCCCCACGCCTAAGCCACCTAGAGCTTTTGGTTTCTGAATCACGTCCCATTTAACCAATGGTAAGTTACGCCTTTCCCCTTTGCTATTCCAAAAAAATCCCTCTGAATACTAATGATCTCCTTCAACACTCCCTTGGGTATTTTAAACAAGCTCATGTAATACAAAGGTAAATTGTTGAGAACACTTATGATCAAAACAAGTCTGCCAGCTCTGGAAAGAACCCTCGACTTCCAACCCGCCAGTCTTTGCTTTACTTTCTCAATCACAGGTTTTCACACTTCTTTTCTTCTAGCATTTGCCCCCAATGGAAGACCAAGGTAAGTAATAGGTAACCCTCCAACCTTACAGCCCATAACCTCTGCTGCCTCGGTTTGAAACTTCAGATCCACGCCCAAACCAATGACTTCAGATTTTTCAAAATTAACCGTGAGCCCTGATAAAACAAAGAAACAGTCCAAAATTCGTCTCCAGTTCCTGATGTTTTCCAAGGATGCCGCACAAAAAATCATCGTGTCATCTGCAAATTGAAGGTGTGTGACTTCACATTTGTCTCTGCCCACTGCAATACCCTGGAGTAGGCCTTTTTCCACGCCTCTTCTGATAAGTTGATTAAAAGCCTCTACAGCTAGGATGAACAGAAAGGGGAGATGGGATCCCCCTGTCTTAGTCCCCTCTCCATCTTGAAAGGCTCTAAAGGGGTACCATTAATAAGAATCGAAATGCTTGCAGTCGTGATGCTTTCCTGGATCCATCCTCTAAACACATTACCAAAACCCATAATCTGTAATATATTGTCCACAAAATCCCATCTGATGCTGTCATAAGCTTTCTGAAAATCCAGTTTAACCATTACACCTTTTGGCCCTTGCCTATTTTTAGACCACTGAATCACCTCATTTGCTACCAGCGCCCCGTCCAGAATACTCCTTCCTTCAATAAAAGCCGATTGAGAGTCATTGACCAGACCACTAATCACTTGTTTCAACTTACTAGCCATGATCTTTGAAATTACCTCGTAGATGCACCCTACTAAGCTTATTGGTCGGAACTTATTAATTTCCTCTGCTCCGTCCACTTTTGGAATCAACGTAATCCACGTGGTATTGAGAGCACGTGGCAGCCTGCTTGTTTTGAAAAACTATAAAACAGTCTCCGTGAACTCTTCCCCAATTACAGTCCGCATCTTTTGGATGAACCCCATATGATATCCATCGTACCCAGGTGCTTTCAACGGTTCACACTCCCATACTGCCTTTCGGACTTCTTCTTTACTAGGGATGTTGTCCATCCTCGCCCTCTGCTCCCTTGATAACCTGTGGAAGCCATCAGTAGTCATGCTGATGTTTGGAAGATCCGGTTGCCGATACAGCTCCCTGAAAAACGCCATGATTATATCCTTGATCCCTGCTGGTTCAATTACCTCCTGTCCCTCTACTAGTGGTCTGCCGATGGTGGTTTTCTTCTTCCTTACAGCGGCCACGGTGTGAAAGAACCTTGTATTTCTGTCGCCATCCCTAAAACCTCTGAGTTTGGAGACCTGCATCCAGTAGTCTTCCTTTCTTTTGTGCCATTTCCAAAGCTGCGTCTGTAGGGCTGACCTTCTAGCAAGCTCGACCTCACTGTGCACTCCATCTTGCCGACCACTATCCACCTTTGCTAGCTCCATCTCTAGTGCAGTAATTTTCTGGTCCAGCTCCCCAAACACCTCTTTATTCCATCTCCTCAGTAGACCCTTCATCTCCTTTAGCCTGCTCTGGCAGGATCCCCCTTTGAGGCCAGTCCAACACTTTGCAACAAATTCCCGAAACTGAGGATGAGAGAACCACATATCCCAAGCTTGAAAAGGCTTCTTCCCATACCTGTTAGGTTCTACTCTGAGACATATGGGGTTGTGGTCCGACAGGGATCTTCCTAATCCAGTGCAAGAGAGCCCTTGGAACTCCAGCAACCAGGGAGGACTTATGAAGAATCTGTCCAGTAGGCTAGCCGACTCCGCTCTACGCCATGAGTACTTCAAGTTTGAAGGCTTGAGATCAAGAAGGCCCATTTTGTCGATCCATTCATTGAAAGCTTTTACACTTAAGGAGTCCATCCAACCCCCTTTCCTTTCCTCCCGACACAGGATCTCGTTAAAGTCCCCCATTACTAAAAGCGGTTTATTGCATTGATTGCCCACAACCCATAACTCCTCCCAAAGGGCGTTCCTTTCTCTTCTATCAAAAGCCCCATATACAAGCAGCACACCACATTTAAATGACTTCGGCCCTAAACTTCCCTCGATCAATATCCATCTATCGCCACTTCTAGAGTTTTGAACATCAAAGAAACGTGAATCCCAACCAATCACTAAACCTCCACTCCTGCCTTGAGCTGCGGATTCTCTCCATTCAATTGATCCCCCTCCCCAAACCTTAGACTTCCAAGAATCCTTCAAAAATTGATGTTTAGTCTCCACCAACCCACAGATCCATGGGCGTTCCTTCGCCAACAAGCCATGAATACTAGATAATTTACCCCACGCGCTAATCCCCCTTACATTCCAACTAATGATGATCATAATAATTTTAAACGTCTCTCTCCTACTCCACCATACACCATCCACCTACATTCTCCTTTTTCTGATCTTTCTCTGACTTCTTCTTAATTTAAACAAACTTTCCTCACATTTGGATTCCTCCCTAGCGATAAGTCCTAGGACCTTCCCGAACTGCCATGTAGCCTTTGCTTCTCCCAAGTCTTCTTCCTCCAAACTTACTTCTTCTTCTGATGCCACAGTTTCCCCAGCATTCTCCTTGAATTGTCTTTGTAAAGATACTTCTACACTCTCGAAACCTGGAGGAGGTTCCCTTATGGATTCGTGAGACCCCTCTCCTTTGAAATCACCACAAACCTGACTTTCTATATCACAACATCCTCCCGCATGATCTAACTCCTTCTGAACTTCACCTCTCCTCCTCCGGCTTCCAATCAACCGCATTTCTCCTTCTAAATCATGAGCCACGCCTACAAATTTTGTGGCTTCCGATCCAGACTCCTCCCCCTTCTCACTCTCCAAACATGCCCTAATCTCAATTCCTTTGTCCATCTCGCCCCCAATTTCCGGTATTTCTATTCAGCTCCTCCTTTTTCCATGCTCCACATATCCCCCATTTTTATCCCCATTTTTCATGTTCTTCTCAACCAACAACCTATCCTTTCCTCCTTCCCCACTCGCCAAAAGCCACTCATAACTCTTTTTGCTGCCTTCTTCCAGAAAACACATCCTATCCAAACAAGCCCTTAAGATATCATTCTTCACGTAATTGTCCACCACTGTGTCTTCTCTTGTTATTTCTTTTCTCCCCATCTGCTCCAGCAGTTCCGCCTCGCCCCATCCCCTCGATATTGCCTCTCTGCACGCAACCTCTTCCTGCATTTCCACTTCCACCAATGAGCAACTTCTTTTCCTGACAACTGTGGAGCTGCGCACCCCTTCCACCTGTTGACAGCCCCCGCCGCAATTTTCTATTCTCACATAGCCTACCTGCTCCCCATTTGTTTTCCCGCACAGCGCCCTACCTTCTCCTGCCAAACAGCCACCTATCGAGCTTAGCTGTTCAGCCACCGAAGCCTCCCCCGACCCCTGGTCTCCCGCTTTCAAATCCTGATTATACTTATCCCTTCTTGAAACCCGTCCAGCATGCATGCGCGTGTAGTCCCCTCCTATCGGCCTCTCGCACACTTCCCTGCTACTACCCCTCGACCGCAGCGCCCGTGCAACAGAGTCATCACCCGTCCCTCTCTTGCATGGCTCTTCCCCTTCTCCATACGGACGACTCTTGGCTCCCGTGCCCTGCCTCTCCACGTGCGGCGACCCCTGCACACTCCCACTGCTCGAGAAGCACGACCTTTTCCCCTCGTTACTGCCTGGCGGTGAAACCCGTCGCCTCTCTTCCCCGGCCGTCGAACTTTCCGGCTTGTCTCTTGGCTCGGTTTTGTGGATGTTCTGCCATGGAAGATAGTATTGTCCTACCTCTTCGATCACCACTGTCACCACCGACTCTCCAAACCTCACCTCTACTTTCTCGTGTACATTCTCCAACAGGTGAGTGTCTATCAGCACTCTTGTTGCTTCCAACGATGAACCATAATCCCCTTCCTCCTCCCAACACACCCACCGCCCCCAGGGAGCCACCAGCGAACACATGACATCCTCTCTCCAAACCACCAGAGGGAGCCCCCTTATCTCCACCCATGTGCGACGCAACATGCATGCTTCCTCCCTCCTCCAGCTCCTTACCACCGGGAAGTGGTCAAATAACAAACTATCCTCCTCCATGGCAGCAAAACAATCCTCCTTAGATTCAAAGGTAATCAAAAATTTGAACCGGCCAAAATCACGTACCTTTGCTGCTTGACTCCAATCCTGCATTAGTTTTGGCACCACGAGGTTCGGTAGCAGCGGTTGATAGGATTCCACCACGACGCTTCTATCCAGCCATTCCACTGCCTCCTTCTCTTCTTGGAAAAATAGCTTTCGATGTTGGGTACGTTGAGTAGGACAGCTCGGTTCCCTAACCACCATAGCGAAGGTTCGAGAATCCCTCATTGCATTCGTTCCATCTCCCTGCTCCCTGCCTTCATTTTCTTTCCTCGTTGGTGTACGTAGCTGGTTTGTCACCTTTTTCTCCTTTCCAAACAAAGCCATGCGGACGTATAGTCGAAGACCATGCAGCAGCATGTTGTTGGTCTGTCTCACCGCCTCTTTCGCCTCACATTCCTTTGCATATCGAATGAAACCAAAACGTAGATTTGAATTCCTTCTCTCCTTCCTACTAATAAAGACATCAACCACATTTCCGGCTACTTCAAAAACCTCCCAGACTTCCCCCACTGAGACGCCCTTTGCCAGGTTATCCACAAAAACAGTGATTGATGGCTCCCCTCCCTTTCTATCCTGCCCTCTTGCTTCATGTGTGCTTCTCGCTGCTCCTCTGTGGTGCCCAAAATGGTTCTTCTGGTGGTGGCTAGAAACAGCATAGACTCGTTTTGTACTAATGGGACGGGTGGAAAGATGGTTGGAACGGTGAAGGGGAATAAGATTTGGGTTGGGAAAACTATTTGGATTGAGTAACGATGCATTTGGATTATCCTCTGTTTTTGTGTCTTTTGTGGGATAGGACATTCAGCTCATAAGGCATAGATATCAAACTTCTCGAAATTTTAGGTGCAGAATTACTTGTAACTTCATTGATAGATTGCCGAAATGTACTATATAGACCTTTCTCAGCTGGAATCTTCTCTCAAAGTAATGCACGAAAAAAAGGTCCATAATGGTATTGTTAATAATATTTCCTTATGTTGACCTTGAACAAAGTTACCAGAGGGATTGCACGGGCTGGAAGGATCATGGACGATGACTATGATCAGTAGAACACCAGGACATCATTAATATATTACACGATCACATTCAGAAACAACGAGTCTCCCTACACATTGTCTCCCCATTTCTGTCTCCTGCAGTTTACTTTAAACAAAAGCTAGCCGAATTTGACAATATAAAAACTATGTTGCTGTTTCATTAATATGCAAGGAAGTTAGAGAGGATAATTGGACGAAGAAGCCAAGGGAGCAACACATCCGGATTACAGTGCATTAACTCTCATTGGTCTCTCGTTTGCCCTGCATGAATGACGTACGTAGTTAAGCATGTAATGCGTAGAATATCGATTATACCATTACGTATTATTATTATTATGTTGAGTACACCATCACGTAGTCGTATTACAGCAATAATAATGGTGACTGTCAGTGATTGCTCGTGCAAAATTTGGTACCAGATAAGCTTTTGACTTGGGAGCAGCCTGGGGCTTCAAAGAAGCTTGTTCCAAATATTAAATATACATTCCTTAACTCGTGAGATTTTAAATATATATATATATATATATATATATATTGCCCGTCGAACACCCTAACACAGATCACCGTGCTGCCTTATGGGCAAACAGTGGACCATTGTATTAGTTGTTTGTGTTTTAGGCATCGTGAAAGTTTGTCGCAAACAGGAAAATATCATTTGTTTGTTGTAATATTAAAAAATTCAAAGAGATATAATATAATAATATAAAGACATAAAAAATATATAACTTCTTATTCTTATTGATAGGTATGAATTTTTATTTTTATACTATTTATTGTATCCTCTATATATATCTAGTATTCATATTTATTAACTCTATTTTGATAAGGAGTTTATAAAATATAAAAGAAGGTAGACGATACGTAGAATTGAAAAGTTGGAATCATATTGGAAAAAGATATTAGAATTGATGGTACTAATGAGAGTATTAAACATATGATTTAATATAATATAAAGTCATAATATTTACATCCATAACATGTAAATAAAATATTTACAGCAGTTCTAAATATCCAATTTATATATTGTGGATGTACACGTTATGAATTTATATTGTATTATAAACCATAAGTTTAATACTCTTAATAGTACTATAAGTTGTAATAGTCTTTTCCAATATGATTCTAGCCTCTCAACTCAACATATCATATACCTCATTTCATATTCTCTAACTCCTTTCATATAGATATAGTAAGTATGAATATTATATATATATAGAATATTGTAAATTGTAAAGGTAAGATAGAACTAATACGGATGAATGAATAAGAAAAGTCTCATTTTCTCTTCCTATTTATATTGTTATATTATCTTTCTTTGAATTTATTAATATTACAACATGTTATCAGTACAGTTAGTCTATAATTTATCTCTTCCCTTTACATGTTGCTCACCATCTCTTTCACATTATCTTTCAAAGATGAATTTCATTATGTGTTCAGATCATCTCACCTCTTTTTACTCAAATATATGAGACTAATTTATCATGCATAATTTTATTATCCAATTGTTAAATCAAGAAACCCTTTGATAAGTTTATCACGCCACATAAACATATATATTCTTGTTAATTATAAGTTCATAAAATACTTCATCCTTAAAATAGAATGTACAATGGCATTTCAATAGAATAAATTGATCATCTAGCTCATATTCAAGTCTATGACACAGGAAGCATTTAGCTTCGACATTCACTTACTTATATGAAATGGGAAACTTATGGTTCAAGTTCAACCATAGTTTCAACCATCAAACTACTTATTGGATAGGAAGCTTTAGGCTTCAACTATCAAAATATCTTTACCCACTAAAACTATAATATAATGGGAAGACTATTGTATATACTCCAACCACTGGGGTGTTGGAGAAGACTTGACCATAGTAGGTTTTGACTACTACCAATTGCAAAGTATGTGCATAGTCTTATGAATAAGTGGTTAACAAATTATGCACAAAGCCATCATCATTACTTCGTGATTAACACAAATATTTTAAATATTATAAAAATTAAAGTTAAATATACTAAATTGTAAGAATTAAAATTACATATATAGAAAGTGAAAAAAATATAATTAGTGTGAGGGTCTATTGACCACCAAATAGTTCTATCTTCTAGATCACAATACACTTGAGGTATTCAATACCATCCGATTTTCTTGATCGTTATTACATAAAGTCTTGAAAGATTTTCAATTATTTGATTTTCTTGATCAAATTGCACAAAAGGTATACGTTACATTTTAATCATTCGGTTTTTAGGATTGAATTGTGTATAAGGTCTTTATAACCATTTAATCATTAGGCAAAGATTTCAACTTCCACCTTAATTATATTATATCCTTTTTTACCTTAGGTACATTCTTGTAAATAATATGATTGGTTGGGAGCTTTAGGCTTTTTCCAACATTTGTGTAATCACCCATCAATAATTTGGGTATGTGGGAAAATTTTATTCACTTATAGTGTCCCTCTATCAACTTAGGGTAATTGAGGTTTTTATTATATTCTCCGATCAACTTCAAGTATTGAGATATGTATGTAGTGATAAGCAATGAGACGATCAATTCATCACTTTCATGCACAAGGTGATAGGCAATGAGGTTGTCAATCCATAATGTTTAAATTGAAGTAATTTTCTTGACATCATTGTCAAGTGATAGAGATCAACATATTGTGATGGAAAAAGTGGCTATCAATCCATCACTTTTGATATTTAAATTGATCATATTAGATACAATTTGAGTTTATTAAATATAAATATTTTAGCCTTCTACTTTCATCGATTTCTACCTTTCATCTCACAACTGGAAGGGAGATCAACATACATATAATCAAAGTAAATTACATATTGTTAATATATCTACTTAAAACTAATAAAAATGGCAATTAGCATAAAATTAAAGTAAAGGTTGAGATAAAAATAAGCTCCCTTATTCTAAGTTAATTTTAGAACCATAACACTATATCCTCCTCAAAATGCTTAATCTAATCAAATTAAGTGGGGGATTGATGTTCTCGAAATTTACTTGACTACAAATATGTCACATATGTGACCTTTCATATACTTGCAAAAATTGAGATCTCACAGAGGAAACAAGAGGGTAAATTAGTCCCATGTGACACATAATAATCATATTTATATAGAATGATAACTAATGAATATAGAACAATCCCTTTGATCAAGTACTGATTGAACTTGACATCAACTCCATAGTTATTTTCCAATATCCCAAATAAAATCAACACATAATCATATATTTCTTTCATCTAGAATATAATTTTGCTGATAAATTAGAAATGAATATAAACACAAAATAAATTAATCTTTGAAAGATTATGCTAAGGTGACGGTGAGTAATAGATAAGGCGCGAAGAGATAAATGAAAGGCTAATCGTGTTGCTAACATGTTGTACTATTGATAAAGTCAAAGAAAGATAATATAACAATATAGAGAGGTAGAGAGAATATGACTTCTGATTCTCATTAACATATGATTTCTCCTCTTTATAAAATTCACAATATCATTTATATATAACATCCATACTTATTACCTCCATTATGAGAATAAGTTAGAGAATATCAAACAAGGTGAAAGATACGTAGAGTTGAAAGGTTGGAATCATAATATTAAATTATATTACAATTGATGATACTAATGGGAGTATGAAACCTATGATTTAATACAATACAAATTTATATCGTGTACATCCACAATATCCAACAAAAATAGTTACAACATTTGTAAATATCCTATTTACATAGTGTAGATGCACGTGTTATGAATTTATATTGTATTAAATCATAGGTTTAAGACTTCCATTAATACCATCAATTATAACAATATTTTCCATTATGATTCTAGCCTCTCAATTCAATGTATCCTCTACCTCCTTTCATATTTATTAACTCATTCTCATTATGGATATAATAAATATGGGTATTATATATATGGGATATTATGAATTATAAAGGTAAAAGAGAAATCATATGGATGAATGAATAAGAAAAGTCTCATTCTCTCTATATTGTTATATTATCTCTCTTTAAGTTTATTAATATTACAACACGTTATCAACACAATTAGCCTCTAATTTATCTCTTTCCCTTATATGCTTCTCACCATCTCCTTAGCATACTCTTTCAAAGATTAATTCCATTATATGCTTAGATTCATCCTGCCTCTTTTTATCATATATCTAAGACTAATCTATGAATGATTATTTAATAGAGTTTATCTTGTTTTCGAAGTTGGGGTGCCCATAAGCAAATGACTATGGATTTGGTGTCAAGTTTTATCGGTTCTTAATAAAATGGAGTGTTCTATATTCATTGATTATCATTTTATATGAATATTATTATTATATGTCACATAATAATAATATATCCTTTTTGTTTTTTGTGACAGATTTCAATTTTTGCAGGCATATGAATGGTCACATATGTGATATATTTTATAATCAAGAAAAGTTTAAGACCATAGATCCCTTGCTCAATTTAAATTGATTAAGAGTTTTAAGAGGGGGTATAATATGATCCTAAAATGGGCTCAGGAAAAGAAAATTTATTTTTATCTCTCCTTTGCTTTATTCTTATGCTAATTGATTGTCTGATCTTTGAAAATCTTAAAATTAACATGAAAATATGCTTTAAAATCTTTCCATCAATACTTTGATAAAAAGTTTATAAGTAGGTTGTAATTTGAATATAAATTTCAAGTAGCTGACCTTAGTATTCGTATTCATCTAATACTTAACCATTGGTTTGGGGAGAAACCATTTGACTAGTTCCTAGTTGAAACTAGGGCTTTAAGGGTCTTGGAAAATAAAAAATAAAAAATAAAAAACAATTAACCAGTTTCTTGCTAGACCAATCAACTAGATTTTTGTCAATCAAACAAATGGTTATTTTTGTCCCCTTATCAACCTAAACCTAGCAACCCTATTTGTTGCTTAAATAATCAACTTATCATAACTCGTGAACTGGTTTTGGGTAACAAGTCAGGTGGTTATTTATGTTTAAAATTAGTTTAATCATAATACATGCAGTAAATGGTTATCTTTCCTTCACCAATCAACTAGTTCCCCTGTAACAACTATAAATTTGTACAATAATAACTTTTTTCAGGGAAAATTAGAACCAGTCAATTGATTCTTGCATACCAGTTAGCTAGTTTTATGAAAAAAAAATTATTTCTACCTGCTGGAGTGTCTTTCTTGCATTAAATGCTAACCAATGGTGATGAGCCATGAACCATGTATAATGAAGAGAGTTTTTACCAACAAATTTTCCAAGGTCATTAATTATTAGTCATTAACTCTCTTCTACTTAGTTAGTTCTCAAGCTTTCAATTCTCTCAACTTTCAACCTCATGAATTAATAACTTCTTTTGCTCATAGTTGAAACATCAAAGTTAGAATGTTTTTCAATTTCATAATTATAGTCACTAGCTAGATTACTACTTACACCATTTTTCAAGCTCATATCTTGTAATGTGTGAGAATATAATGAAATCACCACAACATTCTTCTTAAAATTAATTATCTATAGGTTGTGTGTGTCTAGAATTATTGTAGAGATTATTGAGAAGAATCTAGAGGAGATAACTAGGTTGATATTATAAATCTCTATAGAGGAAATTGAGAAAGTTATATTATAGGCCTAGAAAAAGAGATCATCAATGAACAAGCGAGAGATATTCAAAATATAAAAGAGGGAACATTTTGGTAGTGGGTGCAAGGAAACCTATCTTAAGTTGTCTTGAACCACTCTAAATCTTTTGTTAAAAAATTTAATTTTCAGTTTCCATTCCATAAATCTTATTCATCCCTTTTAGTTTTCTTCCACTATGGTTTGAACAAGGTTGAACATAATGTAAGTAGTGGGAGTAGTTAGCCTTTATATGACAAATCCTAATGGAGAGCATTGAAATTTCATGAAATAGATCTTGAGATATCAAGAGTGCCTCAAATTATACACTATGTTACGAAGGATGAAATTTTACAATGGGATATTTTTTTTGTTTAGATTTTGAAAGTGATATTGACAAACGTAAGTCCACCACAAGTTATGTGTTTGTGCTTTCTTAAGGAGCTATAAGCTAAGTTTAAGAAATATAGTGGATTGTAGCTACTTCAACAGAAAAAAATAGTGTAATTCTTTTGTAGTCTCATATGCTAGTAATGAGACAATTTATTTAAAAAAGTTGCTAGAGGTGCTCAAACACAAACAAGAGAATATTACTCTATTTTTCATAGTTAACACTTAGCACATTAGAGCCTCATAGGTATTAATGGCCAATTTCAACGTTCTTTTTGGATTCGTAAAAGCTTACAACAATGTGTAACATGAGTTGATACTAGTAGGAATGTATTTGGCCAAATAACAAATAGCTTATTTGGATTTACTTATCAAAAGTAATTATCTATGACAATTACTTATTTTAAAAAAAATTTAGCCTAAAAAAATTTCAAAATAAGTAATTATCATGGATAACTGATTTTAATAAATAAATCCAAACATGTAATAAAGTTGGAAGGGTTAAAATTTATAACGACTAAGCTTTAATGGCATATCCATATAATAAAATGTATGTGTAACGATGGCTGATTATCTTACAGTCCTAATAAATTTAGCATCTGATAATGAGGACTTTAAGATTGGCCAAGCTCTACGAAGTTAAATTTTAGTCGATGGTATGCTTTCAACATTAGCTTTAGCTATCGTCGCCGATATTCTACAGATGATTAAAATGCAATGTATGGAACAACAAAACAATTATTGAGGATCAGCTTCAAGATGTACATTTATGAGTTTTCAAGTGAAAATGGTGATTTACTGAACTCATAGAATACCTTGAAAAGTGTATACAACCATCAAAGAGAATTAAGGCTTACATTGTCAAAAAAAAAGGTGGTTGAGGACTTCACTCGAAATGGATAACTATACAAGCAATCTTGAACAATGTCAATATTATTGTGTAACTAAAGCATTGAGAAACAATGTCAAGATTAGGCATTGAGGTCATTATTGGCTAATGCCTTGAGATAAATCTATTACGAAAAATGTTATACAATAATTTTGAGGTAGTCATAATAGTGATGTGAGTCAAAAGTTCGCACCAATACAAAGAATTCCATTTGTCAAAGCTTTGGGGTAATTATTACATCTTTAACCCTCTTTACACACCTATTTTAATAAACACATATCCATATACCCCTAAATTTATTATCATTTCTAATTTTACCCATCTAATTCCTCTACCCACCATATCTCTCTATCAGATTTGTCTCTTTTTTTTCCTCTTTTCTACTACATCTCAACTCCTTACACAATCACTCAATTCTTCTCTAATTTTTCATCAATTCAAGAAATCAAAGTTTAATCAATACTCCAATACATTATACATCCAAAGGTATGCAATATTTTATCCTTTTTTTTACTGTTAATTGTTATGATTTTCGAACTAGCTTAAAATGTAAATTTTAATTCTTGTAGTTTTCTCATTTTAGCTATTATTTTATTAAAAATAGTGTTTTATATACAGATCAAACTTATATTAGTAAATTTGTAGTGACTTCTGGTTAAATTTTGATCATTGAATGATATCAATGGAGGTTGGGGCAAAACAATGGTAGTGGCAGCAGACTATGCACCCAGTTGTCAGCACTACCAGCGGGTAGTTCACCCATCAATCCCCGCCATAAGTAAATCAGCCATCGAAATGATCTTTAGGTGAGAAAACCATCCTTCACAGACTTCCTCTAGCGGGTAGTTCACCAGTCAGCTCTTTGCCCAAAATGGGCAGCCCACCTATGGAAACTCTGAACCCCAAACCCCAAGTCATAAACCCTAAACATTAAGCCCTGAACCCCAAACCCAAAACCTTAAACCCCAAACACAAAACCCTAAAGCCTTAACCCTTAAACTCAAGCTCCAACACTAAACCTTGAGCGCCAAACCCCAAACCCTAATCCCTACTCCCCAAATCCTAAACCCTAAACCATTAACTCCAAACCCTAAACCATCAATGAGTTAATGCATAACATTTATTAATGGATTTTTTTTATTATAATGGAAAAATGGATGGTAGATGAGATAGAAAAAAGGTTCTAAGGTAGGTTACTCTCGCTACCATGAGGGTAGTGAACATGACAGTTAGTTCTAGTGTCAGAGCACAAGTTGTGATAGAGCATGGAAAAGCTCCCTGTGTTTTAGACACACATCATGTGTTATTCGAGGAGAAGTATGATGGTTGCATGTGATAATATTTTTTATAAGCTTACAAGTGACCATGTTGAGGACGAGGAGTCTTATTCCCAATTTTATATGTGATAATGGATAATTTGTATGCTTTTTGTAGACAATTCTAGCAACCTTGTTCCATTATTAATGCTTAGATTAGTAGATGATCTTAGTAAGTTAGGCAATCAGGCCTTTAGAATTGATACATTAGTAGATTTATATTAGCGCCTTAGGATAACATCTAGCATTGGATGCAAGTAGATAGGTGATTCCATGACACTATTAGAGGTAAGTATTATTGATAATTATTATTTAAAAAGTTTTTTAATTATTTATATTCGTGTATAATTGGCCACATGTTTAGATTTATAAGTATTTATTGTGCTTTTGGCAATTTATTCTTATATGTATATTCCATCATGTGATGCCACAACGATGAGATGATACACATCTTGTCAAACGCTCCCCTTTGAGCCCATGGATGGCCTAATTTAGTATGTGATGCCATAGATTTTCTAAGGGCTCAACTGGTAGGTAACATACTTTATTGAAGAGATTTCAGTTGTAGTTATTTGTATTAACTAATATTAATACTCTTTTACATGAGTTTGTAGATTGATTTCTTACCATTTTACCAAGATTTGAGTATGAAACATTCCAAATTAACGTATCAAGGTGGCTTAAGCTTTATGGATGTTGTGGAGGCTTACATGCTAGATTGAGTTGCTTGATAGTTTGGATACCCCCAACACATCCCAATTCTTTCTATCATTCTATCACATGGATTCTATCAAGAAAGAAACACCTTCCTTGGTATCATTCTCATATCCACCCAATAGTCTATCCTATACCAGTATATAGATTATATATATTACTTCAACTATGCATCATTTTAAAATGCTTAGCCAGACACCAACTAGACTTTAGCTCCCAAATTCATCAATTGAAATATCAACATGATGCCTCGACTTAGTACCATCCTTGGTATCATTCATAGACCAACCCATTGTTCCATCATGTACTAGTAGATGGAGGGTCGATTGATGCCCCATACAATAGGGTAAATGTGGAGACAAATGATGAAATGATAGGTGGGTTCCACTATTTGTTCAAAGAGGAGATGAAGGGTAGAATTTATAAGAATGAAAGAGGTGTATCTCGCCACGGGTAGACTCAAACACTCCTCAAATGAAGAGGAAGAGGCCGACTAACCCCCTCCTAATGATAGTTTGTAGAATTTTTGCTTATATTTTGATTTTTAATTTGTATTAAGATTGTTAGAACTTATTTATCAAAGAAACTTATTTCTTTGATAATTTTAAATTCTCATTACAATATGCACAAGTCATCAACCTAGGTCTTGCCTTTTGGTTGGTACCCATACACCATTGCATAAATTTCTACAATAAAATACTTAAGAGAATGTAATAAACTAGAGTACATAAAGTTCTTCACTAAACTTGTTACATTATGCACAAATCATCAACATAATTTCCCCCCAAGGTTGGTATAATACCCTGAATTTTAATTAAAGCTAATTCCAAAGTAATTAATATTATAAACTAATCCCAGTCTAGGGAAATAAATATTTCCACCTAATCCTAATTCATAACCCTAGAATTTAACCTAACCCTAATTTATCAATAATTAATCTATCATATTATCCCAACCTAAATTATATTGATCATGTTCTAATTAAAAACTAAAAATATTAACCCCCTAATATTTTCCTTTTTCTCTCCTTTACCTCTCAACTGATTTTCCCCTCCTTCTCCTTTTTCCTCCTCCTTACATGAAACATTATCCACAGCCAATGCCTGCACGCCCATCACTCCCTACGACCTTGCCAAGTCATTCCCTACTTCCAACAACTCCTACCTCTTACAAATAAGGGTTGGGATTGGAATTTCCCTCTTACCTCTCACTCATCTCTATAGGTGAATGGGTATATACATATACATAATAGACCAGCATTAAGTTCCCCTACCACCTCTCTTCTCTCCCTTTTGTTTCTATAACCAATGCACCACCATTTACCCTCCTTCAACACCTATTTTTTGTTATAAAAATAGCCCAAAAAGCCACCACTAGTGAGATAAATAGAGAAAACCACACCACCATTGAAAACCTTTTCCATTTCTCCCTATCCACCTTTAACCATCATTTTCAAACATCATCCCAACCATTGCTCAACGTAGCTAAAGTTAACCCCTCCACTTCAATTGCCTACATCATAGCCACATTCTCCCATTTCCTTTATCCTTGTTGCAGTAACTCTAATTGTGGCCCAACACCACCCTTAAATAGCCTAAACCAAATGTAAACCCTCCTCTTCGGCAGCCTTGACCGCATCCCTCCTTCCAACTTTTGACAGCCGTGACTGAAGCCCTTCATCCATCCTTTAGCACCTCCAACCACACCACACCATCCCCCTTTTGATTCCAACCACTGAACACTAGCTCCCTAGATTGGCCTCCACTCTTATTGCACCTCCCTTAGTAATGGCAGGTGGTGTCGTTGCTCGCCCTCCCTTCCCATGACAACTCACCATTTCCCCCTTTGCTTGGTAATGCAAGTTTTTCTAAACACTACCTTACTTGGTTAGGTTATCTTCCTTCTTTCACCTTCCATTTCCTTAAAAATTTCCTTACTTATGTGGGTTAATACTAATGGTATTTGATTATGATTTTCTTAGGTGATTTCCCTATGGTCATAAAAGAGGCGGAATAGGATTTGCGTGCTTAGAGAACAAAGTCATTTTTATAAGTATACTTGTCGTATTTTAGGGTTTTTGAATGGCTGAGTGTTATATATTATTTTTATTTGTACCATGTTATTATGATTATGTGAATTAATATATGATTTTGATACTATGATATACGGTTAATATTATATGATAGAAATGAGTGAGTAAAGATCATGTGGTTATCTTATGTAAAAAAGCCCTCGGTGTGAAATATGGATGTATCATGGGTTTTGTTAATAGTATAATGAATGTGAAATGAGATTTATAAGGTAAATGATGAAAATTGTGGATTTGGAAATAATGTTACCAAACATATAAGATTCACATGAAATAAGGGTTTTTGTTATTGATAAGGGAATTTTGGTTAACATGGGTTCAATATCAGAATCATGGTATTTGAAGGTGTTATATCATCCAAAATATCCTAAGGAATTTATATGAAGTGTTTGGAGTAACTATGAATGACATAAGATTGATAAAATATGAAAATGGTTTGATTTGGAAATAGTGACTCTAAAATAAAAAGGTTATTATTACATGTGTGAAACAGTTGATTTAGACCACAAAATTCAAAGATATTGTTGATCTTAGTGTTTTGGTGATGTATATTGAATTTGATAAGTTTTTTATCCCTACATGAAAAGTTATGATCGATTTGTGAAATTAAGATTTATAAGCCTTAGGAATAGTAACTTTTGGGATAAGGTTATTATTGTATGTGTAAGATCTTATATTTAGGACTTGAAGTTTGAGTATGTTGATAATAATAATATTTGAGGAAGAGGTACTAATTTTAGTAATTAAAAGAGTAACAAAAGAAGAGTTATGATAAAAGTGTGAAATTAGGATTTTAGGAAAATATAGTGGTCTTAGCTCTAGAGAATGACCCTATGATCTTCATGATGTAATTATATACTTTAAATATATTATGTATATTTGAATCAATCATGAATAAGATATTAATCATTTAAAGTAAAAGATCAAGTGAGTCAGGCCAAGATGTTTCTAGAATCCGTTCCACCAAATGATAATTGTGTTTCAAGTATGTTGTTCCTGAGACGTATTTCAGACCATTTCACTTGCTCAAAAGCATCTTTCCTTGAGATTTTTTTTTGTGGATTCATTCTATAGGATAAAAATAGTGGCTTGGGTGTATTATACATGAGAGGTGCTTTATTTCAATCCACTGAATTACAAATAGTGGGGCTATATACTCATCGTGAATAAAAATATGGATTGAGCTAAGCAACCTATTGGAAAACATATTAATGATTTAAAGTAGAAGAGTAAGTGATTCAAGACCAAGGTGTTGGATCCATTCCACTAGATGATAATAGTGGCTCAAGTATGTTATCCCTAAGAGGTGCTTCGGACTGTTTTGCTAGTTTAAGAATAGTGGATCAAGAGCATTCTACCTTGAGAGGTGTTGCATCCATTCCACCAGATGATAATAGTGGTTCATGTGTATTTTTCCTGAGAGGTGCTTTAGATTATTCCATCAGGTTAAGAATAGTAGGGTCCTTGAGCTCAACATAAATAAAAGAATAAAAATAATTATATTTAATAAAGAGGCCTAAATCAGTATGTACCCTTGTGAGAATTTGTTTGTGTACTTATCATCTACTTTAAACATATGTATTTAACTTTATCCATGACTTGATAATATATTTACCATGATTGGTATGTAGCGTAATGTCCATCTTTTTCATGGGTGGTGTTCATTTTCACGAGCAAATGACCCAATTGTTTTTGTGCATGTCTTTGAAGAGCAGTCAGATGACTTTATGGCCTTTGATGCATTTTATGGGGAGGAGTAGCTTTTTCTATACTAGTTTTTTGGGCGAAGAGTTCTATTATCTGGATGATGTTTTTACTCAGATACCTTTTGGACTCTTTGATCTATAGTATCCCTTTGCTTGTATTGTGTTATTGTATCCTAAAGTCAATCTCCAAACTCATATTTATATTTATATAGTTTCTCTCATTTTTAAGTTACTCTATGTTTAATTTTAATGGTTTTAGCCTTTTGATTAATGTGAGGATGGTATGATAAATCAATTACGATGGTAACACCTATTATTTTTGTTATAAGATTTTACTGTAGAACGAAATATTTTAGTAGTAAAATTTGGGGTGTTATAGTTGGCACCCATACCCATTACATTTCGATACAGCTGAATGTAATCATGATATGGCTCATACCATCTAGATATGCTTGAAGTAATATGTATGTACCACTGATTAGATATAGGTGGTAATATTATATTTTCCATCAATTTTAAGTATGAGCATATAAAGTATCATCAAACATATATAATATAATTAAATTTGTATAAAAATTAGTATGAGAAAAAGACATAGTGGTACATAGTGTGAAAAATTGTTAACACTTAATATGGTAATGATCTAACTAGGTTGCCAGCCGTAAGGTGGGGCTGTATACAGTAAACATCTAATTGATCCATGAACACTCAAACGAACAAATATGACATTGTATGTTGTCGCAAAGAGGAATCCAAAGTCAGGTTGATGCCACCATATCTCTATCGGAGCCGATCCCCTCCAATGTATTAGGTGTTGTATGTTTTCAATAATAGAGTCTACAAATACTTTCTCATATAGAAGATGATGAGCCATTAATTTCCTATACATTATGGCTCTAACATTTGAACACTCTGATTCTATGCCTAGGAGTTGCAATGCAACTACTCTGAACCCACAATTTCTATCACCTACAACATCACATCATGATTCCACTAATAGGAGCATATCTAACTCAATATTATAAAACCATGAAAAATCATGGATGATTCAATGATTCATCCTAGTACTATGTCTTCTATTACTACTTATTCCTTAATCCAATCAACTAGGGGAAGAGTGACATCTACCTTAAGATGCACGATTATGTCCCTAACCTAATCGATCTTGACCAATGTGTTATTTCGAATAAGCATGATTTGTGTTCTTTCACTCTCATGGTTCATTTTGTGTGCTATTACTTGGGCATCCTTTGCTTTTTTGAACATTTGGTTCTTCCATAATTATCTATGCAAGTTTGGGAATCTCATTGATAAGACTGGAATAGTATCATAGATGTGATGGAAAATGGTCAAGCATTATTTGTATCTTAGACATAATATTATAAGAAAATGGACATGTGGATAGATCAACAGTTGAATCATCAAAAGCAAACACTTCTTCTCGTTGATTGACAAAAGTGAAAATCTTTTATAATTGATGCACTAATGATACAATAATGGGTTGATTATCTCATATGTAGTGAAATATCTTGTGTGCACATGGTAGACCGTATTTCAACCTCAATTATCACCTACATCCCAAGGATTTGGGACCAACTATGTTGGACCTTTTACTCTAATCTTCATTTAAGTCCAATGTTCTACGACATACAACAACCATGAGCTCCTTGAACAACATTCCATATGTAGAGTAATGTGGAATGGTAATCTATGATTGCTCCAAATTAATTTTTACCTCATTAATTTATAGTCTTATCAATGCATTGACGTTCAAACATAATGTGTCAAAACTCATATGTAATGATGATATATATTTCTTTAACTTTTCATGTTTACTTTCCACCCTACGATTATAATTTTAAAATATAAGTAATGGTTAATTGTTATTTAGTAATAAGTTAAACGAAAAAAATATTCATGTTGGTGGTATGGGTGAAAAAGTGAAGAATTTTATCAACCCACTTTGAAACAAACCTCTCCTTATATGAATTCAACCAAGTCTCATACACATATTGTAATAGATATAGAAATATGTTACATTTGTAATGCATAAGTAGAAGCTCTTTCTTATATGTCTCAATTTTTGTCACTTGTACATTCTTCTTCCATCCTTCTAGGAAACATTTTCCTACTACCATACTTTCTAACTTTTTTATATCATGAGAGATAACATTCTTACTAATGTGCCATCTACATAAGAAGGATGTTACATTAGGAAAGCATTTTGGCACTATTTATCTTAGTTCCAGTTCCCTATTAGTGATCACCATATTTGGTTCATGGAACTCCATTAATCTCTTTACCTTATCAAGCAACCATTCATAGTTATCTTCATTTTTCTTTGTCATAAATGTGAAGGAAATGGTAAAATTGTTACCACTAGACACACAACCAACGGCCTCCAAGAAAGGAAGGTTGTACTTATTGGTTTTATATGTTCAATCCAAGCAAATGATATATGGAAACACATGCAACAACGCAATTGAATCTAGGTATGCAAATATAATATCACTAACCACATCAAGGTTGAGTAACTGGTGATGCCATAAATAGTAATCATTAGTTTCATGAAGTGCAAGAATTGTTTCATGATTGCATATTCCATTAACATATGTACCTTAAAATTATGTCTGGCATTGTATATTTTCCTAAGTGTTGAAGTATTGTTGTAATTCCAATCCCAAAATCCTTCAAATTGTGTTTAGAATTATGTTGATATAAAAGATATGAGTTTTGTTTTTGAAATAGGCTTGAAATTATAATAAAAATAGAAATTTCAGGCATATCGATCGACTGGTTTACATAACCGATTGACTGGTATCCTAGAAAAATTTATATTCTTATGCTCAACAAACTAGTTAACTGGTTTGCCCAAACCGATCTACAGATTTTCTTGTGATTTCATATCCATTTTTTATTTTGATTCAATTTTTTTCTAACCATTATGAAAACTTCTAACTTATAGGGTCACTGTGATGATTAGACCTCTATTCCGGGGAGCCGAGGATGATTTATAGGATTACGACTCTTGATTAGAGTATGTTGAGGGTGATGACGTTGGCCATTAGAGAGCCATTACTTGGGGTTTGAGGTTTATGATTGTATCTAAGATCCAAGCAGTGTTAGAGTATACTCCACCAACGAACATCAAGGAAGTTTGCAGTTTTCTAGATTTATGAGGCTACTACAGATGATTCGTATACGGCTTTTCTAAAAATTTATCATCCTTTACCTACCTTTTTGAAGAAGATGATGCACTTTGTTTGGGACTATAAGTGCGACGAGGCTTTTGAGGAGCTCAAGATAAGGTTGACTTTAGCTTCGGTTCTTACCTTATCATCAGGTATGAAGGGATTCGAGGTGTATAGTGATGCATCCAAGTTTGGTTTAGGGTACGTGTTGATGCATAATGGAAGGGTAGTGACCTATGCTTCTTGCCAATTGAAGGAGCATGAGCAAAACTATCCTACGTATGACCTTAAGCTAGATCTAGTTGTTTTCACTTTGAAGATCTAAAGACATTACCTGTATAGAGTATAGTGTAAGTTCTACATGGACCATAAAAGTCTCAAGTACATCTTTTCGTAGCCAGAATTGAACATGAGAAAAAGGATATGATTGGAGTTGATTAACGACTATGATTTGGAGTTGACCTACTATAAGGGCAAGGCCAACATCATAGCAGATGCCCTCAGTAAGAAAAATTTGTATGCTTTGGGTTCGTTGGTAGTGTTAAATTGGATCTAGAGAGAGCTTTAGAAGTTGAGTATTGAGATTATTGGACTCTGGGATATTGAGACGAGGATGAGTGCACTCTTGATGACCCCGACTATCTTTGATGAGATCCAATCTTGTCAGGTAGAATCCAAGCTTGAGCGGATTAAGAAGGTGATATTTGAGGGCAAAGTGGCAAGATTTGAGATTCATGAGGATGGTAGCATCCATTTCCAAGGAAGGTGGTGTGTTCCGAAGTATTGTGGAGAGCTTAAGAGGAGGGTCATCATGCCCCTTATTCCATCCATCCCAGAAGGGATAAGCTGTACAAGGTTTTGAGGCGGATTTATTGGTGGCTCCATATGAAGTGGGAGGTTGTAGACTTTGTGGCACGGTGCTTGACATGTTAGAAGGTTAAGGTAGAACATAAGCTTCTGGCAGGCTTAGTTCAACCATTTGAGGCCCCCAAGTGGAAAAGAAATATTGTGTCGACGGATTTCATGCTTGGATTACCTAAGGCCCGTAGTGGTTCAGATTCGAACTAGGTTGTGCTTTACCAGTTGACTAAGAGAGTGGTATTCATATCGATGAAGTCAACTTGGAGTATGTAACAGATGGTTAGTGCTTACAGGAAGCATGTGGTCCAATACCATGGGATTCCTATGGACATTGTGTAGAACCATGATTCCAGATATTTTTGCACTTCTGGCAAAAGTCGCAAGCTACTTTTAAGATAGATCTATGAGCATAGCTTCACCCAGCTATAGACAGACAAACTGAGCATATTATTCAAACCTTGGAGGATATGCTTTGGTCTTGCATTCTTGAGTTTCAAGGAAGTTGGGAGGACCGTCTAGATTTGGTAGTGTTCTCCTTCAACAAAATTCATCATGCAAGCTTATGGATAACACATTTCAAGGCAATTTATGGATAAAAGTGACGTAGTATGGTGTGTTTGAGAGAATCTAGTGTGATTGGTGTGTTGGGACCAGAGATGGTAGAGGACACTACCAAGCATATCAGGATGATTCAAGACTAGATGAAGGTGGTCAAGGATAGGTAGAAGAGTTGCGCAGATTAGTGGAGGAGAGCAAATGAGTTTGGGGTAAGCGATAGAGTCCTTCTAAGGGTTTTACCAACTAAGGGAATGGTGTGTTTTAGTTATAAGGGAAAGCTTATCCCAAGCTTCATTGGGTCGTACAAGACTTTGGATTGAGATATAGAGGTTTAATACCATCTTGCTTTGGCAGTGGAGCTTTTATGCATGTGTAACATTTTTCACATATCTTAGTTGAGGAGGTAAATGTCGAATCCATTGCACATCATTCAACCAGAGACGATTGAGCTCAATAAGACGTTTACTTACGAGGAGCATCCATTAAGGACCCTAGGTTCCAAGAATCAAGAGACTCATTCAAAGATCGTTCCACTTGTGAATGTCTTGTGGTCATGTCATGGGGTAGAGGAGGCCACTTGGGAGTCCGAGGAGGAGATTAAGATGAGGTATTCGGATTTTTTTGCTTAGGTGTGTTGTCTGGGTAACTCTGCCTCTTTTAAGGAGGTAATACCCTTTTTCTTATTTATTAACCCTTCATTATTATAATCTTTTTTTTATTGCTTAGGATTTACTTATGTTTTGAGCTTACAACAACTTTTTTTTGTGGACTTCGGGGACAAAGCCTCTTTTAAGAAGGTGGTGCTGAAAACCTCGTCCTAAAATCCTTCAAATTATATTTAGAATTATATTGATATAAAATAAATGAATTTTGGTTTTAAATTGGGCTTGAAATTCTAATAAAAATATGAATTTTAGGCGTACTAATCGACTATTTTATATAACCAATTATCTAGTGCGCTAGAGAAATGTATATTCTTGTTATCCACAGACCAGTCAACTGGTTTGTCCAAATCGATCAACTAGTTTGCATGCGATCTCATATCTATTTATGATTTTGATTCGAATTTTTCTCTAATGATTATGAAAACTTCTAATTTGAGTTCAATTATGCTAATAAGCATGTTTTAGTACTCTGGTATTATTTTCACATCAATTAGATCATTACATGATTTTAATTAGCAAATTTTTTCCAAAAAGCCACTTGTGGATGCAAGGCTCCTCCTTTTCTTCTCCCTCACCTCTCCCTCTCTCTTCTGGTAGATGGGGCTACAAGCTTGACTTTTTGCACCCATTTATTTCTTGTTAGCCCATTACTATGCCCATCTCTAAATGCACTCAGTCCTCCACCGCTCCATCAAATCATCCCTCAGTTCTTGGCTTGCCCACACTCAACCTCACCGATCTCATCCTCTTTTTGCTTGAGAATGTCTACCATATTGCCCCTATACTTCTATTTTGATGATCTATTATCATTCCTCACTTATGTCATTTCTCTCTTCTCCCTTATCCTTGTGGAAATTTCACCAAGTGTTGAATACCCTTCCATTTTCCTCTCTTCTTCCTTCTACTAAGAAAAATAGAGGTTTTCTCTATCTTTCTCATTTGATCTTACAAGCATTGTGTTCCTTTATCTTCTTCTAATCTTGGTTTTAGTTCTCTCTTTCTTTCCCTAAGCAAGGAAGAATTAAGGTTGAGAAAGGTTAGAGATTTTAGCTTCTCTTTTGACACCCTATTTTTGAGTCAAAAGGTGGTGTTTTTATTTATCTTCTTCTTCTAATTTTCTTAGTTTTAATGAATTTTGGGAATATGATTTTAATATATATATTTTTTTACTTTTATTCTCTAGGAATCGAAGTTCTACTAGATAGGCTATCAAATAGGAGTTTTGTGCTAGAAGAGTTGCTTTAAGGTAAGACATTCTTATCTTTGACACGATTAGGTTTTTATGGTATGTTAGGGTTTCATGTGTTAGATCTTATATGGGTATGATCTAATTGTGTTCCATATTATGAAAATGTGATTTAATTCTCCTTAAGTGGTGTTGAGATCCTTTGATTTTAAGTATAAAATGGGTTGTGTGAGAATAATTTGTTTAAATATGTACATTACCATGTATCCATGTCATTCTATGTATGCAACATGTATTTTTATGTATGCTTTGACATAGAAGTATGTTAGGATTAATATGGTAAAGTGTGGTAAATTTTGGTGTGTGTTTTATAAGTATGGTTTGTGTTTTACCCAGACTAGTTATCAATTCTTCAAACCCATCGATTGGTTTTGCTAGCAATCGAATGGTTTGGCGTTTTATACTAGTTAGTTGTGAGATCAATCGATTGGTAAACTAGTTGACAAGTTTTGATGAACAATTGATAGGTTGGTCAAGCCCATCAATTGGTGTCCCTATAGACCAAAGTGGTTTGGCCTCTGCTTAGACCCATCGACCAATTAGACTAAACCAGTTGACTGGTTACTATGACCAGTCAATCGGTTGGTCAAACCCATTGATCGGTTTTTCTACAAGCCAAAATAGGTTGGTCTCTACTTAGACCCATCGACTGGTTGGATCAAATCAGTGGACTGGTTCACATGAACAGTCAACCTGTGAGGCCAATAAATCTAAGAGTGCTCTAGTTTTGTTTTGGTTTAGGTCTGGCACGACTAGACTGGTCAACTAGTATGGAGAACTAATCGATTGGTCTGGCTGAAAGCCGCTTGATTTGTTATAAATTATTTTGTATCTTTTAGGCCTATGGTGTTGAAACTTCCATATATTTACAACATTTTAATTGTGATTTCAACTATGATTGAACTAATTTAATATGAATCACTATAATGGTATTTGAGACTTGATTTTAGTTTAGTTTGATGTTATTTCTTAACACCGAATTAGTGACTTTAATGCCCTGTGGATGAGTTTGGTGTCATCTTTAAACACCCAATTGGTGGCTTTAATTTCTTGTAATGTGTTTGGCGTTATCACTTAAAAACACTATATTTAGTTAAATAATGGATTTAATTATGTTTGGTGTTATCATTTGGAAACACCTAATTTGGTTATGTGTGGACTTTGTTGTGATTTATGATGTCACTTATACATAAATTAATGGTTTAAGATTTCATTCGAGCCTTTTTCTTTGGCTTTTGGAGTAGCTACTAGGAGTTAGTGGGTGGGTCGCCCTTAGTTATTTTCTTTCACTCTAGACTTATTCCCTTCTCTATCGGGTTACGGTCAGAAGGGGGTATGCGCATATCTGTAATGTATAGGATTATATTGTGGTATGGTGGCATGGCATCAGTGTCCAATACGGGTGCGTGAGGAATCCCAGTATAAGCCCCTTAGCACTTCGTATTGTCTATTGCTTAAGAGGATGTGGTATCCTAACTTTTTAGCCCTTACAGTAGAGACATGTAAGGTGTGGTGGATGAGGTATCCCAGTACAAGCCCCCTTTATGTAATTTTATCACTTGTGGTGGGTGTGGTATCTCGATTTGTGATAGGTACACTCGATGTGTGGTGGGTGTGGTATCCTCGAAGAAATCTCCTTCAATGCACCCTAACCTTGTGTGATGGGTGTGACATCCCATTGTGATTATCTGGTGCTGCCATTACTTTTATTCATGGTGGAGAGTTGTGTGTAATCGAATGAACTATATTACTAACTAGAACTTGTGTGGTCACTAAAGAAAGAATTCTAATATAGTTTACATGATTTCCATGCAAGTATGCTATATTATACTTGAGTTGTATCATTATAATATCAAGAGTGGGCAAAAGTTGACCTGACCCAACTCGACCCGCGCAAAACCCAACCTAACATAACCCACTAAATTCATCAACCCGACCCGATACTAACCAGAATATAAGTGACCCGACCTGACCCAAACCTGACTCAACTCCACCCCATAAACTAACATCAACTCGACCCGCCATCAACCTGATCCACTATCAACTTGACTTAACCCGACTTAACAAAATAAAATTCGATATTAATCGGTTATAATAATAATAAAAAATACACATGTCTTATTATTATTTTTTTAAAGGTTTTAAAAATATATTATTATTTAAATTTTATTTATTTTTCTTACTTTTATTATGAACTTACTTATTCCTGAATGATGTTCTAATTTTATCAATTATTTGCATAAAACACAATATTATAAAAGCCATAATAATAAATAAATAAAAATTAATAATACATTATTAATCACATGTTTACATAAAGTAAAACTTAATGCTTGCTAACGAGGTTAATGATTTATATTAATTTTGGTGGTTAATGTCTGATTTGACTCAAATCTAAAGTGATTTGATCCAAGATGAGCTTGACTCGAACCCAGTCTGACCCATCAAAACCCAAAAATATCTAATTCATCAAGTTAATTCAAACCTAACCCGTAAAATTAACTCGAACATGAAATAACCTGAATACGAGCTTGCTTAACCCAATCCTAACCCGATAGAGATGTAAATGGGACAAGTTCGGGGTCTGGTACACCCATACCCATACTTAATTTTATATTTATACCCGAACAGGCATACACTTACACATCCATATTCCTATCCTTGGGATATATGTTACCCAATGAATAATCCATTTATCCGCTAATGAATATTATCCAGAGGATAAATCAATTACCCAACGGATAAATCCATTCAAAGTTAAGTCAAATGATAATTTTAATCTTAATTTATACTATATTTATTTAAAATTAAGGGTAATTATAAATCAGGTAAATAGGTATAGATATGGATACAGGTACAGATATGGATACGGGTATGGATATGGATATCCCATATCCATATCCAATGGGTATTTTTTTCATTTCTATATTCGTTTAAGTATCCAATGAGTAAAACCTAGCATGTTTCGGACAAAATTCGTCCCATTTAGGTCTATAGACTAGACCTGACCTGAAAAGCTAACCCAAAATAATCTGAAACTGACTCGACTTGAACCCAAACTATCTCAACGCAAACCCAACCCGACCTAATAAATTAACTAGATACAACTCGGATCTGCAATGACCCAAACCCAACTCAAACAATTAGGCGACCCGAGATGACCCAAACCCAAAATAACCTGACTTGACCTAACCCACAACTGATCTGTAAAGAAAATCACCAGCAAACAACTTGACCCAATAATAACCCGACCCACTATAACCCAACCCAAACCCAACCCGCCCAACCTGATTACCACTTATAAATATCACCATGTTGTTATATGACTTAAATGCGTTGCATGAGTCTTCCGTGTTTTAGATATTATGTTTTACCGTTACTTCATTATACTGATACTACCACTTATGTGGTCGCTATGATGATCCGACTTCTGGTTCGAAGAGTAGAGGATGATTTGTAGAGTTATAACTCTCTATTAGAGTATACTGAGGGTGATAATGTGGGACATTAGTGAGCCATTGCTTGGGATTCAAGGTTTATGACTATGCTTAAGAGTTAGGTTATTAGTATTTTGCCCACTACATTGGGATGATTCTGTATTTTTGATTATTTAAACTCTTGGATCATATTCCTGTATTTGATTTTGTAAAACTATCAAGTTCATTCTACCTATGATATGGTTCTAGTCTTTATTACTTTATATTGTCATATTACTGTTATGATCATGCATTCTTATTCATTGTTCCATTTTTTATCTTTCATCAAACATAGGTTAGGTGATTATCACACCTCTCTCATGGTTGGTGTGGCGGTAACATTTTCCGGTTTTGTATTTCAAACAATTATGCAATGTCTTTAAAATATGATTTTCTGGTTCAAATTTTTGAGGTGTTACAATTATCCCCATCAAACCATGACAACTTGTCGATAATCTACCTTGGTTTAACATTTATTTAGGTTAACTCGTGCACTAACCTACATTCTTCTAGAGATAATTAATGAGCAAACAAATGTCCCTAAAAATAGTTATCTAATTTATGATTATACATTCTACATTCAAACACTAGTGTCCAACCACTGCAAATATCTTTCCTTCCATGAATAAATTCACAACCACACTTTTTGGCCATAGTAGACATAACACTTTTTTTAATTCATTGAATGTTGTCTTCTACCAGCACCACCTCTCTCACAATGTATTGAAAACCTACCTATTTTCGACCTCTAGATGCCTAAAACCATATTATATGGCATTCCAATTTATTTAACCCACCCAATTAATGACTCACGGTCTTTAAAAATCTCATAGGTAGCAAATTATTTACTCCAATCAATATTAACTAAATCTTGATTTTATAATTAATGTTCAAAATATGAAATTGTAAGGAATATATAAATATAAAAATGAATAACAAAAATTTATGGAAGGAGGGTTTTTGGATAATTTTTCTACTAGAGTTTAAAATTGACAAATAAATGCCCTGAAAGATCTTACCTCCTTTAGGGTAAATTGCCTATGATTATTAGGATCTGACGGGTGAATTGCCCACTAGAGAGATCTTCTGATGGGTGAACTTCCTATAGGAGTCATCTTATGTCAACTGATATGCCCCTTAGGATTACCTATTAACAGGTTATTTGCCCTTCATTTGTGAGTTCTAACGGTTCAATTACCTTTGACACCAAAATTTTATTTTTTTAAAATCACATTACTATTATTTCATCGACTTAATCTTGTTTAAAACAATCGTTTGATTCATTATCTTCTTCTATACCTATTGTATTCAAGGTTGAAAGAATTAATTGTTATGTGGTTGATTGAGGAGATAATAGAGAGAGGGGGGGAGGGGGGAGAGCCCGAAAAGAGTTGTGTACAAATTAAAAGGTCAAATTGGTTAAAAAAATAAAAAGGAGATTTTGAGGCGTATGAACTCAATATTTTAGGTGTGCATATATTAGCCCTTGTATTAGAGATGGCAAGGTATCGACAGACATGATAAGCAATTTAATTTCCAAATCCCGTCTTATTTTAGACTTTTTTGTTATTAGAGAATCCATGTCCTCATTCCCATGGCGGATAAATCTTCATCTCCATCTCCACCCCAACCTCCCTCCAAATCTCCACCATAATCCTCGAAAATCATCATCAATCTTACAAACCTAACCTGGTTTTCAAACCACAACATTATCTTAGAAATCTAGTATATCTCCGAAATTCTAATTAAGCTCTAGTATTATTCTGTTATTAAGTTGTTTGTTCTTATAACAATGAAACATGTTATATAGATTTCTTCATATATATAATAAAAATGTAAGATATAAAATGTCCACACCCTAAAAAAGTAATGTAGTGCATTAAATAAGCATTACTAGTAATTAAAAAAATTACATATATACACACATATCGGATTCAAAGACGGATTTCGTATGCCCGATTCCCTAAATCCAAAATCATTTACCAAACCCGAAAGGGAATTCTCTAACGGAGCTCGAACACAGCAGGAGAATTTAACATCCTTAATTATCATCTAGGGTGGATATACCCCTTGAGAGCTTAGGCATGAAGAATAAATTAGTCAAAATATTAACAAACAAAATAAATGAGTCTAGGTTTAGGATAGAAAAGCCCCGTGCTATTGGTTTGGTCATTTTATGAAATGGATAGAGGTTAAGCTATTAGTCAAAATTATTAATAAACCTAGGTCGGGCTATCTCTTTTTTTGGGGGGCGGGGTTAGAAGCACTATACACAAGTATAAATTTGTAGCTGCGCGAAGAGATTTTTTTCTGTCAAGTCGGCAACGACTCGTTTGTTTGATGAACAATTGTGACCTTGTAAGATCAAGGGACGGTGGCGGGACGCGGCATTGGTCGCAGCTATTTCCCTATATTTTAGGTAACCTTGAATAGGACTTCGTCGAGCCTTTTATCACACCATGCGTGTCAGTGTGTGTGTGTGTGTGTAATGACAAACCATTTGATGTTGAAAGCTATTAAGTAGCTCAACCATACGGATGAAAGGAGCGAGATATACTGAAATACGCTTTTCATATCTGCATCAACGTTCGGCCCTGTGACAACCTTGAATCCTGGATAGCAGACGAAAATAAGATCACATATCATCGATTCGCTCGACTCATCTACCCGCATCGGGTTTAAAGGCAAGACAGAACAAGTACCAATTAAAATTGTTTAGAAAAAAGCAAACCCAACTATTTGCCTTTTTATTTATTAATCAAATCGCATAAGCGAAACAAATGAATAAATTGAATGGGCATCAATCTCTACTGCACTTAAATTTAACTAAGCTACCTCTACATCATCCGACAGTCCTACTAGAATTTTTTCCTCAGTGACATAAATCCCGACGTTCTTTCCCTCCTTTGTTTACGCGCAGCCAAAAGCGATTTGTTCTAGACCAAAGTTGAGCAAGTATTGGCGCGGGGATCGTACAGAGCCGGAAGCAAATACTTCCTTCCGGCAACACCATTAGCGTTGTAACTAGCCCCACTCGTCTTGTCCACCAACAACTCCCCAGCATAACCCGGGTACGCTCCTTTTCCATAAACACCAGGACAAGCGGAAGCAGCCTCGAGAGGAGCTTCTTTCGGACCCTGGTAATACCCATTTCCAAAAGGATTAGTAACGGTACCGGCGAGCAGGCTGGCCAGGTTAATCACCATCCCGTCCGATCCAACATCGTTGTTGGGAGCAACCAACGGAGTGCTCTGCGGGCCGTACATAGGCTGGTGGAATGGCCAAGCACATTGACCAGGGCATTGCGTCTCGGAATTACCGACCCAGATGTATGCGAATTTGCCCGACTTCTTAGCACCCATGGCAGAACCATGGGTACCACATCGGCTCATACAGAATCCCTCAACTGCGACGTCGGCCGCGGTGAGGACGACATTGATGGCATTCCTTTGTTCGCCTTTTGATGCCAATTGGACGAGATGTTTGGAGGTCAGCGATTTACCCAGGGAGTAGTTTTCGTCAAGGATCTGTTTTCCAGGAGAGAGGGCTGGGGGAGGAGATTTTTTGGCGGCCAGATGGTAAAATTTGTCGATGGTTTTCCACCATGTAGCGACGGAAGGCTGACTGTTGGATTTGGAGGTGGTGGTGGTGGATGAAAGCGAGGTTATGAAATCAGAGATGATGGATCTCTGGTTTGGCTTGAACTTACCATACCAGATCAGATTGACGGAGATCTTGCCGTTGAGGAGGGGACCTTTGTGGTACTGTAGGAGGGTAGACTGGTCAGCTACCGCTGCCTCACTGATGAGGTTTCTTGCTGCGAGTGAGAGGTGAATGCAAGAGAAGAGGAAGAGCAGTGAGATGAGGCCCCGAATTGCTGCCATTGTTTACTGAGTTGTGTGCAGAAGCAGAGAAGCTTTCTACTAAAATTCTTAGGGGGCGAGGAAGATCGCAGGAGGGAAGAGTTAGAAGCAGGGATCAGATGAGTGATGGATGGATGGATGGATGGACAGATGAGGAGGGGCATATTTATAGGTCTAGGATTCCTGCCTCAAAGGCGTTTGAGTTATTATCAAATAGTTGTGAGTGAGCTGTTTCTTTATTTGAAAAATGAGAAAAAGTGGGTGAGGGAAGCTACCGAGAACAAGAGGCGTGCATAATAAATCCATCCATCCCTCCCCCAATTTCTTTGGTACAAGAAAACAAAAAACGAACAGCTTTGGATTTGCTGGGCCAACAGTGACAGTTACTGTTCTACCCTTCGATATAGGGGATGAAAACGCAAAGATTCCAACACTTATAAGGGTACACTAGGAAAAACATTTGACCAATGTACTATATGTGGACGTTATGGATAAAAGATGGGGGAGGGGCGGGGGATGGTGAGATGATGACAGGCTGGGTGGTGCGGTACTAGCTAGGACTAGGAGTGATGGCAGATAGCAGGTGGTATTAAAGTAACGTGTTGCTTAAATTTACTATCGTAGGGAGCCGTGAAATGCAGAGTCGGCCCAGCTGGCATGTCCGTATATTTTAGCGATTTATAGCTTTGAGCGTCGTGTTTCGTGTCCCCCCTCTCCCCACCCCACTTTCTTTTTTCTTCATCCGAGAAGTGAGGACTAAAGGAGGGAGAAAAATAGCGTAAAGGTTCGTGTACCGGGCGCAACGCGGTTCTTGAGTGTTCGCCGGCAATTTTTTTGAATTTTCCGGTGCGGGGTCTATTTGCTTTCTGCCTTTATATTCTACCTACTTTTAACGGCCTGCTAAATTGACAATGTGATATTATACCATATATTTTAATAAACTTGTATCAGATATTTTTATTTCTTTTTTTATTAAGACATTAAATACTAATATTTATAAATATAAAATATATGACCTTAATAAAAGAGAAATAAATTATATGGTATAACTTTATTAAAATATAAATATATAACAGTATCTCACAAATATTTTATTTTATTTTTATAAAATGAGCAATTTTACAACTAATTAAATTTCCTAATATGGTTGGAATTATAACCAAATATTACAATGACCGTTGTGGATGTATGAAATACTAAAATAGTTGGCCCGATAAAAAAGTAACGAACACAGTCTTTGTCGTTAGCTTAAAATAACAACACTTTATTTATTATTTAATGTCTAAAGTTAACATGTGTAATGATCGTCCATATTTCTTTAAAATCTAACAACCTATTTTCCTTCATTAATTACTTTTTTAAAATATTCAATGAGAATGTATTCGATGATTGGACAACTATTATTAGAAGAAAAAAAAGGTCGGCTAACTACATGTCGACTTTTAAAACCATAACCCCATCCCCTTCTTCATTCGACTTCTTTTCTCTCCTCCATCATTTGCCATTTTAATCTCCTTCAACCTGTTTAGCCCCCTGCCTTCTTCAATTGTATGTCTCCTTTATTCAATCTACCATTCGAATCTTGTTTCGCCTCGTTTTCCCCCTTCTTTGTTCCAATTTTAGATTTTATTTTTTTGAATCTAGAGCTCCAATTTTAGATCTTTAAGTCATTTTTGAGGTATGTTTTTTTCTCCCCCATCTTCATGATTGTAATATGAGTTGAATTGTGCTATATTATATATAAATGTGTTGTAATATATATTTTCTAAATATAGATCTCCAATTTTGGATCTTGAAGCTATTTTTGAGGTATGTTTGTATAACACCTCTATTTTTATCAATTTTAAATTTTCATTTTAAAAGTATAATGCGGAAGTAAAAAATAAAAAACAGGGAATGTTACTGCCACTCTTATCATGAGAAGAGGTACATGTGTTTACCTAACCCATGACAGATGTAAGACTAGGTATGAAAAAAATATTAAATAACAAGAACAATGCTACAAGATAAAACACTTTATATTATAAAATCTTAACATAATATTACAAGTCAAAATATATCGGCTATAACCATAAATAAATAAAAAAAAAAGATTAGGGCTAAAACACTAGAAGGCTATTATTTGATTCTAACTCAAGCTACAACAATATTTATATTATTTGTGTCATAACCACAAAAAAATAATATATTCAGTAGAAATGTACTAAGTAAATACACTTAACCCTAAGTAAATAATACACTCAAATAATCAAACAACACACAAAGGTCAAAAAACAAACAAACAAACATGCACGACCAAAAATCCACTTGTAATAAGACTAAGCTTCTCAAACGATCAAACAACACACAAAAGGTATTAAAAACATGCACAATTAACAATCCACTTGCAATAAGACTAAACTTATCAAACAATCATATAATAACCAAAGATAATGCACATAATGAAACAATAAAAATATCTCAACCAACTAACAATATAACATGGGTACACATTCTAATCCAGATCCAAGTTTTTAAACCACAAAGATATATCAATTCAATAAAATGTTTCTTGTTTACACCATGTATTTCAATGTGGAATATCCAACCAAGATTAATTAAGAAAACCACATAACTAATCTTAACCCTAATTTAATTACCAAGCCTTTTTTATCAAGGTGATCAAATAAACAAAATTTAAATAAACTTTGAGTGGGATACAATCTTATAATCTAAGGCAAGGATCATTGGCAATGAAACAACAATCAAATCTCTAACTACCAAGATAGCTAATTAAGTATGTTTCACGGCATAAATCTATGTATACATAGATTTAGGCACCCAATTCCTTAAGTATACATACCTTTTATAAGATTGTGAATCCCTAAGAGTATAAATGGACCATTTGACCTAATGGTTTGCTGTACACTTAGGGGATACTCCAAGGTACGAGATTTCTTTTCCAACTCAAGTTGTTATTTACTTTAAATGATTAGTGTTTTATTCAAGCCATCTCATTATACAATAAGGATACAAAGATCCAGATACAATCATCAATTAAGCCCTAACAATTTGACCACTCAAGGTCACAACAACTAGCTATGAAAGTCCTTGACTACTTAGGAACAAGTAAACAACTAGCCATGAAATGTAACATCCCGATTTTCACGAACTGAAAAATTTTGTTTTTAGAGTTAAGCTCGAAAGCTAAAAATAATAAAATGATGGGTGTTACTGCCACACTTGGTATAAGTCTGGTGACTCTTACCATTCTTATACCAAGTGATAAGGCTAAAATTATTATTACACTTAAATTAATAACATGATTAGAAAATTAGAATAGATAAATATGGTTTTAAGCAAAACAACATCAATATTTTACAAAACTCAAAGGGAGGAAAATACGAGAGGACACAAGAATCCAAAATAAATCGGAATTAAAATAACAAAGGAGCACGGGACAATCATATGCTCTTAGATGAACCACTAGCTTTAACTAAGCTAAGAAGCTGACCTATAAAGACCATTGCCCATTGAAAAGGTAAGGCCTCATGAAAGGAACCCTTCAATATAACAGTTTTAAGCATCCATTTATACTAAACCAAAATGAAAAACCGGCATAGAACACTTGCAAGGCATCAAAATAAACATTGCATAAAGCATTGACTATACATGCATCACTTAGCCAATCATATAATCACATGCTACCAATATATCATACCAACCATACTCATTCATCTAGAATTAGCTAAAACTTACCTGTAGAACACCCAAGCAATGCTCTTCATAGTATAATTAGAGTCACATCAAACTCAAATACAAAATAATAACCACATGCCATATACCTCATCATCAATCCCAATAAATCTCATAACACCAGTAGGCTCACAAGCATAGGTCAACAAAATCTATAACATCATAGGGAAGGCTCAAAGGCACAATATCAAACACAAGTAGGCACGAAGGCTACTACCGAAACACGGGTACACACAAAAGGTTGCTACAGAAACATAATTAGGCATAAAAGTTGCTATAGAAACACAGGTAGGCACAAAAGCTACCACCTAACCATAGGTAGGTACAAAGGCTGCTACCGAAATGTAGGTAAGTATAAAAGCTACTACCGAACCATAGGTGGGCACAAAAGCTACTATCAAAACATAGGTAGGCACAAGGATTGCTACCGACCAATCCAATAATCCATCAATCATTTCTATTTTCATTCACTCAAGGGGAGATCACATCAACCTTAGAGACACTAAAGTACTCCAGTCATATCAGTGCATTAGGCAATACAGTATCCTACCGACTATATCAACCTAAGGATGTAAAGGTATCCTTGTTGCACTAGTACACTAAGATAACATAGTACTCTAATGGAAATAACATCTAAACCATAAGTATGCATACCTCCTATCAATCTGCAAAATAAAAATATTAAGATGTATGGCCTAGATGGGGCATTAAGGCACACTAGATGAAATCCAGAATAAACGTGGCTAAACCACATCCCTAGGATAGCGACCCCTAAAAAGTCACCATTTACAATCTTAAGGTCTTTTATATTACATATTAGTATTTTATTAAGGTGACTATGAAATCGCATATAAATCACATAGATCTGATTCCTATACTTAACCATTTTTACTGATTTTCAATTATTCGAGACAATCATAGTCAAGATCATTACCAATGTTAATCATTAAAATACACTAAGACCCTCCTAGGCTTAGTTATTCATAATTGGGCACATTAGGCCATAAATAACCAAAATGCCCCTGAGATAAAAAAATTACCAGATTATCATCCATTTGAAAACTAAATCCATTTTATTTATTAATATTCCATGAAGAGGCTAAATAATAATAATTAAACTACTTTATCCTACAATTACTTTTCTAGATAAGCCAAATGACCAATTTATCCATATTCCACATTTTGCATATAAAATCCTAGCATGCTTATCCAATACATATGTAATCTCATACTTACAACATATAATACATATTAGACACGTTGGTCATGGTAAAAATCATAATGCAAGTAAGATGACTAAATTAACTTTAGGGCTCACATCCATGATTAATATTCCATAATTAGATTAAATTATAATCAAACTATTATTTATACATATTTATCATTCTAAACATTTTCTCGACATTAGAATCATATTAATCATACTGTCGTACCTACAATATTTTACATCAGATAATAGGCGTATCTTATCAATTTTCAGGATAACAAGAAAGAACACATAATTGTTAAGTAACAAATCACTCTTAGCAGAATTTATATATCAAAACCTAAATGTACTATCATGCAACATTTATCATTTTAGTAAAGTATAATGGTTATAATATAGCAACATACTTAACATAATTTATACACCAAATCCTTAATGTGGTATCATATAATGTTTATCATTTTAGTAGAGTACAATAATTACTTGAATTCTAGCAAAATCTAAATATAGTAGTATCCTATTAAATATTACGAGATCCCACTAATCGACTTCGTACCTAAAAATAATATCAAAATACCAAATTAATATTTTAACACATAAAATAATACTTATGATAATTAAATTTTTTTATGAGATTACCAAAATACCCTTACTTATTCATAATAGGTTCCAAAAATTATTTTGCAACCAAACACAACTTATACAATGAAGGGGCTGCACGACAGGCTCGAAGATTATAATCAAGGGAAAAATTAAGGAATAAGGGGTAAAAATAAAAATAACTAGAGTTAAAGGGAAGCTTGAGTTGTGTGGAAGTGTGGTAAAATGAATGATGGAGCTATGTGTAACACCCCCAAATTTACTACTGAAAAATTTGGTTTAATTTAAAAGAGCTTAGCGGAAATGAACAAATTAAAATGTAAATTCAGGGGCATTACCGCCACACTTAGTACCAGATCGATTCACTCCTACCGACCCGATACTAAGTGCTAAGGCTAAATAAAAGTAACATCAAACACAAGTCACTAATAAAGCATAAGTTATATGGAATCAGAGTGCGAAAGACGAAAGTTACAATCCGAAGTATAGTTTAAAAGGACCAAATGTCAGAGGACATAATACAGCGGAATAAAAAAAATACGATAATACAGAGAAACAAGATGGAGGATGTTCTCCGGCCACGTCACTCTCAACCCCCAAGCTGGGTCCAGACTTAACTTTCAGCCCCGTAGGCATCAAAGACATCGCCCCTACCTGCAAAACTCAGACAGCCTTCTGCTCGTGGGAATAAGCAGCACCTATGAAACGGGTGATCAGTACGCTACGTACTGAGTAAGGTAACAG
>CM060173.1:69336866-69474366 GCA_030549775.1 Tamarix chinensis | reverse complement strand
GAAGAAGAAGAAGAAGAAGAAGAAGAAGAAGAAGAAGAAGAAGAAGAAGAAGAAGAAGAAGAAGAAGAGAAGAAGAAGAAGAAGAAGAAGAAGAAGAAGAAGAGAAGAAGAAGAAGAAGAAGAAGAAGAAGAAGAAGAAGAAGAAGAAGAAGAAGAAGAAGAAGAAGAAGAAGAAGAAGAAGAAGAAGAAGAAGAAGAAGAAGAAGAAGAAGAAGAAGAAGAAGAAGAAGAAGAAGAAGAAGAAGAAGAAGAAGAAGAAGAAGAAGAAGAAGAAGAAGAAGAAGAAGAAGAAGAAGAAGAAGAAGAAGAAGAAGAAGAAGAAGAAGAAGAAGAAAGAAGAAGAAGAAGAAGAAGAAGAAGAAGAAGAAGGAGGAGAGAGGAGGAGGAGGAGGAGGAGGGAGGAGGAGGAGGAGGAGGAGGAGGAGGAGGAGGAGGAGGAGGAGGAGGAGGAGGAGGAGGAGGAAGGAAGAAGGAAGAAGAATAAAGGAAAGAGAAGGAGCTTAGGGCAGTGGTGCTCGACACAAAATGTGAAGAAATGAGGCAAAACAAAAGAGGAAGGAAGGAGAGAGTAGTATGTATATATATATATATAGGGGGTGTGACGGTTGTGTAAGGTGATGGTGCAGAGGTCACAAGGATGGCAGGGGAAATTTTTCAACAAAAGTGGTTGGAGGTGAGGGTTGAGAGTGATGGGTGAAAATGGCAATGGTATGTAGCATGAGTGTGATGGTTGTGTGTGTGTGTGTGTTGCATGAGGAAGAAAGTGGCAAGGGAGGGGGTGTGCGTGCAATTGATGGCAACAACATGAGGTTGAGATGGTGATGATGGTTGTTGCAATAGAGGTGAGAGTGATGGTTGATGGTGCAAATGGGTAAGAAACACCATAGTCAAGCATTCCACAGCAAGCAGGGAGGAGAAAAAAGAAAGGAAAAGGAGAAAGAAAATGGAGAAAGGAAAAAAGAAAAGGAAAAGGATTGGGGTTAGTTTTAGATAAATTTGATTAGCTTAAATAGGCAATATTAGTGATAAATTTTAGCAGAATTAAAATTAATTTATGAAATATAATTTATCCGGGTCAAAGATTCTAATTAGGTTAAGATTTTGAGATTAAGAAATTTAGTTTAGGCTAAAAATAATATTTTCTCAAGATTATAATCAAATTAGGGTAATGATACGGGATTAGGTTTAGCAAAAAATTTGGGGTATTACTTGAAAGGTCTTAACCACTCATAGTCAAACAAATAATTAGCCATGAAGGCCTTGACCATTTAGGGTCGAACAAAAAACTAGTCATGAAGGTTGGGGTTAAGCACAAGTCATAACCTCATAACAACCTACCAATTAATTCTAATACATTCCTTTAGATTCAATTATTCAAAATTCAATGTAGATTCAACTATCTAGAAGATGGTAAATGGTCAATACTAAGGCTAACTACTAATACTTAGCCTAGTATAAAAATTTACCAACACCTATTAGAACACACACCCACATAAGATGAGTCACAACTCAACAAATGTCAAAACCACTTAATATACCCCAATAATCCATAATCTAGCTAAAGAACAAAGCCAAAAAAATAATAGATAAATCTAAAGGCGTAAACATAAATGAAAAAAAGAGAGGCCTTAATTCCATGTTAATACAAGCCATTAAAATCAAGGCATAGCTATAACATCGAAAGTAGAGACATATAAGTTAACTAAGATAAAATAATACCCAATTGAGTGAAACTAGTTCGATCCAAAATAAAAAAAGATATTCTAAAGTTTATAAATCACATTTGAGGCTATAAAAGACTAAATCAATGGTGGAGAATAGCTCATCAAATCAATGGTGGAAAATAGCTCATCAAGTCAAAATAAGTCATATGGACACTTTTATAAAAAAATACTATTCATATAAAATACTATTCACATATGACATGAAAAGTCATTTTATACCAAAAAACTTAAATTCAAAAATCAAAAATATTTTATTATCGTAAATTACTATTTACAAAAAACCATCAAATCATTATTTACAAAAGATAATATTAATAATAAATCACTATTAACGTTTAAATATTATTCCTATAAAAGTACTATTCTACTTAAATACACAAAATCGTTTAAAAATTTTCAAATTAATAATTAAATGAACATATGAAAGTTAAGCCATAATTGGCTGAAAAGCACTTAAAGCTCATAAGAACTTTCAATAACACTTGAATAACATAAGAAGCCTCCCAAGCTTTAACTAAAATTAAATCCTAAATATGACCAAATTAAAGCAATGTATGCATGAAACTTATCCTAAACATGCTCACCAATGTCATGCTATTATTAAAATTTAATAATAACAACAACGTTGATGCATAACTCTAACACCCCCATTTTACCAGCTGAAAGTTTTAATTTTTGCGGAAGCATCAATTAATAAATTACCGAGTATTACCACTACACTTAGCATAAGTCCGAATCCTTATCTTTCTTACGCTAAGTGCTAATTCTAAAACAAAAGTTAACCAATGTAATTCAGTGGAAATAGAAATAATGCATAATAGAGTTACGAATAAATGTTGTAGTACAATAGTATAATTAAAGTACAGTACAGGACATAAGAGTCCAAAAGAAAATCAATAATAATAAAAACCAGTATTCGAAGGTAGACTCTAATTTGCCCTAACTCTTAAGCTTAAAGGCCCATTCTAAAAATAGTACCTCTTCCCAAGGACTCCACTTGTACTATCCATGTTTATAACCTTCATGCCATTCCATGTCCCTTACATAGTCACCTACAAAGTAGTATCAATATAACTTCCTCGTACTAAGTAAATCACAATACATCATAGGAGGCAGCATACCCACATTCCACATGGCCACACAGAAACTAAATAACATACATAAGCACAAGGTATAAAATGTATAAACAATACTCAAGGAGAAAAATATATCATGGTCCAAGTCTCAACACAACAGTAAAGCATACCGAACCATTTCTTATAATTTCAAAGCATAAATTCATATTTGATATGTTCACTACATTCTAATCATAGGGGTAGAGCACTAAGGCTACTAATGTAACAATAATCCAAAACAATACCAAAGAAGGGCACTAAGGCAACTACCAAACCAACAAATCCAACATAAACTAAGCTAGGACACTAAGGTAAGTACCAAACTATCAATCCGTCACAAATACCAAGGTAGGGCACTTAGGCAACTATCGAACCACCAATCCATTTCTTTTATTTCACAAAAATATTTTCATTTTACTTCCTTACTTGAGAGGGATACATATCAACCTAGGAATACAGTGGTGCACTTGGTCATCTTGGCGCCCAAAAGCGACATATTACCCTTACCTAGAACCCAAGAATACATTGGTACGCCTGGTCATACTAGTGTCCAAAAGCAACACGGTATCCTCCAAACCTTAATCACCTAGGCCTTAAGTATTAATACCCCCTATAGGGCTCATGTATCACCTATAACGTAGAGTAGAGTCTTAAAAGTTGTGGCACAACAATGATGGATAACACCTCACCTCTAAGGTAGTGACCTCTAGAAAGCAACTATTCTTAACTCGAGGTATTTCACTTTATGTGTTAATATTTTATAGGGTGATCACATAAGTCACATACAATATAGAAATTTCTATTTTCCATACTTAACCATTTTCTCCTTTATTTCCAATTATCTAGATAACCCCTAAGTTCATAGGTTTATGTCAAGCCAAGTCGAAGCTAAGGTCAACTTATCAAAAGGCTAAGGCCATCCTAGCTAGAGTTGGCAAAAGTTGACCCGACCTAAAAAATCCGACAAATACCGACTCGATCCATCTGAAATTTGATCCGATTTTATCCGAATAATTAAGAACTCGAAACCTATCCAACCCAATCCGATACATATCCGATATTTGATAAAACCTAAGAAATCGTAAGCCCAAAATAAACCTGACCCGACCCACTACTCATCCGAAACCCGATATAACCTAATAAATTATAAATCCAAAATGACCCAACCTAATCCATTATTTATCCGAAATTTAATATTATCTGAAAAATTATAAATCTATTAAGATTCAACCCGATACTACCTGAAAATTAACATTAACCCTTTAATTTTCCAAAACTTCATAAAACATAAAATAATATAGATGTGTAACAAGTACTTACATCAAAATCTAGAAACAATATGCTTTCTTAAAGTATATATTACTTCTTAGTATATACAAGTACAATGTCTATTGATACTAATATTGAAATATAGAAATAAAAGTAGAGGAAAAAGGAAAAACTCTATTATGTCATCTAAATATTAATTCACTCTCATGTAGTACCATAAGATAATAATATTGCAAATACACTCAACACTTTAAACTCAAGTTACAAATATAAGAGCTTTAAAAGACACCATATAAAGAGTTAAAAAGCCTCAAAATGTACATTTCCACATTGATAACTCAAAACATATTTATGTAAGCCTCAAAAGGTACGATATAAGCACTTCAAGTACCTATTTAATCCAATACACAAATATGCAAGCCTTAAAAAGCACCACAAGATAATAATAATAATCTAACATCTATAACCCAAAATATAAAAAAAAACCATTAAAAGGCACTGCATAAGTTTTTGAAAAGCCTCAAAAGGCACACATCTAGCACTTCGTTTATCGGGCATACCTAAACTAATAAAAAAACATAAGTTTACTACATGTTGGTAGCTTTAGTATCAAAATACTACTTAATTGATATTTCTATCTTCCTAGAAGATCAAAATACATTTGGCTTACCATATGTTGGTAGCTCTACTAACAAAAACCATTGTATGGAAGATGATGAACCAAAATTTATTTTCTATCCCTTGCCTACCAAGTCTTGGGGGCTAACACTTTCCACAAAACATCAAAACATAAGCTTCGGCATCAAAATATAAGCATCCACTTGGTGCTAACCTGCATAAATCACACAACCTAACAACAAATTATCCCACATTAAATACTGCTCTCCACTCAACAAAGAAAAGACATTAGATGATACATATATGTAATATATAATTGTTACTTTAACAATACATAGTCTAATAGAATCATATACATTTCAAAGAGCTATTACTAATTTTCTCACATATTCTCTAAGAATGTCAACATTTATATAAAGAAAGCATTATGTTTCCTCATAGAGGCCTATATTCTAGCTTATTTTACAATAGGAACATAAGAATTAAGTACATAATAAGAGATAATGAATTACACCAAGGACAATAAGGGAAGTGCAAAAAAAATGTCATGTTCATTCAATGACTTTGGTAAACCCTCAAAACACCCAATCAAGTTTCCATAAATTTAAGTCACTAAGGGCATGCAATAATTAGCTCAGCAACAAAAATAAGGAACAACCAACTCAGCAAAAATATTGTAGCGTAAAAAAATTTACCTCAAACTCTTCAATTAGCCTCATTGCTTGGTTTAGAAAAGTCTACTATATAGCTTCACTATATAGTTCGGGTTGAACCAAATATATATGATTTCTTTCAACCCTAGGTTGACCAAATACAAAATATATAACTTCAATCGTATGCAATAGAAATTGGTAAGGAGCATTTTAGCTTATAGAAGAACAATATAATACATACTCTAACTAAATAGTTGAAACCAATTGAATACACTAACCTAAAAACATAAGCTTGAATTATCAATTACCCCAACTAATTGATAATACAATATGATGTTTGAAGTAAAAACTAATCATTACAATATTAGGCCTAGTAACTATAGAATATGCCCCATAGGCCACAAATGATATGATATCGAACACATGTGATTGATAAAGTTTATCAAAAGTTCCAACAAAGTATTCAAGTCCCTGATCTAGTGACCAAAATCCAAACAACAGCTATGATATGAACCAATTGCCATTGTAGCTTAAAACGAATATTACATAATCATAGTCTATTTAGTTATTCAAAATATAGTTATCAATAATACTAATTCTAATATTTGAAATACTTAGGAAAAATTATGTAAAAGTATATATATAAAGAAAGATTGCATCATAAGTAAAATCCAATCAAACAAAGGAAATTTTTTTATCAATTCTATTATAAGTATACATAAATAATAATTTGTAGCCTTAAACACTATATGTTAGTATCTATACCTTGTAATATAATAATTACAACATCATAGAAAAGTAGAAAAAATCTAATGTGAGGATGCTAATTATTCATTATAAAAATTAAAGATTAATGTTTTTGTTACATCAACTATGTTAAATAGTAAGAAGTCAATATTAGTTGGTCATTTGTCAATAATGGTCATTATTATTTACATTATCTAATTTTTATTTGATTTAGCTTGATATGATTGAATAAAAATATAGAAAAAATAATAATGTTTTATTATTATTATTATTTTTGCCATAATTAATATTCCATAATTACTACTATTATTTTTCTCATTATTTTTGTATTATTAGTATTATTATATTATTATTATTATTATTATTATTATTATTAATTAAAATTATTTTGATATGATGTGATCAATTTATTTGAAAAATAATATAAGAAGTACAACATTAGAAACCTTCATTTGTTATCAATGATCAATGGTTATTGTAAGTTAATATTATGTAAGGACCGTACAAGATATAAATATAATATATACTTAAAATAATATTTGAACTCAATATGATATGACCAAGCTAATAATGGAGTTAAATTATATGTTATACCTTAACATAAAAAGAAAAGTGATCCGATTTGAAGACATTTAAATTTGAAACATCAAATACATTTTAAAAGATGAAATAATGAAAAAAAATTCTAAGGCCCCAAAATAATCTATATAATAATTTGCTTTTAATTGAATAAGATAAATTGAAATAAAAAATCTTAAAATAATAAGTCTTTAATAACATCTTGGAATAAAAAAATAGCACAAGCATGACTCGCAACTGAAATGACCTGAATCTTATCCAAACTCGACCCAAAATTATAATAATTTGAACTCGCCCGATCCAAACCTGAACCAAAATTAGAATTACCCAAACTTACTCAAATTTGATTCCATCCGATCTCAACTCGACCCAATCTGAAAACTTAGAATGACCCGAGATTATCCGATACCAAGTTGATCCAAATCAAACCTGATCCGGCCCAATCTGATAAAATGATATGAGATTATCCAAAACCAATATGGCCCGATTATTATTTAACCCAATCCGATAGTAAGCCGATCTGCCCGATTTCCAACTCTAATCCTAGCATTCATTTATTTGTAAATGATACATTAAGTCAAATTTATCGAAATACCCTTTAAAACCCTACTTTCCTCATTTTATTCATTTTTTTTATCAAACATTATCATCATATGGGATTTTTCATGAATAAGCAACATGAAAGTATTTCATATTATTTTATTATGTAGGTAATCTTTGCATTTTGGCAATTAACTATTTTTTTTTACTTTTCATGTATTTAGTGGGTTGCGCCCACCAAAACCTTAATTATGCAACTACCACATACTACATCTTTCATGCAACATACATGTGCATATTTAAAGTATGAGACATCATTTAAATAGGCATATTATTATCATAGTACATGTAGGATGATATCTCTAACCTTAGGCCATGTGAAATAGAATTTATCATAAGCTAACCTTAAGCATACACATACATGTTTATGTGAACTATCGTAACCCTAACTACGTATATGAGCATTAATGAGGCATATACTATAATATTTGAATAATAAGATGATAATAATGGAACCCCTAACAAAATATTAGACACGAGGATGTAAAAAATTTGACATATTACGATGCATATAACTTAATTATCAATAATCATGCATATTATCCTTTCACCATATTATCATTTTATTATGAATGCTAAAATACTTGAAAAGCATAAAACCTAGTATGATTCTAGGTCTAAAAGTTCCTAGAATGCTCGCACATAATTTTCTACCATCTTATAAGTTATTAGATTTACCTAATCCAAGCTTACATAAAAGAGATTGTCTCCAAAGCTCTCAAAGATTACCTAGAAATTTAACATCTAGACACATATATTAGTAGCATATACTATTATAGAACAATAATCCCAATTTAATAAAATAATTAAGGGTTACTAACCTATGGACTAATCAAGAGGAAATATAAGGAAGAAACTTAATACCAATGGAGGAAGATTTGGCTTAGAAGAATGGAGGGTGGAAATGGTAAGAATGGTCAGTACTCAAGGGACCAACGAATGGTGAAAATTGATGAAGATAGGGAGGGAATAATGGTAGGGAAAATTGAAGCCAAGAGAGAAGAAGAGGAGCATCACAAAGGATTAAAGAAAAGGATAAGTAGGGCTTCAATGATAATGGGTGTAGGGAAGTGGCGGAGCTTTAGCCAAAATGGTTGAAGGTGGGGATGTTGGCTTCGAGGGTTAAGATTGAATGGAAAGGGGGTGGAAACGATAGAAATGGCCGATGGTGATTGGCTAGGAATGACAACAAATGCTAATGGTGGAGGGGGAGGAATGATAGAAGTGGCCGGTGGTGGTGTTTTTGTATCTATGGGGGATGTTGATGGTAAGGAAGAAGGGTAAAGTGCACGAGGGAGAGGATGGTTTGAGGGTTATGTGTATGAGTGTTTGGAAGGCTAGAGTGATGGTGGACAGTGTAGGTTATGGAGCTTAGATGGTGGAGGGTGCAACATGGAGTTGGTGTGCAAAGGAAGTTGTTTATGGGTACAAATGGTGAAAAATAATGGCAAAAGATGAAGCTTCTTCTTGCTTGGGGAAGCTTGGGGACAAAGAGGAAGTCTGGGTTGAGGGAGGGATAACATACGACACAAAAATGAGGGGGAGGAGGGAGTTAAGTGGACTATGGCATGAGGGAGAAGGTGGAGCAAAACATGGGGAGGAAATCAAGGGGAGAGGGGAGGTATGGTGTAGATAGTGTAGGGTGATGGTGTACAAGTCTAAGGTGTCGGGGTAGGGGAGAGTAGGGTGATGTTCAGGGGATAGGTTAGGGTAAAAAATATAGGCAAAGATTTAGGGTAAAAATATCCAGTAGAATTTAAGATTATCGGACTAGGTTTATTTGACGAAACGAATATTGGTTACGAACTAAGGTTAAATTTAATAATATAAAATCTATCAAATTTTAACCTAATTAAATTTATGTTTAATATGTAATAATAATACTCATACTAATAATATTTTTATTACAAAAAACCTACAATATTTATTATAACTAATTAAACATAATTATTGGTTTATAATTAGGGTTTCTAAAAATGGGGTATTAATGTAGCAAACTCGGTGGTTTGGTGAATGAGTGTTTTTATGGATGATTTAAATGAATTTGATGTAATTGATGGTTATAGTATAGGGATATGAATGAAAAAGATAGAAAGTAATTCTTTAAACTACCTTCAAAAGTCTCATATAGATAACTTTTAAATGATCTCTAATAAAGAAACACATAGTAAACTTTACTAGATTTCTCTATAAAAGTAAACATAGGAAAAGTATAAAGGGTTTATAAATTATTATTCCCATAGAATTGAAAAAATAGAGAAAACCCCACACATAGAACACATTTTATTGAAATTTAAATTCCATCATCATGAGAAAATAATGTGAGTTTGCATAGGATATTTATATGATAATATCCACCTCCTCTTGTAACCCCCTCAATAATAAGATAAAAAAATCTATATAAGATAAAAAAAGTTAATTAATAAATCAGTATTCTTGTGAATAGTATTTATAAATAGTAACCTAATAAATGCTAAGATGCTAAAAATTAAATTTGAACAAAATCTTAATAAGATAAAATATATCACAAGATAAAAAGATTAATCATATCTAACTTCTTAATGATTAAGGGAACTAATTAACTAACTAATATCTTAAAAAAGTATCAAATAGTTAAATAAAAAGCTAATTAATAAATAAAAATATAATGGTATCCCTAATGATAATCATGACTCACTTTATCTATTCACCCATTAAAAAAAAGTAAGCTTGACACATATACGGTAAAATGGTCACAATTTTGTGTAAAACACTTAACCATGAGATTCAAAAATTGTGTTGGATCTCTGGTTCAATAAAATTTCCAATGACATCCATATTATAGGTAAATAATTTTCTATAGAGTTCTACCCTTACATCTTTCCAACATGATTCATAAGTCAATCTTTAAATTCTTAGATTACTCTTGCTCAAACATCATAAAAATCATCCAAATACCAAGACCCCAAAACCCAAAAACCTAAATCATGATAATCTTTAAACATATATGAAATATACCAAACTAAAATCATCCTAAAAATATCAAGGGATATCATGATATACTTATTTTTAAATAAAAATCTATTAATAAAAAATTATAGCTAAAAGCTTGAACCACAACAAAACACCCAAAATCATGCTAATATGAAACCAAGTCGTATAATACATATCAATTCTATTAAATTAGGTTTTAGAAGGTTCACCTTCAATCCCAAGTTAATGCTAAGAAAATAACAAAGTATAACCTATAAAAGATTAGAGAAAGATAATCTTAAAAACCCAAATCAAAGAATAAGAATTACTACAGGAAATTATCCTCAAATTTGGAAGGATTTTAAGCTATCAATAATTAGGTTATCAATAGTTTAGAGGACAAAAGTGGCCCGCAAGTCTCATGCAACATAAATTTGTAAGAAAAGAGAATAAATTTTGAACTAAACATTTTGAAACATAAAAAGGGTTTATACACTTATAAAAGATGTGATAAATAACCAAAGTAATGAATTTTAGTCTCCACCAATACCAATCCTAACTAAATTAGGTTATCTAAAATATTAGGGTATTAATGTTTATTTCTTTAACTTTTTTTCCTTAATAATTGTAATATGAGTTAGGTTGTACTATATTACATATAAGTATGGTATAACATATATTTTTCCCTATTTTCAAATGGTATATATGTATGTATGTGTGTGTGTGTGTTGTGAAACTTTCTTATTATCTATAATATATATTTTGTTATTAATTTTGTGTGTTATATATAATTTTATTCTAATCCTTTTCAAGCAATTTATATTCTATACATTTTCACATTTTAAACTTTAGGGTGGAAATTTTACTTATCCTATATTAAAACAATAAACCAAAATATGAATATAGGGAAATTAGCTTTAAGATAAATCCAAATAAAGTCACATTTTTATCATTGACCGCTACATTTAGTGAACTCATTTAATGGACCAATTGTACTAAGGATACACATCATTTAAGATATTTGAGATATATTAGAGTAAGATAATAGGGAGAAGTCTTTTTATTTTGATAGATGATGATGAATCATTGAAAATGCTAATCTGTTCATTAAATTTAGAGGTTGTACAAATGTCTATATAGATCAAACGTCAAGAACTCAAATAAAATCTTCTATTATTTGGTTCTTTCAAGCATTTTCCCATTGAGTTATCAAAATTTCAATACATCCTTCACACAATGTGGGAGATTTTAATAGTTATCCTAATTATGGACGAGGTCAACAATAATATTCCAGTATATATATATTGATGACATAATGGATATGAAGGAATTTGATGAAATAAGTGTTAATGTAAAATAAGAAGGAAATGAATATTCACCTATAAATACACATAGTATTGCATCTAAAGCTAAAGTAAGAATACTGTTTGAAAATGAAAATCTAGAAGAACTTTTTCTTAAGATACGTATTATGATTGGTCCAATAATTGATTTCAATTACACACAAGACATTTTAGAAGAATAGTTATTGTTAGAGTAAGAGTTTTTTGGATTAGATATAGAGGTTTATCAAGAGTTGTGGGATTGTGTGCATTCTAAGTTTGTTAATTTCAAACATGTGGAATAAGTTATTATCGGTGTAAAGTCATATTGGGTAGCGCCAACCTTAAGCTCTACACAAGGTTTTAAAGTTTGTTGAATATTTTCTTTAAAATATGAGTTAGTACATAATGTTAAACACTACTCACTTTTGGTGAAACTACTATATAAGATAGATCGATCATCAAATACAAGATTTGAGGTATCTTATGGGAGATGTTCTTGGGAGTTGTGAGCACACACAATAATTATTGTTTGGGGAGGATGAATATCACATTATATAATGGTACACATTACTATCTCTTGGAGAAATCAAATTGTGGTCATAAATAAATGGAAGACTAAGATACTAGTTATCCATAAGTATAAAACATGTCATTCAACATATAAAATCAAAGTGTGAATTTATGGTTCCTTATAGAAAGGCATGTGTGGGTGAAATAAAAGGTAATAAATAAAGTATACAAATCTTTTTCTTAGCTTATAAGATGTATTTTTGAAATGAATAAAGACAATCCTAGCTTCATTATTGAATTGAAAGTTATTGATACTAATGCTTCTAATATAGTGGTGTTGGAGAGGATATTTTGAGTGTTTGGGCTAAGAATTAAGGGGTTTAAATGGTTTCATTTGGAGATATATATAGATGTCACACACTAGTATAATAAGCATAAAAGTGTGTTACTTATTGTAGTGGTTATTGTTGCAGGTAATCATATATTTCCACATATTTTTGTCATTGTTCATTTAAAGAATGATGATAATTGGGGTTGGTATATGAACATTATTCAATAAAGAGTTGTACACAAGAAACACTTGTGTGTCATCTTTGATTGATATAAAAGAATAATAAATTAATGTGAAGTGAACGATGGTGTGAGCCGCATGGCACACATCTATACTATTTGTGTCATTTAAAATCATAATTTTCACTATCATGAAAAATGATAAAACTATGTGTAATGCCTCGGTTCTCATAAACCTTAATTGATAACATAATTGAAATTTGATATGTTATGTGAACTTAACCATAGAACTTATAGGTGGGTAATGTGTGATTTTATTTGTGTTTAATGTAGAGTGGATGTGTGTTAGATTAAGTAGTTTAAAATTGGTAGTAAAAAATATTTTGGATTTAGTGGTCGACCATAGCCTATGGGTTGAATGACTGGAAGTCGAGGTAGAGATGAGCGATTTCAAGGGCTAGGGTGGACAATTGGTAGTCAATCGATGATCAAGTAAGTATCTTTAATTCTTATTTTTCATGCCTTTTTATTTATTTATTTTGATTTTACATGGTTAACCCTTTGACCTTGTAGGTCCTCCCCAACCTCACCTCTCATTTGATCAAATAGTTTCTTGTATTCCTCCCCTTAACAAAGGTATTATCCTTGTTCCATCTTACCTTACCTTCTACCCACCCTCTTACACACTTTACCCCATCAATCAACCCATTTCATCTAAGTGTGATTAAAGTAAGCTTTGAGTCAACCCTTTCCTCAATCCTTTACTGATAAACCCCTCTCCTCCTTATGCTTTATTCTTTCTTTGTTCTTCTTTCTTTCAACCCTCCTATGCATTGTGCTCTCTTATTTATTTTATTGAGTTTTTACCTAAGTTTGAAGAAAAATTCTCCTTGCTCTTAAACTAATAAGTGAGTACCTTAAACCTATTTTATTTTCCATTTTTTTTCTTTTTTACATTCTCTTCATATTTTATTCTTAAGCATAAGGGTGTTATATTTAGGAAGAATTAAAGAGTTGCCCACTCATTTCCTTCCTCTTATAGGGCCACCCATATAGTTGGGTATGACCTCTTTTCTTTTTTGGTTCTTGTTAATTGTTGTTGTTATCTTTGTTATTTTATATAACATTTTCTAATTTTGTTGGGTTTTATGTTTAAGGAGAAGAATGAAGGTTAGTTGGAGGCTAGGGTACTTAGTAGTTTTGTTTTCTTCTAATTGACCTGGAAAGTATGCAATCTAATACTTTTGCTAAATATGTGAAAGTCATCTGGAAACATGTTTAGGGGTTTTTATGTTATGCTTAGTTGTGATGCTATGATTTCTTGTATTTTCATAAAATATATGTATGCACCATGTATGACTATTATTTCATTAATTATAAGATCGTGTGATATTATACAAGAGCATGCTAATTTATATATTTTAAGATATGGGTGATAACATGATATAATAATGTTGAATGTGATGAATTAATTATGTATGGATGGTGTGTATAGTTTGGTCAAGGGCTTGTTGTCCTTGTTGATCCATCTTAATGCATTTGATCTTACCATTAGGTTTCTCACATGTTTTACTTAAAGTTTCAACTATGATATGCTTGTACTTGAGCATATGTTTAGTATATATATGCTAGAATTAGGATTTGTTTGTCTTAAGATAAAATGTTTCTACACTTAGTATAAGTTATATTATATTAAGTATGAAAAGCATGTCATTTAAGGTATGTTAGATATGCATGTTTAGGATTTTATGTGCTTAATTCATAGGCAGGGGCAAAATAGTCTTTTCCCATTTATAAAAAAATTTGAATTTATATTTTGTGTTAATAAGTCATTTTTAATCTTTTTTAACCTTTTTATGATAGTTATGGAGTTAAAGTTAAGTTTAGTTTTAACAGGGTTTAAATTGAGATAATTAAGGTTGAAGGGTATATTTGTCATTTGTGACTAAATATACCTTAGAGTTGAATAAAAGGATGGCCTTAGTAGATTTTAGTTGACCTTAGTGTTGATCATTAACTTATCTGTGACTGTCTACCATAGGACTGACTTGAATGATTAGAATTAAAGGACAATAATTAAATATGTAATTGTTATTTTATTTGCCTTAAGTGTGGTTAGTGGATACTCCAATAAGATATTAATATTTAAAGTGGAAGACCTTGAGATTAGGAATGTTTTACTCTTTAGGGATAGTTCTACGAAAGATGAGACAAGAGTCCTCGAATGATTTGACGATTCCTCAAATGTCTCAGTATTCATACTAAGGCCTCAATATACTTAATTAGTTATTGGAAATTTTTAGAGGGCATGAATAATTAATAATTTGGTTAAAGTGGAAGATAATAGATGATTACTCTTTCACAATGCAAGATATTTTTTCTTATTTCTTGGGTACAAATCTATGTTCCAAAATGATGGAAATGTCGAATAGGAAATGATAGTCTTTGAAGATACCTTGTTATGTTGATGTTGATCTACACCAAGATTGACTCATTTCAATACAGAAATTATCGAGTTTTCTCTAGAGAATAATTCTTCAACTCTCAAGACAAATCTCACTCGAAGAGGAAGGAAGGGAGATTTGAGTTTCTATCTTTAATGTCGATTCTATTATCAATTGTTGTTATTATGAATGTACAAGGCACTATTATACACACACACACACACACACACACACACACATGTAGGCCTAGCTTGCTCTTTACTATCCAAGTCTATCTAACCAGCCTAATTAATAAAGACTAACTAGTGAAAACCTATATTACACATATAATGACTACAATTACAAGTTACAAACATTACAAAGTGTGCATAAAATAACAAAACTACACAAAACTCTAAGTATATAATACATCAAATAATCATATGCAATCAACCTTTGTGTTCTGTTTTCTTGTTTTCCATGCAACTTTGTAACTCTTGTAATGTTATTGTCTTGTACACTAGATATATTTGGTGGATTGGTCTTGCAAACATATGTAATACTTGCAAGAGTTACTTAACGACATATTAGAATTATTAGAATCTTCAAGAATAATTAATACCATCTTTAAGTGTGCTAACTCTAGATCTTTAATATTAGAAGAGTGAGATTGAGATGCTCATGTATCATTCTCCCCTTATAAAGATTAATTTGTCTTCAAATAAGCATCACTATAGTAAGGAGACAAATCACTAATATTGAAAGTCCTAAAAACTCCCTTATAGTATTCAAGTAATTCCAATTCATAAGTGTTATTTCTAAATTTTATTAAGATTTTAAATGATCATCGACTCTTAGCATAAGTTTGTTTTTTTATTAAGTTTAGAAATATTTCTTTTCTTAAGTGTAACCAAACCAAATCTACTGGTTAAAACACTTTTTGCACTTGAATTTTGTTTACTTGAATTTGGTAATTAGTATTAGATTTCTTAATGTGGTTTTTAATTTTCTCATGAACTTTTTAAAAGAATTCAACTCTTTCCGTAGCATCATAATTCTTAATATCACTTTTTTAATGACAATATATCAATAGGTAAATAAGGATTAATTCAATAGATAACTTCAAATGGAATCAATTGAGTTAAACCAGACAGACTCTTATTATAAGCAAATTCAGTATACATAAACCTAGGGAAAAAAAGGGATCATAATTTTCATGGTTAGTATTTAATTGAAGTAACAAAACTAAGTATACATATGGTAATAAATATATACCCATAAATTTCTCATCCATCACCTCACAATGAGGGCTCTTATATATTGGACGACAAAATAGCAAAAATCGTCACTATCTTCTTGTTTTGGAAAATACATTAAATGAAATGCACATATCAATTTGTTAGAACTATACTAAACATTAAAATATAGAAAATATTTTAAAAAATTAAATTACATGCATACCTTCATGTAAGCCCATTGGTATTTAGGTTTGTCTTTTTTATTTCCCTAGATATTACTTAAATGACCTAATTGGTGTATAGAAATATATTTTTTTGGTAAGTAATTAATTTTTTTATTTATTAAAGTTCACCAAAATATATTAATTAGCTATCAATGACCATTTTTTGGAATGTAACACCAACAAATATATTGTGTACATAAAACCCAAAGAGAACCCCAAATTGACCTTTAACACAAATAACTAATTTAAGCTGTCAACCTAGGTAACTAAAGTACTATATGATTTACAATGAGTCATATTAGGAATATGTGTTGTTAACTCCTTAATAATTGTTCAACAAGTTGTCGGGGTTTGCATTTTTTGTGATGGAAAGTCCTCTAGTTCCTCTCATACCAAAAACGATAGGAAGAAGATGCAAAAAGAAATCAACACACCCATCTTCTACAAGCTAGGCCACGACGATATATTTGTATCCATCTCACTACATCATTGAAAGAAGTGGCATTGTGAGAGTAGACAAATATCTTGATAAAAGGAATCTAAACCTATTTACAAAAAGAACAATCAAAGAAAATATGCTCCATTGTTTCCATGTCTAACTCACATACACATATTCCATCAACCTCCTGCCCCATAGTATGCAACATGTCCTAGATATAAGTTTGGTTTTTGACCATAAACTAAAGGCAAAGCTATTATTTAGGGATAGAGATTGGGTTCTATACCACTTATACCAAGCAACCTTATTGACATGAGATCTTAACATATCATATGCCTTTGATATGGTATGGTCTCCCTCTATGCAAACTTCTCCTTGCAAATTGGGGGTAATCAAAAGTAAGAATAGATCCTTAGCTTGAGTAGCCTTCTTAAGTACCAAGATATTGTTAAGGTAGTGGGTATATTGCATATATCTCTCCTATTAAAGATGCACGTATGCACCCATTTCACCCATAGTATGTCTTTTTTGAGAGTTAAGTTCCATAACATCCATCCCAACATTTTCACATTCCACCACTCCAAAACAAACAACCCTTAATTGCCTTCCTTCCTAGGCCTACACACATGATTCCAAGCAAAAGGACTCCACTTATGTAACACCCCCTTTGTAGGGGTTAAAATTTTTTATTTTGAAGAGTTAATTGAAGAATCTAAAATATAAAATGTAGAGGTGTCATGTTGAATCCAACATCGAAGAGGTAGTCCCTATACCTAATTTATGTTGTGTGTAAGGTAAAAGTAACCTCGTACCTAATAATAAGGTGTGGGAAAAACTTAATTCTACAATGGTATAAGATATAAAATAGATAGAAGGGAAACATATATAATTAAAATAGAGGACTAAGAGTCTATAGAAAGATATAGATATCCAAAATAACCATGCCGTATACCAATTTCATTAAGCACTCACAAAAAGCAAGCACATTAAAGTAGTAATCAACAATCACTTGCAAAATAAGGTAGATTTGCTCTTAGGAATGAAAAACGCCCATCATTACTCTACGTACTAAGTAAAGGAATAATATAGTCGTAGTAGGGTTACACATAATACAAAAGTTACATAAACACGCATACAAATGACCATAATATAATGTAAGAGGAGAACTGAATTATAACTACATTATTAGGTATAACCACAATTTACTTCTTATTCATGTTTAGTTCAGGATCTCACTATTTTAATCGGTGGATTGATATCAACATTATGCAACCCTAAGGAAAAATTCTCCTAATCACTATTCTTGTTCCGTGGAATGGGCTGGTATAAACTTAGGACAAAGCGCGCATAACCACATTATGCAACCCTAAGGAAAAATTCTCCTAACCACTATTCTTGTTCCGTGGAATGGGCTGGTATAAACTTAGGACAAAGCGCGCATAACCACTATTCTCTTCTAGTGGAATAGAAATATACAATCAATCCTGACTCATGTGATCTTTCACTTCAAATATTAATATCTTATTAATTATTATTTATCTCAAGATTGGAATTTTATTTGAATTGATTTCAAGGACTCCATTATTCTTAATCTGGTGGAACATACACCATATCTACTAGGATGACACACTCTTGAACACTATTCTTAAACTAGTGGAATTTTATGAAACTCCTCTCAAGAAAAAATGCTCCTGAGTTACTATTATTATTTAGTAGAATAGATACAGTACCTCATTCCTAGCTTACATAATTTTTCAATTTAAGTGATTAATGTCTTGACCATTTTTTCTTATATTATCTTATCATGGGGAACACACATATAAATATGCAATAAACATAATGAAAAATTAACTTAATTATTAAAAACACTTGAAATACAACCACATGGAGATTGGGACATTCTTCTAAGGAAAAAATGTCATATTTCTCTTAAGAAAATCCTAGTTTCACAAGGTGAGGATATTTCCTCCCATAATATTCATTTGACCATAAAATTTAATACATGTTCCTAATATATCATTATTTACAATATATCCAATTTACAACTTAATTAAAGTTTCATACAAGTTAAGTAAAAAAGTAACATCACAACGACTAAAGAAGAGCAGGTAATGACAAAGAGTAAAGACACAAGCTTGAATCTCTTACACTTAGGATGAGGATGGAAGGAAGCATTTTCCTATAAGGTGTTAAGTAGTCAATTGAGATACTCCATTACAAGCACAAACAAAAAAGGTGATGTTGGGTCATCTTGTTGTAATCCTTTACGCGTCTTAAGGTCGGTGTAACACAACATTAAGAACCAAAGAATAATTTATAGTAGTGACACAAGTCATGACTAGCTTGATAAAGTGAATTAGGAATTGATGTGCTAAAAGCATTTTCTCCAAAAATTCCCAACTTATGAAGTCATAAGTTCTTCATGTCTAACTTTAACATGCACCAAGGAGGGAGCTGGTTGTTGTTATAGCCATGCACTAACTTAGAGGCCATACTGATAATATCCCCTATATATCACTTCAAAATGAAAGAATCTGGAGCCTCTCCAACTAAACCATAAAGCTAAGGTTGCATTCTATGGATCAAGACCTTAGCAATTAGCTTGTAAAGAGAGTTATAGTAGGCTATAGGTCTGCAATCCCCAGGCTTCTCCGTATTAGAGATCTCAAGAATAGCATTGAGGGCAATAATGTTAAGGAAATTTGAGAGGTCCCTAATAATGAAGATTCTAAAAACAAAGTGTCATACATCCTCCCATATAATGCTCTAAGTGGTTTTGAAAAAATAAGCATTAAACCTATTAAGACTCGATGGTTTATCATTGCCCATGGATCAAATAACATGCTTAAGTTCATCCCTAGAGATTGGTTGAAAAAGATGTATACCTTCTTCCTTGGATAATGTACACCTTAGGTTGATTATCTCATTATAGAAACTAAGTTGTTGGTAAAATGTGTGAAAGATATGGAAAATACCTAGTTGAGAGCCATGAGTGATTCCATTTTAGTTAGTGATTGATTGAATACGGTTAGAACACTACCTCTTCTTCATAATAGAGTGAAAGTATCAAGAAGTACTATCCCCTACCTTGAGCCAGTTAACCCATGACCTCTTAGCATAGAAGTTCTACTCATATTGAATTAAAAATTGAAGTTGTTATCTATGATGGTTTGACATTGTGCTAACTTCACTAAATTTATTGTTACTTTAACTTTAACTTTATTTGGGCTCAGGTTTATATTTGGGGTATGGGTAATGTTTGTGTGGGTTGTTTTTTATTTGTATCATTTCATATTCAGATCATTATCAATTTTATTTTGGATCAATACTGGTTAAGTTTGGGTTGTTTTAATCTTCAATCAAAATCAATTGTTATTTTGAGTTTTTTTTTTAATTTAGATAATTCATTTTGGTAAACTTTGCTACATCTAGTAATGAATATGATAATGGATGGAAAATTTTTGTTCCTACACGATGGTTAATATGTTACAATACTTTTTTAGCATTTTATTAACTTGCTAAATTTATTGTTTGTTTGACTTAATTTTATTTAGGTTCAAGGATATATTTAGGGTTTGGATAGTGGTTGTGAGGGTTATTTTTGATTTGCAACATTTGAAATTTAGATCATCATTGGGTTTGGTTTGAAACAATATTGGTTTAGTTTTGGTTGTTTTGAATCTTATATTAAAATTCAATATTGTTTTGAGTTTTTCAATTTAGATAATTCATTTTAGTTAACTTTATCAGGTCTAGTAATGAATACAGTAACGGGTGGCCAATTTTTGTTGCTACACAATGGTTAAAATGTTACCCTGCTTTAACATTTTATTAACTATGCTAAATTTACTGTTAGTTTCACTTTAATTTTATTTTGGTCCAGGATTATATTTTAGGCATAGGTAGTGTTTGTTTGGGTTATTATTGATCCACAACATTTCATATATAGATTATTAATGAGTTTGGTTTGGAATAATATGGGTTCAATTTGGGTTGTTTTGAATCTTGGATTAAAATTCAATATTGTTTTGAGTTTTACAATATATATATAATTTATTTTAGTCAACTTTGTTAGGTCTAGTGAAGAATAAAATAATAAATGACTAAATTTTGTTGCTAGACGTCGATTAATATGTGACAATAATTTAGGTAACCCGTACTTTCATACTATTGAATCCTCTTTAATATAATGTGAACAAAAAATATTATTTTTATAGAAAATTATGTTTTAGGTTAATTACTAAGGTTAATTGCTTTTCAAAGGTCAAGTTTTCTTACAAATTATGCCACTCAATGATATCCTTATAGATATATAATACTGAAAATAAATTGTGTGATATTATATTTAAGCTTCTTATTTTGTAAAAAAGGGGGGTGGATTAAAGCAACCTAATACTGATATAGCTTTCCTAATATGTATTTTGCCTATGATTTCATTGCTGCTTATAATATAATGAAATTACTTAAAGTCAATGCATACTTTACCTAATAATTAACAATCATTTGATGATAAGAGGATAATAACATACCATAAGTCTTATACGTACTTATGTAATTGAAAAGAAAACTATAATAACTTTTCTCAATCACTCATTGAATTGTATATAGAGTTGATAAAAGTTAATTCAATCCATCTGACTTAACCACAATACGTAATCCATCATCAACCCGGCCCATTATCAACCCAACCAGCCATCAACCTGACCCTACTCGACTAAATCAAAGTTGATATTAACTAGTTATTATAATAATAAAAAATAAGCATGTCTTATTATGTATTTAAAACTTTTAAAAATATATTTTTATTGTTATTATTATTTTAATTTTACTTAGTTTTCTTACTTTTATTGTGAACTTACTTATTTACCAATAATATTCTAATTTTTTTAATTTTTTTATGTACAAATACAACATTAAAAAGTTATAATAATAAACAAATAACAATTAATAATACATTATTAATTACATACTTATGTGAAGTTAAACTTAATTCTTGCCTATAAGGTTAATGGGATAGATTAATTTTTGTGGTTATCCAAAGTAATTCGATTTAGGATTATCTTTTCCCAAATCTAACATGACCCATAAAAACCCAAAAAGATCCGATTCGTTAATTTAACTAAAATATAACCCGTTAAATTAATTTAAACACGAAAACACTAGAATACAAGCTTACTCAGCCCAAACCCGACCCGATAGGAATGTAAACGGAGTAGGTTCGGGGCAAATACGCCCATACTTGTACCCATATTCTATAAGAAAATTTTTACATGTATTCCGAGCGGATATCCACTAATATATCCATATTTGTATCCGTTAGATACCTGTTACCTGACGGATAATTAGTTTACCTATTAACGGATATTATCCAATGGATAAATTCATTACTCGACAGATAAACCCATTTAGAGTTAAGCCAAATGACAATTTTAACGCTAATTTATACTATATATATATATTTTATAATTAAAGGTGAAAGGGTTATTATATATCTAGTAAATTGGTATAGATATGAGTACAAATATAGATATCCCGTACTTGTATTTGTACCCGAATCCAACGGGTATTATTTTATATCATTCATATCTACTTATCCATATTCATTTAAGTATTCGACGGATAAAAGCCATCAGATTTCGAGTAAAATCTACCCCATTTATATATCTAGACTTAATCCGATAAGCTAACTAGAAATAATCCAAATCTGACCCAACTCGAAACCCAACTATCTCAACCAAAGCCTGACCCAACCCGATAAATTAATCCGATACAATCTAGATCTGTAACGACCCAAACCCAAACCCAGCATGACCCAAGCAATAAAATGAACCGAAATGATCCGAATCTGAAATAATTTGACTCGACCCATAACCAACTAGCAAAAAAATAAACCGCAAATAACCCGATCCCAAAACGACTTGACCCGTTATAACCCGACGCAAAAATGACCCTTCAAACCCAATTACCTCCTATAATTGTATATAAATAAATATATAGGCATCTGAGATTTTCAGTTAACTCTGTACTTAAAAATTTTAAATGCTAGTGTCCTAGGTAGGAAAAGCTAATCATCTAATCCAAAACCTAGATTGAAGCAGTAATTAATGAACGTCGGAATATGTAGCAGCAGGCGCCAAAACTCAAACGGTACCTTGCACATTGCATAGGAATATGGTGAGTGGAATTAAGTTCCCAAAGCGTCCACCTACAGTGGTCTAAATCTCCGATAATTGAAAACTAAACCAAATAAATAAATAAGATTCCATATTGTCGCTACTGGGTGTTTGATTGTACTCCACTCGATCTGTCGATCATATCTGTATTTGTTCCTCGTTTGCCAATGTGTTCTCTAATAAAGTAATACTAGATCAACTTAAGTAGGTGTCCTTGCTAAACTAAATTAACACATATAATATTGGCCGGTGTTAAGAATCCAAAGGAAAATTTTTCGTACAGTATATTATGGACTGATTTGGACTAACTTTTTAAAAATAATTATAAAAAATAATTACTTATTTTTTTAAAAAAGATAATTTTTAAAAAATAAATAATTATCTTTAATAACTATATTTATATATAGTTCCAATAAACTATTAAGTTATTCATTCCTTGACGTATGTTTAGGTCACTGATCTTAATTTGCGAGGAGGACATAAATCATTATCTATTTGGACATAGGCGTATTGGCTTTGGTTTTACAGTAAATTATGTTCTCGTCATCTCACCTTATTTGCGAAAGTATGAAAATTATCAAGATTAAGAATGAAAATACATTTGACTATGATGTTACAAGCGTTTCGTAGTATTTCCCCCCGCTATCATTATCAAAAAGTTTCATTATTGGAACTATAATTATAATAATAATGTATGAAAGTGTGCTTAATAAATAAAGGTATTCAAAGAAAATATAAATATTAATTTATATCTTAAAAATGGAAGTTTACAAACGTAACAGATAATATTAAATGGAGGAAGTATTGAGGTCAAGCCTGATGTATCACAAACACCGAGAGATATATCAATAATATTCCTAGCATCGGATAATGGAAATAGGCTAATCGTCAATCAACAAAAGATGGAGTGCCTTTCCTATTCTTGATCTTTGAAATCTGATTTTCATGATTTTTATTTTCTTTCGTTACATGATTCATGGTCTAAAAATTGCTATTAAGCTTAGTTGATGGAACATTGGAGACAACAATGAACAAAAATACATATCATAATGGAGATGTTTGACGGCAATTATTTTTCTTTCTAGAAGATGAAAAGGAATATTAGGCTCTATTTGATTTGAGAAAAGTAAGAAGGAAAAAAAAATAAAAGAAAAAAATATAGATAAAAAAAATTTCATTTCCTTTATTTGGTTGTTGGAGAAAACTTTATATAAAATTGAATTCTTAAAAAATATTTTTAGTGTTTGGTGTATAGAAAGATAATTCTGAGAAAAGTTGAATATTTTTATTTAAATACTTTTATATATTTAGTAAAAATAAAAATAGTATATTGATACATAAAAAATTTCATAAATTTTATAATCAAATTATAAAAATTGTATGAACTCAATATTAATTCCATTTTTTTTAAACCTAGAATATTACATGGATAACTATGTATAATTTTTTTTAAAATATTTGTAAAATATCAATAACCTTCTAATAAGAGATAGAGTAAACAAAAATAAAATAAAATAAATCATCATATTTTACTCACCAACATAAGAATTAAAAAACCAAAACTCATGTAAACTAAGAAAGCTTCTAAATATTAATATATCAAAATATCCAAAAATTTAAATAAATAAAAAAACAAAGTGCATTAACAATTCATAGTTATTAGTTACTAATTAAACAAGTTAGAGTGATACATTAGGATCATAAAAAAATGCTAGAATTGAACTCCACATACAACCATATGGCTCTATCGTCGGATGGAAGACCAAGAAATGTACGAGCAACACTGATATTTGCTACAAGATTGGTATAGATTTCTATGGCTATAACTTTCTTTAATCCTTGCACCTTTTTAAGCTTAGAATACAGCTCAAATTCGGTAAAATTATGTGGATTTCTTCTATCAAGAGCTGCTGCAACTGCATCTATCCCTTGTGTTAAAGCCTTCATCTTTTCTGATACACAATCTCTCCGCTTTCTTTTCTTTGTGGTTCTTGATCCAGATGTACCAACCAAAGGAGAGGTTAATTTATTATGTTGTTCTTGCTTAGTGCTTTTATCATCAGCTGTTGTTTCTTTATGTTCTTGTTTCTTTAAGTGCATACGCTTTTCTTTCGAACCAATGGATAAATTTCTAGTTGTTTGGTCCTTACTAAATAAAATATCTAACCTATGATAATTTTGAGTAGGCGTATATTGAAGTGGTTTGGCATTAGGATGAGCTTGCAAAAAAATAGTAATTTACATAAATTTAGAACAGTAATAGTTAGCAATGACAATAAAGAAAGAATATTCTACCAAGATGAAGGAAAATTGATACGAATACAATGTCTATAATATATAAGAATGAGAAGGTTTAAGACTTACCCGTATACATTTCCCAAATTGTTACATCAGCTTCCACCATTTAGGTAGATTGATTAAAACCAAACCCACTCACTTGTAAGACCGTAGATACTAAGGCATAATTCTTCTTTAGGGTATTGATTTAGTTCTTTATATGGCTAGCTAAGCAATCAAGCCCAAACTGAGCACTAAATCCTTTAGCAACATTAGTGTATGCCGTTCTTGAAAATGAGCCATCTATTTTTCTGACCTAAGTGCATCTGATCAGTTAATAAATCTATCAGAAATGTATCCATATATTCATCCCTAGTCAAAATTTTCTTCTCATTTAATGGTGTGTCACCACCAATTGGTTCCTATAAATTTTTTTATTAAACTTCCTAAAATCAGTACTTTATTGAAATATTATTTATGTTGAAAGCAAATTATTAGATAATCAATGATGCAAATAATATAAAAAATAATATAATAATTTTGATGTCAAGTACATTTTCATTCAGTACACTTGTTGAATACAATTTTTTTCCTACATGAATTTAACAACAATCATATCTCTACCATCAACTATTTAAACTATATCTCTGCATTGAAGTTGCAATTCTATCTCTTAATTGCTTGGCTTCTTAACAATCTTCTACTAAACTTGATGGCATAACATCTGCTTGGGTGTTAACAATTTTTATCTCACTATCAACCTCCAAAATTAATCTTTCATTTGCATTTACTTCCATGAGATAGTTATGTAAAATACATCCGGCTAAAACCATGTCTACTTGAGTTTAAATAGGATAAAATGGTTCAGTTCCACTTTGATGTGTGTGGGAGGGTGTAATCTTCAATTATGTGGAACTAATGGTTCGAATGGAGTTTGGATAAGATGATAAAGTTTCGGTGATGGTGAGTAAAAAGAATAAAGCTTCAAAAGTGATGTAGATAGGATGATAGTGGTTCAAATTATGGTAGAAAAATGATGATGGTGATTCGGTGATGAGGGTTTAACAATGATGACGGTTCGAATGCAACACACTAAGTATTCTATTCATTCGATGATGGATAATTGATGATGCTTAGTGTCTAGAGTTAGGGTTTTGATGCAGGTTGGAATCGTGGTTTAGGGTTAGGGTTAGGATTAGGCTTTAGTTTGAAAGAGAGGAAATAAGGTGGTGTTTGGTTGGCATGGATAGTTAGGGTTTTGAATGAATGTTTTAGGGTTTCGGTTTTGGTATATCAATTTAGGGTTTGGTTTAACCACGAAATAGAGAAGGAATTTAATGGTAATTAAGAAAAAAATATGGATTAAAAATAGTAGAAAAGATATGGATTAATCTATAATTCACATAGACGAAGAGATTAAAATTTTCAATCCAAACCGTTTACACTAATTCGATTTGCTTGAGCTTAAACTCACATAATTCATTCAATGTTGATCTTCAACTTTAGTTCTTCATAATCATAATACATCCAATATGTTTGACATTAATGAATAATATAACCTTTCTACCACTAGCTAAAGCATATTCCAAAAGATTTCAAGCTAAAAGATATTATGCTACCTTTATGCTAAATTTATTCTCCTACTTTATTACTTAATTAATAAATTAGCTAAATCACTTAATCATGCTCAAAAGTCCTGCCAACATACTCCTCATGCACGTGGTTACTCCCTACTTACATGCCATGCACATAGACGTAGACATTTAATTATTTGTTTGTTACATTTTGAGTAACGTAACCATCTGTTGGCCTTCAAATTTATAGGAGACACTTTCCAAATGAATAATAATTTGCTCAATAATTATGAAAGCCAACTCTTGAGTGTTTGCTCCTACATCACACTTCCTAATATTAGAAAGCATTTCTTCAGAGCACTAAATAACGTTTCTTAAGGAAGCATGCCTTAGATTGAAAAGCTCCCTTGCATTTTGAGGACATTGAATACTATTTTCCTTGAAATGGTATCGAGTATCATGATATGGTGTAATAAATCTAGTCTTCAATTGAAAGCCTACATCACCTAAATAAAATTTACCCGATGGCACTACCAATTTGTCTGTCTCTAGATAAAGCATTATTTAGTATCATTGAATCAGATGCCGATCGTTCCTATCCCAACAATACATAAAAAAACTTCAAGTTAAAAGAGCAAGCAGCTATCATATTTTGGGTCAGAAAATCCTTTCTGCCATGATATCTTTGTACCGTATTATTTGGTACTTTCACATGAAAGTATGATCCACTAATTGCTCTAATACAATCCTATGTCAAAATGCCAGCAATTTTTATTAAAAAAATCAAGTTGTAATATGTACTTAGTGATTTATTTTATAACATTATAAAATTTACCTTAAAATATGGCTGAAATTTTAAGCTACTTGATATTTCAAGAGGACCGTAAGATTCATTAGGTTGTTGCAAAAAGACGTCCTTTAAAAAAATGATAGCATTTAACAATTGATGGAAATATCGACTTACTATTTCACCGGACTGTCAGAAGTCTAATTTTACCAACTAATTTATCTTATTATGACCTATAATATTAATAAACATGGCTACTCTCTCTTCTACATAGTCAGAATGAGTATCACTCAGTCTCCCAAAATCCCTCAATATTAATACAAGTCTAGCAAAAGCCTCATTTTCCATCCTCAACTGGTTACGGCAATCATCGTCTTTTTCTAATGTAAGTCAATCTAAAAAATCTTGTCTCTTATAATCTCCCAATTGAAAATAAAATCCCTATCAATATAATTATTAGGACAAACATTAGATAATAAACTAGCAGCATATGCTCCATATGTGACCACACATGCTGCTGCCCCATCTTCTTAATTTGTCCTACTCCTCAACCGAGTTAGTCTAATATAACATGATCAAGAGGTAAAAAAAAGGGTTAAGAAAGTTAACCACACATGCCCATTATGAAAACAAAAATGGAGAAAAAAGTAGTGTTTGTGGTGGGGATGGTGGTGGAAGTGCTATCATTCCACATTGATCACCCTCTTAATATCCTAGTATTAACATAATATATGTTTGTAGCTAAATTGTGTAGCAAATCTTAAGAAAAGGATACTTCACTATTTTCTTTGGATTCTATCATTTGTATCAACATAATGGATTGTTGGTAGATTTCTCCAATGTTGAAACCCTGATCTTGACCTAGGATTTAATTCCTCACTAGCAACCTTAATACATTAAAAATAAAGAAAACTCATCAAAAGATAATATAACATTTTATATGGGATAAATGTACCACAATAATATCAGCAAAACTTATTAAAAATACTATAAAGTCAAACTCTAAAAACTGCCTCAAATCCAAAGGTTAGACCTCAATATATAAGGGATCGATGTCACTTCTTAACATTTATAATCATATTCAAGAGGCCAATTGAACCTCTTGATTTATCAATGTACTAATAATGGTACGTAATCTCAATTATTCAAAAGCAAACTTTCATACATTAGGACTACAGTAATTTCCTTGCAAGCTTTCAGGCAAACTTTTCCTCCTTAAATTTCACACAAATTCAATAATTTTTTTTCCAAGTGCCTACCAAGAGTAGTAGATTAAAGTTTAAGATTGGATTGAAGTCAAAATTGAATAATCCCTTGAAGAAATTTCAGGGCGGCATACCCTTCACTCCACCATGTATTTGGTCGTCGTATAGGATATCGGATAAGATCGCCGGCCGATGGGTGATAGTCAAATAGTTAAGGTTAAAATTCTAAGTACTGGTTTTAGGTTCGAATTATTGATTCTCCCTTTATATATTCATACACCGCTGTATACATAGAAGTAATTAAAGGTCATATAATCTGTTAATATATAGTAATAAATGGTCAAAGTTATATGATGGATTGTATTTGTCGGCTCCTATGAACCGAAAAAGTAAATCAGATAATGTTCACCATGCTCGCTGTAGTGCTTGGTATGGTGCAAGTGCAACCATGAAAAATGCTCTACAAATTATTTCAGTTCCAGAGTTGTTCTGTCTAAAAGGGCCAGAAGTGAAGATACAGAAAGCTTCCTAATTCTCAGTGAAGTGAAGAACGGTGACGGATTAGGACCACGATTTATGCTGCTCACTTATTCGCTAAAAAACAGATTGCATCTATCTTATCTTAAGCAAAAAAAAATAAAAAATTTATGTCGCATCTATTATAGTAAACATCAAACTCAAAATCTGATAAGTTTTCCTGATATTTGTTTCAATGATGGCCAGGCGGTGGACATATACTGATATACATACGCTGGATAGAAAGGCCAAAACATGGGAAAAATAGTGTGCGGTCCACCCAGCTCAACGTAATTGGTGGTTTGAAATTCTACGATCCATTAATTTTATTTTTTTTATTAATCAGACGTTATAGTTGGGAAACAATTTATTATGACACGTTCTCATACACCGCTGCTGATTTTATGAAGTATCTTTCGCATACACCGCTGAGGCTAGCGATTAATGGAAATCAGCTTTGCTATATTAGAAGCAATAACACTGATGAGTGGGCAGCAACAGAGATTGAGGGCAACAACACATGATCACAACTCACTCGCATGCACATTAGGATCCGGAATTGGGCTCTCGTTCCCCATAAGTTAGTATAGAGCTTACTATTGAGGGACTAACTTGATTTGTCACATGGAAACGGAGATAAGACTAGAAAACATGGCACTAGTATTACTACTATTACGGAAGATAATGAAAGCGCTCAATTTTCAGAGATAGAAAGCCCTTTTGCAAGTTGTGGGATGAAGTGGAAACCACAAGGATTTAGGCATGAAAAGGGAACTGCTCCAACTATATTTTCCCATCCCCCAATCTAGCTCTCTTACCATTGCCATAGGAAAATAGGTTAAAAAACAGTGCACCCTAGATCTATGACTAATCATCAGAATATATTCATCTTGGATGTTCATTGTAAGTTGAATCCTGGATTGCTGGATAGCAATGACTGCTCTTATAGTGGAAATCAAAATAATGACAATGAGAAGCATGAAGATGGTGACACGGACTAAACAAGGTAACCGAGAAGACAAAACAAAGGCAGTTGAAAGCTAGCTGTAATTGTGCCCAAAGGTACCTGAGTTTGAAGAAGAGTCGTAGCAGCAATTATGCCCAAACAAAGGCCAAATTTTTTTATTATTAACAATAAATCTTTTTTAAAATAATATAAGTTTTGATATTATAGCATTAAAAATGGCCATTAGAGATTGAAATATTCAACAAAACAAACCCATATTATCATACTGAATTGCATTCTCCAAAGAAGTATTTTGAAAATGTCTCTAATTACATATTCCTACTTAATGTATTTACAACTTCAATATATGTGTATTACACCCTCATCCATCATTCAACGTGCTTCATTTGCCTATTTGTAATCAAAGCTTAACAAAATGAATCACCTAATCAACTCGCCCTCAACTCAAAAAATACCGTACAACCAAAATCATATAGGTACATCATAGATTAATATCTAGTATAGCCTTATGTTACTAAAGTATATACTATAATTTACACCAACAATTTTTCTAATATAATATTTTTCGGCCATATAGAAGATATGTCGGAGACTCATTTAGTCCCAAATTAATTATAGCATGCAATTGCATTTGTAAATGGAAGGCATATTTATGCAAAAAAAAATCCAATATAAATGTATGGAACCTAAAGGTGATAGGAGGATATGACTTTAGCTTATCACAGACAGTGGCGGAGCTAGATTTTCAATCCCATGGTGTCCCCGTAAATCCGTAATGTCACGTATAAACATACAAAATTAATACATATTTTTTTCAATATTTTTTTTAAAAATTTTTTATATTAGCTATAAGTTTTATTGCAAATGACATCAAATACAAATTTATTTGCAATTATCATAAGAATATATTCACTTACCGATTTCTCATTAAATTTTATACCTTGATCTTAAAAAATTATAGATAATCGGGGTAATTTATTTCATACAATTTAGTGACTAAAATAATTAGCTTGATTTTGTGTCTTTCAATTAAAACTCAAATGACTTGTCAAACAATAAAAATATTATAAAAATGATAAAGGAAATATCCATATTTAATAATAACAATATCAAATATTTAGAATCACTAATCAATTTATTTACTAGAATCACTTATCAAACAATTTAATGAATTAAATAAGGAATTTATTAAAACTTAATTGATAATATAATTTTATAACGAACTAATTCAAAAACTAACTAATAAATTAAACAATTCAATCTAAAAATCTAAAAATTTTGATTTCTACAAACAAATTTTAATTTCTACCTAATTAATAAGTCAATTTTTATTTTCTACATTAATAAGATAAATTAGAATTTCTATAAACTAAAAAATATAAGCAATTAATACAATAAATATAAACAAATTAACTGCATTCTAATTTCATAAATTTATAAAGTTATGATAAATAATTTAAGAATAAACTAATTCAAAAAGTAACTAATAAATTAAACACTTCAATCTATAAATCTAAAAAATTTGATTTCTACAAACTAATTTTAATTTCTACCTAATTAATAAGCCAATTTCTAATTTCTACATTAATAAGATAAATTAAAATTTCTATAAACTAAAAAATATAATCAATTAATACAATAAATATAAACAAATTAATTGTATTCTAATTTAACATAAATAATTTATGATAACTTGATAAGTAATTTAACAAACTAAATTTTACCTTAGTTGTGTGGACTGTGGTGGCTATTAGCTTGGTAACCTCGGTTGAAGATTTGAAATTGAAGGTAGGGAAAAGTAATAGACAGCCGGCGGTGGTAGAGCAGAATTGGCAGCTTCTGCTCTTCGGCTCTTCCTTCTTGGCTCTGGTGGCCGCCGTCGGCAAGCAGCGGCAGGCGCAGTGGCGGAGGCGCGAAGCAACTACTTAGGCGCACACGCACCGTGCACTGGAGAAGGCAGGCGGCACGATACAGGCAGCAACAACGTGCTCTGGGCCTCCGGCAAGCAATGTGTGTTATCTGTCTCCAAGCGGCGTGTGTGGTGCATCTTCACTCTTCTTCACCACTGGACATTGAGAGACAAAGAGACTCGAGACGAGAGGCGGAGACTAGAGGGTCGAAGTCTCGAAGAAACAAGTCAAAACTCAAGCAGGAAGCAGCAGCAGCAGCAACGGTCGAAGTCGAAGAGGAGGTAAGGGTTTGGGAGGGGGAAAATCATCAAAACGACATCGTTTCGATGATGTGAAAAAAATTCAAAATAAAACGACCACGGGACTTGATCCTGTGATCTACGGGCTTCACCACGCGGGAACCCGTCTACCTAACCAATCATCCATTTCAGTCGTTTGCTATTGTGTCCCATACGTATTATATATATATTTAATAACTAAAAATCAAGTAAACTTTTTATATTCCAGCCAGGGCTCCGTGGTGTCCTAGGATACCATGCGGAAGCTTTGGCTCCGCCACTGATCACAGATATGGGTTATTTCTGGTTCATTCGGTAATGACCTCAATACCATTGAATATATCTAGAAAAGTAGAGACCAAAATCTTTCAGACATCTTGTGTAGATTATTGTTGGTCAAGATAATGATTGAGATCCATACTCCACGCATTAGCTAGATCCTTTCATCTACTTTTTTCTTCTTATGCATATTATTTATCTACTCCTTTCAACTATGCACTCAATGACATCCAAGAAGTTGCTGCATAACCTAATCTTTTTTCTTCTTTTTAGTTCCTCCTCCCCTCCCCTCCCTTGTCATTTGATTAAGCATAACGTAATTGCCAACATACACTCAACACCAAAGATGCCAACATTAAAGATAACTACAAGCAATTCATGTGAATCCCATTTTGAAACATTGAAGACTAATATTATCACAGTATTGGTCATAGCTGCCTCAAAGCATAAATTAAAGACAACAACCCATAACATGTTGCCACACTAATATTATCACAATAAATTTGAATACCCACAAGTAGATGGGAGTAAATAAGGAAATATGTTAGGGATTATTAACCACCTTAAATATAGAACTTGTTTGTTATATACACCCTACTATAAAATGAATAGAACAGAAGAAAATAATATTGCACAACCAAAATTGAGGCCTACTATGTGTAATCAAAATAGGGTGTAAAATTTACCTATTCAAATCGATCTAGTAGGTTACAACTTGATTGAGACGGCCTGCTAATCAAGAGCTTAGAGCTAGAACCATATTGCCCACCGATGTGAATGTTGAGCTTGGGAGGAGCCATGGTTGGAGGAAGCTAAATGGGATTAAGGAGATGTAATACGAGTTGATGGAGAACCAAAGACGAAAGAGAAAAGCTCAGATCAAGGAGATGGAATACATGTTCGATGGAGGAAGAAAAGGCCGATGGATGTGGAGCAGTTGATGGAGGAAGAAAAGATCGATGGTAGTGGAGCAGTCGACAATGATGGAGTAGAACGAAGCCTTCGATGGAGAATGAAATCGTCGATGATGGAGCATGAAGCAGAGGACGATGGAGGTCAGAGTCTGAGAGTCAGGAGGGAGGTTGAAGAAAAACTTCTCCTTGACCTAGTTTCCTTGCTTACTCATTTCTTTCCCTTGCTAATCATAACAAAAATTAGCATGCTTAAGTTTCATTAGCATTTTTCTTTCTTTTTAATTTTTTAGATAACCAAACACATTGAAATCATTTTCCGTCAATTTTTTTCCCTTTCCTCACTTTTTTCCATAAAACAAACAGACCTAGTTACATCTAAGGGAAATGCATTTTTCACTAGAGGAATATAAGCTAGAATTTATAGAGCACTAAGTGTGAGATCTTATACGAGAAGGCTTCAAACACAATCGAACTTAGTCCGACTCAAAATATTACATTCAACATGACCAGGAGACAATAATGTAAGATTTGGACCTTATTTTATAATTAGTAGATAATAAATTATATTAGAGGTTAGCAAATAAATGATTGTATTACTCACTTCCTATATATAATTAAATAAAAGTAGTCATTTTGTTAATTTACACACTTTTTAGCAAAGTAATAAAAAGTATTCTTAAAGTTATACTTACACTATTTAGTAAAGCATTTAATACATATATAATTATAAAAAATTGAGGATAAAAATAGAAAATAGACTTTGACTTTTTAAAAATAACTTTATTTATTTTATAAAAAAATTAATGATATAATTTTTTTATGCCAAGTAACTGATTTATTGAGGATAATATTTTATACAAAAAATTAATGATATAATATTCGATTTATTTGATATTTTATTTATCGGATTGGTTATTTGATTTTTAGAATTGGATCAAATATTAGATAATATAAACAACCCTAATTTTAGATAATTTTCCTTTAAAAAAGAGTGAGAATGGGTAAAGAAATGGAGATAAAATAAAGATATATAGCATAATAATATTTTTATTATTTAGTTTTCTTACTTATGACCATACACCAAAACTTTTATGGTTGCAGACTAAAAAAGGGCCACCAAATGCAATTTTCCTTTGGGATTTTATTGGCTTTTCAAAGAACTTAGGTTATTTGATAAATTATTTGGAACCAACTATACAAGGCGAAATGAAAATTCAATATATTTTTGGCATGACCACTTATGTTACATATCCAAAGAAAGACTATTGAAGAGTGACATGCTTCCACATTTGGATGTTATCGATCAATGAATATTACGTGTGGATTGGATTAATCAAAAACATATCAAACAAAACAATAAAGAATACATAGTTAGTCATCTTTGTAAAAGTATACTATAATATCCCATAATTTAAATTTTAAAATTTTATAGCAAAATGACTATGATTGTGGATACTATGTATGTAGAGCAATGGATCTTATAGTCCAGAATAGATCGGTCAACATAGATCCAAGCCATGTATGTTTGCTTTTTCATATTTTTTCTATTAATGAATCATGACATATATATTTTTGACCTAATGGCTAACTGTATATTAATTGAAATATGGGCGATGTAGTTTTTCACCGATGACTATGCACGAGGCCAGCAATATAATGTTGATGAAATTGATGAAGTTAGAGACCAATGGGCCAAGCACATGTACTCATTCATTCGGTATTAGGTAGCGATCTATATATTCTACATGCATTTTCAAGTTTGTATTTCATCTACATCTTTCGGTCTTCAAGCCTAGATCTCTGAACTTTTTACTTTGGGGTGTAGAGCTACCAAGTTGTGGTATGCCTACTAATTTAGATTCCTAAGTATGGTCGGTGTATTGAGACATGCATATCAGTTATAGATTGATTGAAATTATGGTGTGATTGCAGAGTTGGTATGAATTGATATTGTTTTGCATTATAGATTTGGTAATTATTTGAACATACAACTGTGTATGTGGGTAGGAACAAAATAGAAAAATCATTAAAAAACCTATAGCTTTAATAAATGTTCTTATTAAGAATCGTTATTAAAACTACGTATTTAATCTCAAATTTATGCTCAATTAATACGTATTAGGGTTTAATAAATGCATAATCAGTCCTTGAAACCCTAATTGGATGATAGACTTTTAATAACGGTTCTTAATAAGAACCATTATTAAAACTATCCATTTAGTCTCAAATTTATGCTCATTTAATACGTATTAGGGTTTAATAAATGCATAATCGATGACTGAAACCCTAATTCGATTATGTTTTAACAATGGTTTTTGTAATAACCGTTATTAATACCTAGTTTTCCACAACAATTTTTACTTATAAACCGTTATTGAAACCTTATTTTTAACAACGGTCTATTAAAAAACCGTTATTAAAACATTTTTTTAACAACAGTTTTTACTTTAAAATCGTTAGTAAATATGAAATTTATGCACATATTGGCGGGCTTTTGTATATTTTTTATGACGGTTATGAACCATTATTAAAGATTTAATAACGGGCAGTTCAATAACGGTTGAAAACCATTATTAAAACTATAAAATAACCATTATTAAAACCCCTTTCCGGGGTAGTGAAATATACAATTAATTGATAGATAAGATATAGCGAGTGAATGCTAAAGACTAGGACTTGATGAATAGTCAGTGGATGATGGAGTGGTTATTGGTGGATAACAACATGGAAAGCGAAAGAAGAAGAATTTAAGTAAGAGGGAACATGCTCTCAGAATTAGTTATTAGTTGCATGGGTGTAAGGTGAGAGGCGAGAATGTGCAATCATGATAGAGTCACAAAGGACAATTTTCCTTATATATATTATTACGTCCATGACTTCTCACAATATATACACAAAAGCTTAAGTATTATGGTAGGTAAATTTGTATTGAAAGAGTAACCCACTCAACATGTTTGTCTAAAATCTAATAAAGATAAGGTTAGTTTTGCAATTCAACACAAGAGAAATACTATCTAGTCTTCAAATAGTAGATCTAAGGGAGGCAGTATGTCCTTTTTACAAGTTAGAGTAAGAATCAATCAACCATGTTCTCCTGCAATATACCATGACAGGGAAGATTTGGTATGAGATTTGTGATTGGCTTGGATGCACATGGATGATGCCAATATCTATTGAGGATAACACTATTGCTTGGTTAGGAGACAAAAGAAAAGGACTGAGGGGGAAATTTGGCAAGCATCTTTATTTGCAATAACGGAAACTATATGATAATTCAGAAATAAGATTGTGTTTTATAATCAACATGCTTGCAGAAGGTAGATGATGATGCTCATGAAAATAAGAATTGGCTTTTAGATTAAGAATAGAAGAAATGAGTTTCCTTACAGAATTGAGGAGGTGGTACATAATATATATGTTTTTCTGTGAGTCAGGGATGAAAGGGGGTTATGTTATGTAGTTCTTTGTTTTGTGTAATTCATTCCCTCAATTATCAAAAAATAAAAAAAGAGAGATAAGATTAGTTTTGATTCATGGTGAACGTTCTCACATATTTAAACATCATTTTTTTCTTAAAGGTTTATTATATGTTATGTATCTTCATTTATTTAATTTATTTTTTCTATTGTAATGTGTTTTGATATGCTTTTAATCATAATTTTATACTCTCCTATTATCAAAGTAGGATCTTTTTAATAATCTATACAATTTTTAAATAGATAATAAATATATCCTTAATCCATTACACTCTTGGTCAACTAACAACATAACAAGAAGTACATATGAGACGACAGAAGAAATTATGCTTTACCTTTTTTAGATAAAAAATTATATATCAAAGAAAATAATTTTAAGAAGGGAGGCTAGGAATTGTATATTATAGGAGTGACAACGACCTTTCTCACGCCATCGACCCATCTCTGGCGAACTTCGTCATGCGATTGCGGATTATATGCATGGACGTATGTATAACGTGGACCATAAATCTGTTCTCCTAGTGACTCGTCGAGGGCATGTTCAAGATTTCGTTGACGACGTAGAGGCAAAGCAACGTTTGAGTGGAGGGAAAACTCCAGCCAGAGCAAAAAAGTGTGTTTTGGAAACAGCCACTCGACGTGTGGACCTTCCGGGAAGCTCCAGGCCAATCCAAAGTCGATGCCAAATTACTACTATCAATGAATGCAAAGCTTTTTTTTTTAATCAAATCATCGACGTCAGACTGAAATAAAATACCAATATCATACTGTATGAGTTGGCTGTAGCAGCCAATATGCTTGTCTTCTGGCATGCCATTCATCAGTCGTAGAGGGCGAATGTGAGACCAACGAGCAATAATTCTCTGTAGTCTGTATGTACGTCGTTCCCTGGTTATCGTCCGATCCTCAGTTCGCCGCTCCCTTGTCTACGAAACAGCCGTGTCAATTTTTATTTTTTATTTTTCCGTAGACTGTAAGATCACATAGGTAAAGTGGTAACGGCGGAGACAAGACAAGAGGCTGAGCAGTGATTCGTCGCTTTCGAGTCCATGAGAATTATGTCGTTTAATGACGCGGTGATTTGCCAAATCTCATAGTAGTACTGTATATAACGTGACAAAAATATTTGTTTACTACTTCGACTCCGAGAGAAGAAAATATAATTTATGAATCGTCCCAATTGAAGTAAAGTGGGAGAAAAAAAACATAATTTAATGACATTTTTTTTAATATAAAAATTAACTAAGCATATGAATATTTTTTGTTTTAGTTTTGATAATGACTTGCAGTATAACCATTATTAAAAACATATAACCTTGTCAAGTTATCTAAGGATAAGAAAATTTTAAAGAATCGATGGATATACAAATGAAAAATAGATGAGACTACTAAGAAGCCTCAACCGAAGGCTAGATTGGTTGTTAAGGGTTGCAATCAACAGAAAGGCATAGATTTCAATGAGATATTTGCACCAGTTGTTAAGATGTCTTCGATCAGAGTAGTCTTGGGGCTAGCTGCAAGTCTTGACTTGGAAATTAAACAAATGGATATCAAGACAGCCTTCCTTCATGGTGACCTCAAGGAAGACATTTACATGGAGCAACCAGAGGGTTTCAAGGTGAAAGGTAAAGAAGATTATGTGTGTAAATTGATGAAGAGTTTATATAGCCTTAAGTAAGCTCCTCGATAGTGGTACCAAAAGTTTGAGTCTTTCATGGGGGATCTTGGCTACAAGAAGACTTCTTCTGATCATTGTGTTTTCATAAAAAGGTTTACTGATGATGATTTTATAATCTTGCTTTTTATATGTTGATGATATTCTCATTGTTGGCAAGAATATGGAAAGAATCACTCGGTTGAAGCAAGAGATGAGGAAAGTATTTGCAATGAAAGAGCTTGGGCCAACTAAGCAAATACTTTGTATGCAAATCACTCGTGATAGGAAGACAAGAAAGCTTTGGTTATCTCAAGAGACATACATCCAGAAAGTTCTTGAACATTTCAACATAGACAAAGTCAAGCCTGTAAGTACCCCTCTTGATATGCATTTTAAGTTGAGTTCAAGTCAATGTCCTTCTACCATCGAAGAGGAAAACGCTATGGTGAGTGTTCCTTATGCCTCGGCAGTAGGTAGCTTGATGTATGCAATGGTTTGTACAAGACCAGATTTAGCTCATGCTGTTGGTTTAGTCAGCAGATTTCTCTCTAATCCTGGCAAAGAGCATTAGAATGCTGTGAAATGGATCATGAGATATCTTAGAGGTTCTGCTAATATGAAACTGTGTTTTAGAAATGGGAAAGCTGAGCTAGCTAGGTATTTTGATTCTGATATGGCTGGTGATATTGATTCAAGAAATTCTACTTCAGGTTATTTGATCACCTTTGCAAGGGGAGCTGTTGCTTGGTAATCACGACTACAGAAATGTGTTGCATTATCTACAACTGAATCAAAGTTCATTGCAACAATGGAAGCATGTAAGGAGTTGTTATGGATGAAGCATTTCTTTCAAGAGTTGAGGTTTAATCAAAAGAGGTATGTCTTGTATTGTGACAGCCAAAGTGCAATTCATCTTGCAAAGAACCCAACCTTCCATGCTAAGTCCAAACACCACTACAACAAACTGGACCATTAACGACCAATTTAGCGACCAATTTTTTTTTTATCGTTATTGATATATTATTAACGACCATTGTCAAAAGTTATCGTTGATGGTATATCTATTGCGACTAATATAATTTTTGGTCGTTAATCATTAATTTATTGGTCTTTAAAAAAAATTTAAGTTATATATATGTTTTATAATATTTTTTTTTTCAAATCTCTAAAATCCAAAAAAATAAAAATATAAAACACTTAATTACCCTAACTCCAAAAAAAAAAAAAAAATCCCGCCGCCCTTTGCTGCTCGTTTCAAAAAAAAAAAAAAAATCCCGCGCCCTTTGATGCTCGTTTCGGCCCTTTAAACAAAAAAAAAACATCACATAAACGCGGGCCTGTGCCAAATTATATCAAATTTGAGCACAGGTCGTCTTCCCTCCCCGACCCTGCTCGACGACCACACCAGCAACGACCGTCGCCGTTTGAGCGTGTTCTTCCCGGACTGCACCACCACGCCATCAACCGCCGGTCGAGCAGACAGCTGCACCTCCTCGTCGTCGTCCAATACAGCAGCAACGGAGTAGCAGCAGCAGCCACCAGCAACGCACGACGACAGCCACGGCGCGCCACCGTCCGACCTCCTCCACCACCGCTCGTCACCGGCGAGTGGTGCTTGACCACCGACGAAGGTCCAGCACCCCTCACTCCCTCCAATTTCGCTGCAATACGTTTGGTATAAATACTCAAACCCTAGCTTATGTTTTGATTAATTTTAGATGAATTAGCTTATGATAAGGTAATTTAGTTGTTTAATTGTATATATATGTGTTGTATGAATGATTTAGAGTAGTTAATTGTATTGGTTATGGTTGATTTGTGAAAATTGGATTTGTGACCCGGCTATATCCGGATTTGTTGGTTTTATCCGATTTAGCTATTTTAGATAAATTGAATTTACAATATCCTTTAAAATGCATCTAATTTCATGTTAGAACTATCAATTTGAAATTTTTGTGCGAAATTAATCGGAATTGGATTCTTAGGTCAAAATTCTTGCGAAATTAAATTGGATTGTGTAATCGAGTTATTTTATTCAATTGATTATATAATTTGCATTATATTATGTTTAATTTCATTTTCGACATGTCAATTTAAATATTTTAGCAAGATTTGACCGGATTTACAGTCCAAGCTAAAAAACCCTAATTATGTTAAATTTGATGTTTCGTTTATTGTTTTAATCAATTGAGTACATGATAGATGCTATCTTGAAAGTAAAATATTAGGAAGGGTTTTGATAGATGGTGGTGCTGAAGTTTTTCTTCATTACTTTATATTGTTATATAATCTCTTTGTTATGTCCTTAGAATATTTTCTATGTTAATTCATTTAAGAATTCTATAATCAATTGAATAAAATATGATGATGATCAACATTGACATTTTTTTTAACAAGAAATAAAATATGATATAATTGGTATAAAATATTGTTTTGATTAATTTTAAATGAATTAGCTTATGATAAGATAATTTAGTTGTTTAATTGTATATATATGTGTTGTATGAATGATTTAGAATGGTTAATTGTATTGGTTATGGTTGATTTGTGAAAATTGGATTTGTGACTCGGCTATATCCGAATTTGTCGCTTTATCCGTTTTATATAAATTGAATTTACAATATCCTTTAAAATGTATCTAAGTTCATGTTAGATACTTTATTAATGATGTTTGGTATTATATTTTATAATCCTTCTCGGGTATTATTCAAAATGATAGTGTGCATATTTTATCTAATTGGCAATTATTTTCTAATTGTTATATTTATGCCTTTTTTTTTTCCCTTTAGAAAATGGCACCCAATAAGGAATGGATTCGCCTGGTTGATGATCGTTTTCATGATCCAACATATTTGACTGGGGTTGAAGAATTCTTGAACTATGCATTTCAAAAAATTAATACAAATTTAATTAGATGTCCGTGTATCAATTGTGTTAACACCGATTCTAGAACTCGTGATACTGTGAAAGCACACTTGATGACCTTTGGGATTATGAGAGGTTATACTTTATGGTTTCATCATGGTGAAGAAGGACACGAGGAACATTCTGAAATAAATATGGATCCTCAAAATAATGAGAATGAAGATGACTATGATGATAGTGATAACGAGATAGCGGAACTTTTAGAAGATAGGTATCCTCATTATCGGAATGTTGAGCCTAATTTGGAAAATATGGGATCCCTAAACCATGAAGAAGAACCCAAATTTGAAGCATCAAAAAAACAAAGGTTGTTAAATGACTTCCAACAACCTCTTTACGAGGGTTCTAAGGGATCTAAATTGTCTGCCTTAATTCAATTGCTTCATGTGAAGAGTACTGGAAAATGGAGTAATCGTTCTTTCACAATGTTACTCAAATTGTTGAAAGAAGAGTTATTGCCCAATGATTCGACCTTGCCCGACTCTTATTACGAGGCAAAAAAGACAATTAAAGATCTTGGCTTTTCATATGAGAAGATTGATGCATGTGTGAACGATTGTATGCTATTTTGGAAAGAAGATAGTCATCTGCAGAAATGTAAAACTTGCAAAGCTTCAAGATGGCAACAAAGCAAGCATAGTGGGGAAGATAAGGTAAAAGCAAATGGGAAAAAAATACCTATTAAGATATTGCGATATTTTCCACTAAAACCTCGACTTCAGATGCTTTTTATGTCCATTAAGACGGCCTCTCTAATGAGATGGCATCATGATAAAAATAATGATGGAGATCTGAGGCATCCAGCTGATGGGTTGGCATGGAAAAAACATGATGAGCTCAATCCGAATTTTGCTTCTGAACCTCGGAATGTTAGACTTGGGCTAGCTAGTGATGGTTTTCAGCCGTTCAATAATGCGAGACCATCATATGGTATGTGGCCTGTGACTCTTATTCCATACAACTTGCCTCCTTCGTTGTACATGAAGGAACCAAGTATGTTGCTATCCATGCTCATTCTAGGTTTGTGATTTACTTTAAACTTTCACCAACTATTCCAAATTATGATATCAAAAAAATCACGTTTTGTGTTTGCTTCTCTTTGATATCCATATCATCCAAATTTGTTTCTTTTATGCTGATTTTAGGCCCTGATGGTCCTGGAGATGCTATTGATGTATATTTACAGCCTCTAATTAATGAATTAGAGGACTTGTGGAACAATGGTGTCGAAACATATGATGCATCAAAGCGTCAAAATTTCAATCTCCATGCATCTCTTATGTGGACTATCAATGATTTTCCTGCATATGGAATATTGTCTGGATGGAGTACAAAGGGAAAACTCGCTTGCCCTGTTTGTAATAAGGATACTCACTCTTTGAGACTAGTTAATGGGGGAAAAGAATGCTTCATGGGTCACCGACGCTACTTGGAAAGTAATCATAGATGGAGAAGGGATAAAATGTTATTTGATGGTACTATAGAAAAGGGTACACCTCCGAAGCCTGTAACAGGTGAAGAGATTCTTCACCAAGTGCAAGATCTTGAAGACATCATATTAAGCAAAGATCCTGCTTTCAAAGGAAAGATCTCGCACAAGAATAGGCAAGATAACTGGAACAAGAAGAGTATATTTTTTAGGCTTCCATATTGGAAGCACCACTTGATACGGCATACCCTAGATGTAATGCACATTGAAAAAAATATATGTGATAGCATACTTGGAACACTACTTAATGTACCAAATAAGACGAAGGATAACTATAAATCTCGTCTTGATTTGCAAGAAATGGGTATTAGGCCAGAGTTACATCCTATCACAAATGGTCATAATATATTGCTACCTGACGCTCATTTCACCCTATCTCGAGAGGGAAAACGTAAATTCTGCAAGTTTTTGAAGCATTTGAAGGTTCCAGATGGTTTTGCTTCTAACATTTCACAATGTGTAAACTTGAAAGAGAGTAAGATTTCTGGATTAAAGAGTCATGACCATCATATTCTCTTGCATCATATTCTTCCACTTGCATTGCGTGGCCTTCTTCCAGAGGATGTGTATGAACCACTTCTTGAGTTGTCTATATTTTTCAAGGATTTAGGTTCGAAACATTTGAATATGGAAAACTTGAGGTGTCTTGAAGCCCAAATTCCAATAACCCTTTGTAAGTTAGAGAAGATTTTTCCACCATCTTTCTTTGATGTGATGTTACATTTGCCAGTTCATTTGGCACATGAGGCTATGTTATGTGGACCTGTACATTCTCATTGGATGTATCCAGTGGAAAGGAATTTGTATACTTTGAAGTCTTATATACGTAACATGGCTCGTCCAGAGGGTTCTATTGCGGAAGGGTATATAGCAGAAGAATGCATGAATTTTTGTTCAAGATATTTGCATAAAACAGAGACTAAGTTTAACCGCCTTGATCGAAATTATGATGATGATGTGAATGTGTCTGCGGAATTGTCTTCCTTTTATTACAAGGGAAGAGGGCTAGGAAGTGGTCAAACCAGAGATTTAGATGCAAATGAATTAGAGCAAGCCCATATGTACGTTCTTAACAATTTTGAAGAAGTTCAGCCATTTCTTGAGTAAGTCATTCCTAAAAACTCATTCGTTTCTATCTATTTTTTTTTCAAAGGCAAGTATTAGACATTTGATATATCTTTTTTATTGTAGAATGTATTATCAAAACCAGGAACACAATCCACCACAAGTGTCATCCAATGAACAGAATAGAATGTTTATTGAGTGGTTTAACAAAACAGTAAGTTTTCTATGCTATTCAATATTCAATATATATAGAAATGCAAGTTTATTTAGATCATTGGGTTTGTAAAAATAGGTTATAATAAACATTATATTTATTAGGTTGCAGATTTATATGAAACAGATAAAAGCGAGAAGATAGAAGCCTTACTCTCATTGTCACGTGGTCCGTCAAAATATGTTACGTGTTTTTATGGTTATGTAGTAAATGGATATCGATTCCACACTACATCTCATGAGGAAAGAACAAGGTCACAATGTAGTGGAGTGGTTGTGGTTGGTGATGATGGTAGTGGATCCATCGATTACTATGGCCAATTGACCGAGATTATTGAATTGCAGTATTTGGGCAATAAACGCTTAGTCTTATTTCGATGTGATTGGTTTGATGTTACTGATAAAGTTAAGGGAGTGAAGGAAGATAAGTATGGGTTCACAAGTGTTGATTGCAGACGTATTTGGAAAACTACTGAACCTTTTGTTCTAGCAACTCAAGCATCACAAGCATTTTATGTTGAAGATAACATTAACAAGGGTTGGCATGTTGTGTTAAAAAGTCAAGCAGCAGTTCCTTGTGAAGACATTACAATCGAATGAAGACTTATGCATATAAACTTTAACCATCCTTGAGATTTGTAATGGTGCTTATTTATGTACTTTTGTATACTTGCTATTCCATACAGCTTGATTTTCTCAAGATGAGATGTATTTTTTGAACTCGTAATACAAGTGTTTAATGGAGTGTATTATGTACTCTATTTTGGTAATGTGTTATAATGCTCATGAAGATAGGGGATAATATCTTCTACTAAATGTTATTTTATAGAATGTAATTGTTTATATTAATAGTGTGGTTGTAGGTTTCAAAGAAATGGTGTCCCCAGTTAAATTAAAGAATGATCGACCTAAGTATATATCACCGGGGCAATTAAATGCTATTGGCAAGGGGCGCGGCCGCGGATTAGGGTTGAAGACGTTTCTACTATCCGCTACAAGCGGTGGTAACATTCAAGCCACTGATAAGACAAATGACATTCCCCCATTATCATTAACTACAAGAGGTGGCGCTAAACGCATGTCCAGCACTTCTAATGTCTTTGTAGGGCAAAGGGACCCCCCTCCTCCCTTACTCAATGAGGATACTGCTCCGCAAGCCGAAACAACTGTTGCCCAAGGTGGAAACAATCATGCCATTGCTGAAAATGTCTTCCATTCTTCTCATGTGAATCTTACAAGTGGAGGTATGACATAATAAGCTTTTGATTATTCTTATTTTACTTAATTCTTGGTCAATTTTTTAACCGTTTTATGTAATAGATAATTCTACTCAAAAGATTTGGAAGCCTCGAGGTAGAAATAGGTGTCAAAAAGTGGCAAGACTTAGCAGTGGAAACAAGCTACCTGTGACTTTTTTTAATGGTCGTGTTGCTGGAGATAATAGCCATGAGTGGAGTAGGCACATAGGTAAATTAGTTCGTGATCGCAACATAATGCCTATTCGAATCCAATCTTGGGACGCAGTTGAACAAAGACATAAGGACCACCTCTGGGCTGCAATGACGGTAATGAATTTGAAGTATTCATTTTGATATTGGCATTTACTTTTACCTGTGCTACTGCAAACCTTTTATATTTTTCCGTATAATAGTTTCTTTTGACTTGTTAATTTTTAGTTCCTCAATGTATATATATACTTTTGTGTTGTAGGAGAAGTTCTCCAATGATGACATGGAGAGTTACAAAAATTCTACTCTTCGTCACATGAAAGACCTATGGAACAATTGGAGGGGAGATAATCATAGAACTATTAAAGGCTTGGATATTCATGAACAATTGAAGCTTAAACCAACTACAATTGAAGAGCAATCCGATTGGGAGTGGCTGGTGAAATGTTACTATCATAGTCCAAAGTTTGTGGTAAATCACTAATGAATAAGGAAAAATTTAGAAATATTTATATATTTGATTACCTTGCTAATTATTCTTCTCTTATTTATCATATAATACAATATATCTACACAGGAAATGAGCCAACGAAATACAAACAACCGCTTGATGATGGACAATAAATGTCTTCATCGTAGTGGCAGCAAGCCTTATCGAGCGATCGCCTATGATATGGTATATATTATATGTATTTGCCTATGAAACGCAAGATATGGCGTTTTCCAACACACTACTTTTGCCTTGTTTTTAATCCTTATAAATAAATGTTATATTATCTAGGGGGGAAAAGATGGAAAACATCCAAATTATGGCACCGTTTATTTTGAAAGCCATAAAAAGGGTGAAGAAATAGCTACAGCCGAAGCTGCAGACATCCATGTACACCTCTTTCCTGACTCTTATTTATTTTATTAGTTCTATATATATTTTTTTGTCTAACTAACATTCTTTGTCTTGAAGTCTCAAATTATTGAGGTCCAAGCTGCTGAACCCTCCCTTACTCATGTTGAGGTGGCTGAACGTGTGCATGGAGTGACTCGAACCAGGGGCTATGTTCCTGGCTATGGTGGTGGAGTGAAGCCTAGAGATATTAGAGGCCCTTACAAAGGTAAGAACAAGCTTTTAGCAGATCTCAAGGCAAAGGATGCTGCTATTAAAAGAAAAGAAGAAGAGATTGAGAAAAAGAATCAAGAAAATCGAGTGCTAAAAGAAAGAATGGACAAATGGGAACCTGTCATGGAGAAGATTTTGAAAAGTGCACGATTTCGATGCTTGATGGAAAATGAAGAGAATATACATGATGATATAGAATACATGCTTGCTTCTCCATCTACATCAGAGGATACGGGGTGCCCTTGAAAATGAGGTTAGTTAAAATTGTTAAAGGAAAGTAATTATTATGAGTATTATTCTAACTAGTTGTCTAATAAGCTTAAGTAACTAGTTTAGATCTAAATAAATTCAAATAAGCTACATATGGTTCCTATGGATGACTTTTTAAAATTAACAAGTATGATTTTGCTCTAGGTTACTGTTGCTACAGACGATGTGGATGTGCTTCAACAGATTACATTGCAGCTCTCTGGACATTTTTGTATAGGTTGGTTTTCTCCTGCTTTCTCTATATTTATATTTTTCCATTAAAACACATGCTGTGAAAAATGCATAATGCTACAGATATAGATAATGCACTTAGTAACCTAGTATTGCCCACATAGAACCTATTTCTAGATAATGCACCACATAGAACCTATTTCTTTTGTCCAATCTGTATAATAACTTAACAGATATAGATAATGCACTTAGTAACCTAGTATTGCCCATATGTTATGAGCAAGCTAACATTATCATGAAAGATTAGCCAACTCTAAGAACTGTAGCAGAGATGTTCATAAATATTGATCCCAATTGTAATAAGCAAATCTAATAATTAAGAATCAGCATTTCAACAGAACTACATGCCCACATAACTTCTGCACAATCCAGGGAAGCAAGACAGCAGCTTAAAGTGAAATTTTGTTTCATGGTCATTAATCAGTAACATTATCAAATACCACTCTAGTAGCTGCAGAACTGTACAACCAATCATAGCAATGTCTTAACAGCATGCAATTTACCTATGCAATTTCTTACCTAATGATAGATAACAAACCTTGGAGACTATTATTAGAATTATAATTAGAATCCAAATAATAATTAGACAAGCGAGACTGAAAAGCATGCCAGCATAATATGCTACTTCCCCATATTTAAACATTATCAGAGATAAGGTCAATAGAGCATATTATCAGAAAAACATTATGTATTTCTCCTGCTTTGTTACTTCCGCTTTCCCCCTGGAGACTATCTCTTTGAAACAACAATCATTCAATCTACGCACAAAATAACCCCGACAGGAAAATCATCTAACGGAATATAAAAATCATCTAGGTACAGAATGCTTCGGCTTCAATGCTGGCAATCATAAAAAAATAAAAACATGCAAAGAGGTTGAGAACAGCCCTATATGCTTTGCAACTGCCACTTAATCATAAATGAAACTGAATGACGAAAATTATAACAAGCAAGGTATTTCGGCCTCAACTCCCACGCCATTAAATCAGGAATGCGAGGAGGCTTAAATGAACTCTAACTGCATTGCATCAGCCCTCAAAAGATCATTTCACAAAATTGAACGCTATCTCGATTACCTAGAACAGAAAATTGTGAAAACTCGCTAGCGGGAAAAATAATGTTGAAAACTCGATTATAACAAGCAAGCTACCCCATAAACTTAGTTTAGATGATTTAAATGATAGCCTAAGTTAGCTAGATTAGCCCTTTAAGCACAAGCAACAATTTTCAGAATGTAAGGGGGTATAGGGCTGCTAGGCTGCTAGTGTATGAAATTTTGATGTTCGTGTACTAAATAGATTAAATTAGCAAAAACGCCGCACAGACAAGATTGAGGTCTCAAGAGAAAACAATAGATGAATAAATAAAAGCTTAGTATGCATGCCCATAACTGTTGAAAAAAATTAAAAATTTAAAGTAAATTAGTGTACTCTTCTGATATATTTGAAAACTGTGTGACAATTGATAACCTGCATCCTCGTTAAATACTTTTAGTAAATTTAGTTTTGTATATATTGTAGAAGTATAGGTGTAATTAATGCATGAATCATAGAAAAAATATTGTCTGATACACTTTGTGACCAAAACACACCATATTAATTAGGTATTGAATCATTGATAACAGACTTAAGGAAACACACCATGATGATGCATGATCTAGGTTGTCGTAGTATAACACATTTAATAAGTTCGGATGTTATTGAATCATATTTATTTCCATTTTCATTATTTTCCTTGTATTTGGAGATTTCATTTTTTATATCTGATTTCATGAATTGCATGTTAAGGAAATTACTCATTGTTTATTTGATACTTATATTAATTATTATTTGTATATTTCTATTGTTGCAGATCCAGTTTATTTTGATAAACTTACCAAGTCTATTGTATCCGATGGATAGAATGATTAATTCTTAAGCAGCTGCTAATCATGATATTTTTGTAATGCAACAACATATTGTAGCTCTTTTGTAATATATTTATATTTGATCATAGCCGAAAATTGTACCGGACATTTGATACAAATTATTTGTATGAATATTTAGTTGAATGTTTAATTATAAACAGATATTTAGAAAATTATATCTATATGTTAGAATGAATATATATGTATGCAGGTACAAGATTTGAGAAGATCAAAATGGATATATATATATACATGCATACAGGTACAGGTCTTGAGAAGATTGAAATGGATATATGTACGTATATATATACAGGTCTTCAAAAGATTGAAATGGATATATGTATATCCATATAGGTGCAGGGTTATAGATGAATATTGAAATGTTGATTATATATATTATTGAATATATAATTATGCCATTTGCGACCAATAAATTATATCGCAAATAATGAATGAATTTTAGTATTGACGGAAAAATTAATCGTTATTGGTGTGATACCTTTTTAATTACGATAAAAATTTGGTTGTTAATATTATTTACGACAGTGTATTTTATTCGTCGTTATTATTTTTAGCGACCAACATCATACGTTGTCGCTATTACTTTTAGCGACCAACGTCATAAGTTGTCGTTATTACTTTTAGCGACCAACACTTTGCGTCGTCGTTATTACCTTTAGCGACCAAAATTATACTCCGTTGTTATTACATTAGCGACCAACATAATATGTAGTCGTTATTACTTTAGCGACCAAAAAATTTTAGTTGGTCGTTAAAGCCTTTAACGAGGGAGCAATAACGACCACTGACGACTAAGAAATTTTTTGGACGTTAATAGCTTTAGCGACCAAAATTTGTCCATTAACGACGAAATTTGTTGGTCGTTAAAAACCTTATTTCTAGTAGTGCACATTGATGTAAGATACCATTGGATTCGAGATGTTCTTGATACAAAGTTTCTTGAGTTGGAGAAAATTCACACTGATGAAAATGGCTCAGACATGATGACAAAGGCATTACCAGAGGGCAAGTTTGAGACTTGTTGTTCCATCGCTGGGATGGCGACCACTTCCACATAGTCGGGAGGGGGAGATTTGTTGGGCTATGAATTCCTTCTTATGTGGAAAAACTCATATTTTATTTATTTTATTTATGGAGGTAGCTCAAAGGGTCTTGGCTCATTTATTATATGGCTTCCTTGAGAATTATTTTACTCTCAGCTTTATTAAGGAGTATTGAGAGAATTCAAAAGGCCATCAAACACCGAAACCAGAAGGGCAAAGGTTTTTACAAAGTGCAGTTCTGGGCGTTTTTCTCGTGCGCATTATTTTTCAAGTTCTCCGATCGAAAGTCAAACGTACTCCGATTTAGCTGAAATTTGGACAGTACCTTCGGGACATCTAGTTCTCCAAATCCAACGGTTGGTTTGTATATTAAGGCTCTAGTTTGTGAGATATTTCCACTGTACCAAACCCCTATTTTCTGGTGACGAAACCTCATCATTTTTCTTGGTTTGGTTGTTTGTTGGTTGATAAGAATTTAGTGGGTTGTGTACCCTTTAGGTGCTCATTGTAAGGGGATTGTTATAATCATCTTTGATTATAGTGGAGCAAGTTTCTGGACTAGGTCCCGTGGGTTTTACCTTTTTTACTTTGAGGGTTTCCCCATAAAAATTCTTGTGTCTCTCTTTTATTTGTTTGTTTGAGTATTTGCACTTGTTTACTTACTGATTTGATATCATTGTGGATTGTTATCTTACTATGGTTGATACCATCTACTTAGTGTTGGATAATTGTTAATATTGGGAACCCCTTGTTTTTCCCATCAAGTGTTTTACTTTTGTCATGGGTATGTAGGGATTAGATCTCTTTAGCTTTTTGTACTATCAACTATAAAAAAACTAAGAACCATTAGCTACCATCGTTTGTTATGGTCAATTCTAACTTTCTTTTATGATCTATGAAAATCTGAAAACATAAATTTTTGAATAGTTTTATATGTATATAATAAAAATAATCCATCATATTGTATTTGCAAGGGTTTTAAAAAAATAGTATCATTATATATATTCAAAATAGCATAGAAATTAGTTAATTATGGCTTTCTTTGGGTAATTGACTTCAAACGTTCATAATACATATTGAAATTCCTAGGAGTAGCGGTGTATTTTGGCTCATCTTTCTGGGTTATTTAGGGATTTTCCTCATCTTGCTGGGATATTCTAAGTATTTTGTGTTTATTTCTATTTAAAGGCAAAAGAATAATGCGATTGCACGGGCATCAAAGAATTGGTCATTCTTATTGCTTTTGTGGAAATAACAAATGCCCAAATGGCATTTATTTCATCTGACTTAGGATAATAATAATCAAAAAATTGTTCCGGAGTTGTGTACACAAATTAAGAAATGAGAGGGAAAGTACATAATATTTTTTATTTAATATTAATTTTCTTAATTAATATCTTGCCAATTTTTAAATATTCACTTTAATGCCGTTGATAAATATTATGAGGATAAATTAGGAATTATACCTAATTTTTTACTTTGAAATTGTAGAACATCATTTGTATTAAGACAAATACGAAGGTCATATAATGTTTGTACCTAAGTATAGTACGTTTACAAATATCTTTTAGTTATTATTATACAGATGTATTTCATGAACAAATACTATTACCTCCATATTAAAAAAATAAATTATTCTATTATCATAAATTTATATAAAAAAATTCACTGAAGAAAAATCAATACTTAATTTTTACTTTTACTCTTACTATTGTTATTTTATTACCTATGCATTAAATGATTTTCTATATTTCAATAAAAAATTATAAGTGAAAATTTAAAACTACATTTATTTGCTCCTAAGAAGTGTTTAAATTGTTAAAATGACTTTTTTTTTAAATCAGGAGTATTGTTATTAGTTTTTTGTTTTTGCACACACTAAAACTAAACTAAATTGATTTTGTTTATGAATCCTACATGCAGTGTGTGCTTTCAAAATTTAATTCAAATAATAATTTCTCCATATGATATTTATGTGACCCATAATTTGTGTTCACCTAATAATGTCTTGATAGGATATTCAAAATTTCGCATTATACAAATGTTAAACCATACAGAACACATTCTTTATATATATATATATATATATGAATTTTGCTACTATTATTGAATGTTAAATAGATGATTGTCATTATGACAAATATATATATATATATATATATATATATATATATATATATATATATATATATATGAATTTTGCCTACTATTATTGAAGGTTAAATAGATGATGAATTTTGTCCAACCTATTCAAATGATATAATCGTAAAAAATTGAAGGTTAAAATCCATCTAGGTTTCGATAGAGGCATTTAGATACGGACAGGGCCTATCTTTTTGATGTAAGACATTTAGATATGGTCTATCAATGGGGGCTCATGGGACGCATATATCGAAAGGTCTATCCATGTGCCGCGCATATCGATGGCCTACCAGGGATGAAATATTTCATTCAGACATGGTACAAGTTAAACCTCCAAAATTGGGCATCCGGGCTTTCATTGTCACCCGCAAGGATACAAAAATTCCTTTTTCTTTGCCAAACCAAATTGGGATTTGGGATACAATCCGTGGAAGCATCATCTATTTATAATAGGAGTCATTATCAAAGAAAATGAAGTGCGGAGAAAGGAAAGCATACACGCCTCAAACCAAATTAGATCTAACAAGGTGCAGAGTCTCTCTTTCCGCTCCCCACCCTCCAATTATTACCGCAGTCCGCTTATTTAATTGTACTCGGCTCATGTCTACTATTATTATGAATGAGCATGTATCTTTCTAAAAATTATTTGAGACGAGTCCTATCAAACTATGTGTATAAGATAGATCATAACTATTATAATATTCAATTTGAGAATATTTGGTTCGAATGCTATGTGAGTGTCTTGATCATACTAAAGGATGAGTGTCGCCGCTAAAATTTATAGCGAGAGCTGGGCTCCCTAGCATAAATGTTAAACTCACAATAGAATTTGCATATTTCATATAAAGGTGTTCATTAGAAATACGACCCATAATATATATATATATATATATATATATAAAAGAGTTCCCAGGGACCCATACGCATTTAGAAATGATAAATCCAAGCTGAGGTGCAAGTCTCCCGTGCTAACAACCGAAATATTTAATCCAAAAATATAACTACCAACAACCCTCTTTATTATAGGTGGTCATCAAGTCAAGTGGGTCATGTTATAACAGGTCGAACCATTTTTAGATTGGATTATTTTCATGTTATTTTTTTTACAGATCAGTTTGTAGGTCAAGTCATTTTAGGTAGGGCTATACAGAAAAATAGAAATTCGAAAAACCGATCCGATATCTAAAAAAATCGATCCGAAATTTTAGATATCCGATCTGATTTTTTAGTGCATAATCTGATTCGTAAAAAATATCTGATTTTAAGAATAAGTCAGTTATATTTAGGCATAATTTAATTTATATTCTGATTTTTTTTTCTTTCAACCTTCAAGTTTGGATTTTTTTTACTATAGTACATAAGTCCACAAATAATTTACTAAACTAAATTCTAAAATAAACATTCACATTCTACAAACAATCAAATAGGTCACGGCCAACACACACGCAAACACCCAAACTAGAAAAAAAAATCCTACATTTTTTTAGCCTCTTAACTTAGGTCGTTCCAAGGTTCTAGAGCGTCATTATTCACAAATCTTGATCGCTAATTTTTGTGGATATGATTAATCATGTATTTTATCTTTTTGTATGCAAGCTGAATAATTAAACAAGTGTTTATGCAGAATTTTTTTAGTTATAGATTATATATGTAAATTTAATAATCGGATATTTTTTTTTCAATAATCGAATATATTCGAAATCCGATCTGATATTTTCGATATCCGGTGTATTCGGATGCGGATTTGGATATAGGATATCGAATATCCGGTCGGATCGGATATCTAGAAAAAATATCCATTCAGATACAGATATCCGACAATGCACATCCCTAATTTTAGGTTTGGATTGGTCAGATTTGGGTCATTGCAGATTCAGGTTGTATTGGATTAATTTACTGGTTTGGGTCAAGTTTGGGTTGAAATAATTCGGGTTCGAGTCAGGTTAGGTTCCGATTATTTCTGGTGAATTTGTCAAGTTAGATCAGATCGAGAGATGTAAATGAGATAGATTTTACTCGAATCCTAATGTGTTTTATTCATCAAATACTTAAATGCATATGGACATGGATGATAGAAAAAAAAATGTCCGTTAGGTTTGAGTACAGATACGGATATGGGATATCCATATATGTACCCATATCTATATTAGTACCCATTTTAACCTTAATTTTAAAATAAATATAGTATAAATTAAGGTTAAAATTATCATTTGATTAACTCTAAATGGGTGTATCCATCGAGTAATAGATTTACCCATCAGATAAGAGATATCCAATGAATACATATATAGATGTGTCAGTAGATATCCATTTGGGATATGGATATGAATTTTGGTACAAATTTTCTTATCAGGTATGTGGTGTGACCATAGCCGGTACGCAATTTAAATCCTCTTGTTGTCAATTGTAGCACTGGTAAATAAGGGTATCGTTCTAGCCGGGGATTGAGAGGGCTCACCTCTATTTAACTAGCTTGAAAAAATAAAACTAAAACTAAAAATAAAAATCCTAAATAACACAAAATAAATAAATAAGAAAAATACTAATGGGGGTTATAATAATAATAATAATAATAATAATAATAATAATAATAATAATAAGGAATAAATAAAATAAAGTAAACTAATAATAAAAATAATGAAAATAATGGGAAACCGCAGATATGAGAAATATATTAGGGAAATAAAAATCCACCACTAGATTATGTCGAAATATAATATTTATTTCTAAGTCATCTTTTAATCGTGAGAAAGAGATCGACCAAGTTGTACACCAAACGCAGGTCTATACACCTTATATTACTTCCCTTAATTAATTAATACAACCACGTGCCTATATTAACCCTACTAAATACTAGCAGTATAACAGCAACAAACCACTCCTATATTTAACTAGATTTAATGCATTAAGTGTAAGTGGAAGGCTGTTAATCTAAGTACCCAGACTAGTACAAAATGCATGTCTAGCTGTATTTCCTTTCCTTGACCCACACGTATCGAAACGTTTTACCACTTCGGTTAGAATCACAAAACTATTAGGTGAATTGTTATCTAACCTAGCTGCAATTTATACATATAGATTCTAGTATATTTAGATGGCCACCTCGCACGCAAATAATCCTACATACTGTCACTTATGAGGAACCAGAACAAGGCATGCACCAAATAAACTATACTTGAAAGAATTATACATATAAACGATAGCAATTAACATAGAGTTAAGAAACAATCTCACGAAACAAAGAAAATAAAATTATAATTTAAACCATAGTCTAGGGTTTCAATTCATTCCCTAACAATAAATAATCAGCCAGCCATAATTAAAGAATTAATTACACAGAAATATATATCTAAAATATAAATTAAAAATAAGAGAAAGAAATAGCCAAAATTAATTTTGAATTAAAGATCAAGAATTTATTCAGATAAAAATTAATTTTATCTTAAATAAATTCTACTGGTATAAATTCTTCCTTTATTTTCTTCCTTCTCGGCCCCTTGATTTCTGTTTAGTTATTATTTTCCTTTTTCTTTTTCCTTTCGGCTGATAGGGCTGACAGAGGCTGCTGCGTCTTGGTTTCAGTGCCTGACGTGCGCCTCTCCTTCCATGTGTTGACCCTATTCTCGGTGTCCGAGCCAATGGAAGGCTTTGCCGTGCCTACCGCTGCTTCTCTCTCGAGCCTGTGAAGGCTCTTTTCTGCGCCCTTCGGCTTCTTGAGTGTCCAGCCCTTTTTCGCCCGGCCTCTTCCATTTTCTTTCCAAGTCAGCTGAGCCGTTAGGCTTCGTTTGGTCTCTTGTTCCGGGCCTTTGGGCCTTCGGCCTTTGGCGGTTGGTCTGAAGGTTCAAATCTTTTTTTTATTTTCTTTTACTTAAAAACAAAACCTGCAAAATAAAATTAAATAAATATTAATAAATAATATTGTATTCTAAATTTACTTAATTTATATCATTTTAGCTCAAATAATAATATTTATACAATTTTTACCACTTAAGCATAAAACAATAATTATTCCCCTATATTAGTTAAATAAACTACCAAAAACTAAGATTATAAGGGTATAAAATGTGTCCGAATATGAACTCATCATTATGAGTATGGGTACAAGTATGGGTGTACCTAGGGTTGTAAATGGGCTAAATCGAGTCAAATACCCTTTCACTTGGCCTCGGCTCATTTAACTAAACAAAGGAGCCAAACCGAGACGAATATACGAGCCAAAACCATAAAATAAATTGAACCTCACTTTTTTGAGTTCGAGCTCAACTCTACTACAAAATAATTTATTTGTACAAATAGGGTCTTATCTATTGGTAAAGGTTATATTTCTATTAGCAAAAGCTTTTACCAATATATTTTTTTATGACAAAACTGTAAGTAAAAACTCTGTGCTTAAAAATTTTACCCACAGATATGTATGATATGTTAGGAATAATTGATAATGCCTATAGATATTTTTCTATTAGTAAAACTTATACCCACACGTATATCTATATGTAAAAGTATTAACCACAAAATAATATATGCGAATAAAATTATTACCCACAAAACAATATATGTAACTAAAACTATTATCCACAAAATAATATCTATCACTAAAATTATTATCCACAAAATTATATCTGTGATAAAAGGAATTGATCACACAATCATACCTATGACTAAAATTATTAAACAAAATATTTTATCTATTACTAAAAACTATTTCCAACATATATATTGTTAGTTATACATATATATTGTTAGTTATACATATTTTAACCATATATATATATATATATATATATATATATATATATATATATATATATATACTTATATCTGTTGGTAAAACCTTTACCGCAACGTATAAGATTTATTGATATTAGATGTTACCACAATATCCACCTATAGCAACAATTTATTCATATATAGTAACAATGTATCCTAATATAAAATTAACTAAACCATAAATAATTATCATTGTGTATAGTACAAAATAGTTAGTTGTTTAGCTCCTAAAGCTATAACAGTCCTATAAGTATAATACTATATATATAACTTGTAACAAGAGCTATTATACAAAAACATCTTCATACACTATCATACAAAAGCATCGAGCATCTTCGTAAACTGACAAGTAAAAGCACCGAGCATCTTCGTTGGCTGACATATATACAAAAACACTAAGCATCTTTATAATTTGATATACAATTGTCGATCATCTTCATAAGCTAACAAACAAAAGCATCAATTATCTTCATAAGCTGACTCACAAAAGCATATTTGTAAATGCATCAAATATCATCTTCTTCATACTCATCTTCAGTTTCATCCTTTTCATTCTTATCATCCTCCATTTGATAATAATCATCAATATGTTTTCCCTAAAAATATATATGCATTTAACTTAATCATATTAATCTAAATTCATATAAAAAAGCTAGACAATGAGGGTATTTTAAAGCTTTCCAAAAATAATATATTACCTTAAAAATATATTTTATATAGTTGGAGATAGAGAAGGTGAAACCAGTAATTTAGAGAGCCACATAATATATTCATGAGTGAAATCATGTACGATATGTTTGAATGTTTGATACAAATGCAACATATTTTAGCTAGTCAAGTCTTAATACCTATACCAATAATATGAAAAGTTGATTGTATCATACACTTTATTCTTAGTTATTATGTTAATAATATATATACATCTTCTCAACTATAATTATAGCAAATTCATAAATAATAGATGAGAAAGTTAAGGCCAAGCTTTCAACTCAATTGATATTCCGATCATGGAATGTAAGGGAGTGGTAAGACATGTTTGTGTCATTATTTTATTTCTAAGGTAACATTAAACATATAAATTGATGGTTGGTTATCTAACTTTTTGTATCAATAGCCAATGGCTACTGATTATGGTAGTTATGGTTGGTGATACAAATTTATTTAGCTTGTTTGTGATAAAAGGGGCTTTTTTCTACCCTATTTTATAAATTTAATATAATTATTATTTTTGCTCTAATCTAGGTATGCCTAGTTGGTATTGCAATTACTAGTACCTATATATAATACTTTTACTCAAAATGAAAAAAAAGTTAATAACAACACATAATTTTTATCTTTTAAGCATTGGTGTAGTGAAACCATACCATAGCTACCCAAACTAATCACTATGTGAACCCTAATTTTCTTTATTATTCATTTTTACACTATTTGAGTGGTAGAAAAAAGGTGTACCAAAAATTAATGTGTTGCGTAAGAAATGTAAAAAAGTTATCAACATTTAGTGACGAACTTACTTGATTCTCCAATAATGTATGCATTATACCAATTAGATATCATACTTCGTCTTTAGTCTCAAGGAGATCCTTTTTCAACCTCTCAACTCTAGACTCAGATTTCATCCTTTTAGCTCACTCCTCCTCAAAAGCACATATTTTTTTGTGGGATTGTGGAACTTTATACCAAAACCAAAGGTTTGTGCATATCCAATCCTATCTTCTCCCACCCTCTTTTTGAATATTTCATGTTGAGCATTAGCATCAGATCCTTCTAGAAGTATAGTCATCTCATCTGTAATCGCTTTCTGCAAAGTATAAATTAATGTTATTAATGGGTAGTAGATGAGGTAGATTTGCATATATATATATATATATATATAACCCTAAAATTCATATATATTGAAAATATACTCTTGTTGCAGCAGAAGCATCATTAAGCTTAGAATCCTTTTACGGTTCATGAGTTTTCAACCATATTTTCAGTTCATCGGGTTCTTTCCCCATTTTTTCCTAATCAAAACACATATATGAAATTGTATATCAAGTATACTAGGTAAAATAAATTTGGTATTCCCTAGATGAATTAATCATATGCCTACCTTTTCTTATGCTCAAATGTGTGTGCAAAGCTCTTTGAACTAGCATATGAACACATTTTTTACTTTGTACGATTGTGAATCCCTCTTTAACTTATTTCCTAAGCAATATGAGAAAAAATATTAGTATAAAAAATAAACTAATAAAAATATCATAATAATAGCCTCTTTTTTTTTAAATAATTAAATGAGGAATCACTACCTTACCTTTCGAAGATTCCCAAAACTTCACTATCTCTAACCGCATGGTCTCGAGTATTTCCTTTGGCCTAGAATGTATTGCTTGATTGCATGTTTTTCCATCAAAATAAACCACCTTCAACTAAGATTTATGAGCTCTCCAAGCTTCATGGATTTTACCTAATGCCCACTTATATGGTTCTTGATTTTTAGGAAATTAATAAGAGATCTATAAAGGGAGAAAATGAAATAGAAAACAAAAGCTATATAATATATATAACAAAAATAAGAAAGTTGATAAAGTAAATATTGTGATAATTTACCTTTACTTCCTCCAAAATTGAATCTAGATATGTCCTATCCATCTTTCTTTGTTCCCAATAATCAAGTGGTAACCGCCTAGGATCTCGTGCTTAGCAACCTATAAGCATTGACAATTTCCTAGCTGAATCACTAATTGGTTAAAGATTTTCATTAACATCCATATACTCTGCCTTCTTTAACACTTTAATCTTATTACATCCACTACCCTTTTTATTTCTAGGCATTGTACCTTGAAATCTTCGTCTATTTTTGGTGTTATAGCCACTTGAAATTGCATGCTCAGTTTGTGAACCATCATTGACTTTTACAGATGGCACATTGTTGGACTAGATATTCTTAGGACTGTGTTGTTTGCCTAACAACAACAATAAAAAGGTAACTAAGTTATTCATTTTCAACATGGAGAAGGTGTTAATAAATGGCAATGTAAAGTTATAACATATAGAATTACATGACTTATACATGTCAGCATTAGGAATTCTCAAAGGATCTTGCACTATTATTTCATTTACACTATTAATATTTAATCAAGGATCATCATTTTTACATAGTTTTAAAGCTAATTATTTTAAACTATTAAAAATAAATACACACACATATATTAAAATTATTCTTAATTTACTTATTCCTATGCACCTCCTTGTAGAATGACCCATATATTACTTCAAATAAAGCTTAATCTTCCTTTCATGGGGTTATGAATCAAAAAATCAATTAAATAAGGCTTGATTATGGTCTAGTGGTTGAGGCCTTAGCTTCTTCCGTATTATTCAAGCTTGATTTTTTAGTTGTTGCATCTAAGGCTCCATCTACATTTGTTTAAGAATTTCCCTCCCCTAGGTGTACAACCCCAATATAAGCTAAAAAAAAAAAGAAGAGAGAGAGAGAGATCAATTAAACACTTTTTCCTTATTATGTATGGATTTGAATCACACTTAGTCAAATATTTCTCCGAGTTTCCTTTCTCACTCATCATACCTTTCCTAAAGTATAGATTTGAATCACACAAAGTTAAATCTCTATATGAGGTTCCTTTTATCATTCTGCATTTGGAAATTCCACAACTTGAAACCTTATCCCTTCAATTTATCTCTAGTTACTCACACAATCAACCCATAATTATAGAAATGAAGTTATTCTCAACCTAAGGTAAAGGGTTATAGAACCAAAATAGGATTTCAATTACAATAGTTAGATAAAAAGAAAAAAAAGACATTGTTGAGGAGTTCGAATTATTTGGTCATTTGATGCGCCTCATGCTATGACACGATGGTTCGTCTTGTCTTCTTACCAGTATCACTATCCCATGTAATGCAATGAATTATAAGTGATACACATGTAAAGTCTAACATATTATGATAATGAATTTTAGAATAGTAACTATGAAAAATAATATAGGAAGTAATGAAATTATGAAAAGACACTATGATCATTATAAAGGATAAAATATTGGTTAAATGATGAAATAACAAAATAATGCACTATATATAGAAATAAAAATTACAAAATATGTGTAGCAAATGACTAGAGAAGAAAATACATAATTTAGCTAGATATTTTGGAACAATTCCCTGAAGACAACATTTGTTGTGGTTGTAATTTTGTTCCCATCGTTATCACCTATCAAAATTTTGAATTCATTACAATGTGTAACCCTGAATATTGCAACATACAACTAACTATAGATAAAGACTATTTTTTTAATAGTATCCCAATATAAGGTATTGATTGACCCTAAATTTTATTTATTTTCATTGCATATGACATAATGAGAGGGAACTATCTACGATTGGATTTGAATAGCATTCTTGAGTCAAATGATGCAAGAGATAGCATTGGAATCAAAATATTATCACTAGATATGCTCCCATCAAGTGTTTTAGCTTCAAGAACATGATTTTTAAGTCGAGTGATAATCAATCATGTACCATTGCATAAGTCAGATTTGTAATCAATATTTCGAATCAACACTACAGAAGTACCAACCTTCAAATACAATGTATGATTTAGCACACCTCCTAGTCCTCCCATTTGATGCACAAACCATAACCAAATAAATGGTGTAAACTTAAAATTAAGAGCTAAATAGCTAAAAGCAAACATGAGGGAAAATTTCATAATTAATAACAAATGGGAGAGAATGTAAATACATATGCAAAAATTATATTAGGAAAAATAATTTTTACATGTTATTAAATACTTTCTTATATATGAGTTGATCATTACATATTAATTTTTTCAATCAATTATGAGACATAACCCTCATATAGTTGATCATGACTGAAGATAAATTTCTACAACAAAACACTGACATCGAAAAATGATTGACCGTTACTTTTATTTATTGCCATCATGTTGTCTTAGAGTAGTAAGGTTGGAAGAAAAACTATAATCTTCCTCTTTTGGATAGTATTTTCTATCCACTATTTGATCGTAGTTAGTGTATATTATTATCACTATATATAATTGATGACAATATCTAAGTTTCTCTAACCTTTACTACTATTAATCTCATGAACTTCAATATCTATTTTGGCATTATACTAAATATGAAACTAATGTAATTTGCAAGGCTTAAAAGTTGTGAGGTTTGGCATAGTTTAATGATGACATTAACAATTTACTTCAAATTATGTTGGATAAAAAAAATGTTGGAAAATAATACTTGTGATAACAGTGTCTACAACTAAATGACCAAGTACACCATGATCCTATGTCTATTAAGACACTTAGACAATAAACTTCACTGAAGATTATTATGATAGAACTATTCAATATCTTTCTTCCCTTCGTGACAATTATCTAAAAGAAAATACAATTTATTTTCACCATAAATTGTTAAGTCAATTTTTTATAACATCAATCATTGTAGTATATAAGATTAGGAATAGATGCTTTGGAATTTTTTGCCCGATTGAGATGGTGAAATAAATGACAATATGTCTTGAATATACAGTCCACAATAGACTTGCAACCATTAAAATTTTGAATGTAGAAAAATTAGTATAGGATAAATATTACCCACACCTATATATATTTGGAAAGAATTCAAACATGCTTTTTCTATTTATTTATTAATTTTTTTAATTCATTCTTCTATTTTTCTTTTTAGTAATTAGTTATTTACTATCAATGACTTGAAGATGAAAATCAAATGAATGTCAATATTACTACGGTTTGATTTCGATGAATATATAACTAGATATATGAAGAGATACCATTTAACTATATTATGTATCCAAAGAGGCCGCAAATTAACTATCTGGCTAAATACTTTATGCAGTTAATGATTTGTTTTATGATGTAATGCAATTTATATTATACTCTTATTGAATATTAATGTATACTATTCATTAATATACCATGAAAAAGAAAAATTAAGAATTGAAGGATGATAACATTTGATTGATCATGAATTATTGAAAATTCATTAAGCAACACCTCATTTATTATTAGCTCGCTACATTGTAAATCATACAGCTTGTGAATCTACTTTAGTAGTTTAATAGACACACCTCTAAAGCAAATTACCATCATTAACTATTAATAAATAAATATTAAGTAAAATAAATTTATTACACCCATATTTAGTCAAGGTAATTTAATAAGTGTTGCTCGGTGTATAAATAAGGGTTTATGATTACATTAATAAATTGCAGTAACCAAATAGCTATATTAAATGATTAATTTAAGAGCAATAACTGATGTAATTGGATGGAAAAATTTGTCTACATATTGTTTGCAAGAAAACTCCATTTTTACAAAATTATATATTTGTATAATTAGACAACAACGTAAATGTATGCAATAGACATTGGGAATACATACCCACTGTGCAATGATTGATGTATTATGACAACTTTTGAATATTAATGAAACTGTCCATTTTACCAAAAATAATAAGATATCAACTATTGAATAACATTGATGCAGTGTTGGTATAAGAGATAATGCAACTAGGAGTTGTCTCATCCTAAAAGGTAGTTAATTTAAGAGACTTGTTATAGATATCATGTACAATAGGTAGTGAGGTTAGATGTATCAAACAGATTGGATTTGGATCAAATTTATATTTGGTTTGAGTGTCTTTTCGGTTTAGGTCCAATTCAAGTAACAGCGATTTAGGTTGAAATATTTTGAGTCATGAAAATATTAGGTTGGATGCAAATATAACTTATTAAATTTTGTTGAGTTCTAATTTGATTTGCATCTACAGGCTCTAGGGTAGATAAGTTTTAGGTTAGGTACATTCAATTTAGAATTTATATTAACATTAATTGTTATTAATTTAATATAATAATAAAAATTATATTTTGTGATTAATCATTAGTGTTATGCTTATTATAGTATTTATTATTATATTTATTGTTATAAATATAATTATAAATATTATTACATACATAATTATAATGATTTTTATGAATATTATAATAATAATTATTATCATGTTAATTATAACAATTATAGTTATTATTATCATATTTCAAAATATAATAATCATTATTACTAATATTAATAATACAAATATAATTTTTATAACTATCATTATAATAATATATATTATAATTTTTATGTTTATAATAGCAATAATAGATAATAATAATAATAATAATAATAATAATAATAATAATAATAACAATAACAATAATAATAATAATAATAATAATAATAATAATAGAAATTTCTTTGGTCTAATTTGAATGATGGTAATATGATATTAAAATAAAATGAGGAGAATGGAGCATTATTAGTTTTAGTTTAGTTGTTATATAGATTGGATATTATTTTTTTACATAAAATTCTATTAATAAAATAGCTTATTGTTATTTATGTAATAATTTATATGAGGTAAAATAATAACTTTATGGATCTAATTTGGCTTTAGTTTAGATCAATTTTAAAACTATATCTGAATATATGTCATGTTAAGTCTGATTGTTTCGGATCAGATAATTACCGGATATGGATAAAGTTTTTTTTGGATGATTTTGATAAGGGTCATTATGAGGTTATCTAAATTCAGGATATTTTTGGATTGATTAGAGTTGTTTCGATCCAGATACGGAAGGTCAAAAATGAAGCAGAAAAAACTAAGAGAGTCGATGGTCCCGAAGGCTAGTGGCAAGTAACTCTTTGTTCAGAGAGAACCAATTATTTGCTGTTGGGGTCCCTCCTTAATTAAGGGGGTTTCCCAAAATAATAATAATAATAATAATAATAATAATAATGGGGATGATGCATGAGTTATAAAGATAATTAATACTTTGAACCTCTTGGGAATTTGAGAAGGTAAGTGCATTTTATCATGTTTAAGTTACCAAGGTTCATTGGCTTAATTTAGTGGGAGAGCATTCAAGAGTCATCTTATGGCCTTTGGGTTACCCCCTTCTACTCCTATAAATAGGGGTCTTTGGGAAGGCTTAGATCATCGAGTAAAGCAAACAATCCTCTACAAAAAGAGAGAAAGTGAGAGCCACTACAAAAGTGAGGTGCTTGAGAAAGGTTCTCATATTTTCTCAAGTGAAGTTTGAGTGATCCACCACTTAATTGGTGAGAGAGTCCATCCTTTGTAATCCATCATCTTTTGGGCAAAGAAGTTGAGTGAGCCTCTAGTTCGTACTAGAAAAGAATTACTTGTAATCCTACAATCATCGTAGTGGAAGGTTTGTGGTTTTTTCCTTCAACTTTAAGGGTTTTTTACGTAAAAATTTGGTGTCTTTATTTTTCTATTTCTACTATTTTTGTTTTGCCCATTTTAATCATACAAAGAAGGAAAAAGTCTTGTACTATCAACCGGTCATTTTTCTGCAACATTTGCTCAGCGGGAACCAACTACTAATGGTTATTGGTTGATGGTTGATGGTTATAAATATAGCTTTATATCAGGAGTGGTGCGCTAAGTCCTCTTCTGTATACCCAGCTCAAGCTCTGAATCAAATTCAGAATCTGCAAACCATGCAGACTAACGGACGGACGATGCACTCAACATCTACAACAAAAAAGCCACATGCTGTATGCATACCATTCCCAGCTCAAGGCCACATAGATCCCATGTTAAAACTAGCTCAGATCCTCTACTCAAAAGGCTTCCACATCACATTCGTCCATACAGAATACAACTACAACCGCCTTGTGCGTTCAAAAGGCCTGGCCTCTATGGCTGGCCTTCCTTCTTTCAAATTTGAAACCATCCCCGACGGCCTTCCACCTCCGCCATCCGCTGATGTAACTCAAGATACAGCGGAGCTCTGCCGCTCCACCGAGGTTAACTGCATTGATAGCTTGAGGAAGCTGATTAAGAGGCTCAATGATGCCGGGCCAAAAGTCAGCTGTATCGTTGCCGACGGTGTTATGTTTTTTGCTCTTGAGGCTGCGGAAGAGGTGGGAGTACCTGGGGTTCTTTTATGGACGGCCAGTGCATGTGGGTTAAGGGGATATAGCAAGTGTTGGGTGCAATGGCAGCTTGTGGGCATTTTCAATGTCCCACATTGGAAGTGAATAAGTTTTTGTTCACTTTATATATCCCCTCACCTTTTGGTTGTTTGAATTATGAGTTTGGGTTGTTTTGTGGGTTGTGGGTTGGATCATAAATACCACACACACGCGCGTGTGCCGCCGCCCGCCCGTCCGGTCCGGGCTGGGCGTGGGTGTGGTGTGGTCTTTGATCCGACCCGACCCATTTTTTTTCTTATTCGGTTTTCAACGGTTGCGGTTTTACTCATTCAAACATTTCGGTTTTGTGGGCTGATTAGTGGAAGACGTTCCACTTATCCCTCAATCGGTTTTTTTGCCTATTTAAATGTTAATTTCATTTGTTTAAACACACCGAAAATCATTTTTATTGTTTTCGAAAGAGAGCAACCCGTCGGCCACTTGGAAACCCTAACCCTAATCGCGAAAACCCTACTGATCTGGCATTGTATGTTTGCAAGTTCCATTCTTCTATTCCGAGTGCACGGAATCGTAGAACGTTGTGTAAACCTTGGGGGTGATTCGACGTTGAAGGGATCTGCACCGTTATCCGGTCGAAAATCACTTCAGGGCAGTGATTCTGTCACGGCACAACTCTTAATCTCGGTTTGGCTTAATTAATTTTCCTTAATTGCTGCGATTATCACTAATTATTTTCTACATTCTGAAGTGATGTTATATGCGCCATTAATCTCTTCTTCGTGCCAATTACCATTCGAATTGTGCTGCTCCGTTTGGCTCGTGTTCTTCAACATTATGCTCGGTTGATACTGTTCAATATAATTCGAAAGTATACTTGGTTTCGGCTTCGGTTTTTGGTGCTCTTAATTCGATTTCGCCGCAATATACATTCGTTGTGCTGCTCGCGATTGATTCGTTTGATTTACGAATTGATTGATTAATTTCGGGATTAATTAAACCTCCTTTATTGTTCCTTTGTTCGACTATTGCTGCTGCTTGGTGTTGTTGATTAAGGCTCGGCTCTTGCTGTGGTATTTAAGTCGAAAATATACTTGTTTCGGCTTCCCATTTTTGGCTCCTCCTAATATCGATTGTTGCTGAAATTTATTTCGTGGATTATAATTGTCATATTCGAATCTATTGCTGGAGTTTGTAGGCTGGACTAAGGTTATTATATTCGAATTTATTGTTCGAATTTTTGCTGCACTAATTGGTTCATATTCGAAGTCAATTTGGCCTCTTCAGTTTGGGACTCTTTCGTTGCAAATAAGGTCTTGTTTGGTTGTGGTTTCGGTTTTGGATAATCGAATTTCTCTACTTCGGTTATAGTACCTTTGGTTCAATATTCTTGCTGTGTTATTTCTCGTGGATTGAAATGGCTTCAAGCGTACCAAGAGTCATCCCCGATATGTCGAAAGTTGAACCTCTTGATGGTACCAACTACCGTCGGTGGTCTCAGAGGATGACTATTCTGTTTGAAGCATTAGAAGTTGATTATGTTCTTTTTACTAATCCACCGAGTCAGATTGATACAGATGATGTTCTCACTACTCCAATAGCTCCCCTGATCATTCCTGTTGAAAAGAAAAGTGATGAAGCTGCGATAGAAAAATACGAACGGGACAACAAAACCGTTCGTGGTCATATTCTACAGCACATGAACAACAAGCTCTTTGACATGTTCTTTGGTGTCGAATATTCCAAGGATATCTGGGACACTCTGAAGAACAAGTATGGGTCAGATGAAGCAGGTAGAAAGAAATATGCTGTGGGAAATCTTCTGCGATTTCAAATGGTTGATGACAAGCAGATTATGAATCAAGTACATGACTATGAGCTGCTGGTTGCTGAAGTATTGGGTGAAGGAATGAAGATCTGTGAAACTTTTCAGGCCAACATGCTGGTAGAAAAGTTCCCTCCATCCTGGAGCGATTTCAGAAACCATCTGAAGCATAAGAAGAGGGATTTGACCTTGCCAGAGTTAATAAGTCATATGAGGACAGAAGAGGCGAACCGCTTGAAGGACAACCGAGTTCGTTATGCCTCAGGTTCAATGAGTGCTAATATAGTAGAGTCTTCTGCTAGAGCTGACAAGTCTAAGGGAAAAGGCAAATGGACTCAGAAAAAGGGTCAAGCGAAAGGTCAACCTAACTTCAAGAAGGGTGACACTCGAATTCAGAAGAAACAGCTAACCTGTTATGTGTGTGGTAAGTCAGGTCATAAAGCTTATCAATGCTTTAAGAGAAAGGGCCCGCAGACTCAGAATCAACAAGGTGGTGGTCCTTCTGCTCCTCAAGCTAATGTTGCTGAGACAGAGGAAGTGATAGCTGCTGTGGTTGTGGAAGCTAATCTGGTTGAGAACAAGACAGATTGGATCCTGGACACCGGAGCTTCAAAGCACCTGTGCGCGAACCGAGAACTATTCCACCAGTTCCAGGATGCTACAGATGGAGAGCATGTCTTCATGGGAAACTCTGCAACTGCTGGAGTTCTGGGAAAAGTAAAGGTCCTTCTGAAACTTACCTCTGGAAAGTCTTTAATGTTGAATGATGTGTTGTATGTCCCCTCCCTCCGTAGGAACTTAGTTTCTGGTAGCTTGCTTAATAGGGCTGGTTTGAAACTAGTTTTTGAGGCTGATAAGGTCGTGTTGACCAAAAATGGGGAATTTGTGGGTAAGGGGTATCTGTCTGATGGACTTTTTGTTCTGAACGTTATTTCTGCTCCTATTAATGAAATTGGTTCTTCTTCTGCTTATATTGTTGAATCCGTATCTGTGTGGCATGGTAGACTAGGGCATGTGAATGTGGCTTCCATAAACAAACTGAAACGAATGAATTTAATTAATGTGTTGGACACTAATGATTATGAGAAGTGTCCCGTTTGTGTGGAAGCCAAGTATGTTAAAAAGCCCTTTAAACCAGTCACAGCGAGAACAACGGAATTGCTTGAATTAATTCATACTGATCTAGCTGATTTTAAGAACACCGAGAGTAGAGGAGGAAAACGGTATTATATGACATTCATCGATGATTATTCGAGATATACTAGAGTTTTCCTCCTTAGGTCTAAAGATGAGACCGAAGGTATGTTCTTAAAGTATAAAGCAGAAGTGGAAAACCAATTGGACCGAAAGATTAAGAGACTTAGGTCTGATAGGGGTGGTGAATATGGAACTAGTTCTTTAAAGGAATTTTGTGATAATCATGGTATAATACATGAAACTAGTGCCCCTTATACTCCCCAACAAAATGGTGTTGCAGAAAGAAAGAATAGAACTCTAAAAGAAATGATGAATGCTATGCTTTTGAGTTCTGGTATGTCTGACCAAATGTGGGGGAGGCTGTCCTATCTGCATGCTATGTTTTAAATCGGGTTCCCCATAAGAAACTAAACAAGACTCCCTATGAACTGTGGAAAGGTTTTGAACCTAATCTGAAAATTTTGAAAGTGTGGGGGTGTCTAGCTAAAGTTGGTTTACCAGACTTTAGAAAAACCAACGTGGGAACAAAGACGTTTGACTGTGCATTCATTGGGTATGCTCAAAATAGTGCTGCATATAGATTTCTGTGTTTGAATGATTATTCTATTTGTGAATCTAGAAATGCAGAATTTTTTGAGAATGTGTTTCCTTTGAAAAAGAATGCATGTGATCTTGCTAGCTCTTCTGATGCTTCTACTGTGCCTTTGTCTTCCTCACCATCTCTTGGAAATGAAAATGATAATATTCATGAGCCTAGGAGGAGTAAAAGACGAAGACTAGAAACTAGCTTTGGACCTGATTTTATTACTGCTTTTCTTATTGAAAATGATGACATTGATATGATTAATGTTGACTTTGTGTCTACATTTCTAATTGAAGAGGATCCTAAATCCTATAAGGAAGCAGTAACTTCTGTAGATGCTAGTTTTTGGAAAGAAGCAATTAAAAATGAGTTAGAATCGATTATGTCCAATCATACTTGGGATTTAGTTGATTTGCCTAAAGGTTGTAAACCAATAAGATGCAAATGGGTCTTCAGAAAGAAATTAAGAACTGACGGAACCATTGATAAGTTTAAGGCTAGATTAGTAGCTGTAGGCTACAAGCAAAAGAAAGACGTTGACTTTTTCGATACTTACTCTCCTGTGACTAAAATAGCCACTATTCGCTCCTTGGTCGCTTTGGCTGCTATCCATGGACTTATAGTCCATCAAATGGATGTGAAAACAGCATTTCTGAATGGTGACCTAAAAGAGGAGATCTATGTGGAGCAGCCCGAGGGCTGTGAGGTTGAAGGTCAGGAGACTAAAGTGTGTAGATTGAGAAAGTCATTGTATGGCCTTAAACAAGCTCCTAAACAATGGTATGAAAAGTTTGACCAGACTTTAGTCAGCAATGGTTATATAGTAAATGCATCTGATTCTTGTGTATATTCTAAATTGATTGGACATGAATGCGTGATAATTTGCTTATATGTAGATGACATGTTGATTCTTGGCACAAATATGTCTATGGTCGATGAGACCAAAATGTTTTTATCTTCTCATTTCGAAATGAAAGATTTAGGAGAAGCTGATGTAATTCTTGGCATTAAAATGAGAAAAACCGTGAATGGTTTTTGCTTGAGTCAATCTCACTATGTTGATAAGATTCTAGAAAAATTTGAGTGTCAAGATGAAGTGTCTGTGAAAACACCCTATGATCCTAGCATACATTTGAAAAAGAACCTGGGTGCTAGTGTTTCTCAATGTGAATATGCTAAAATCATAGGCAGCGTAATGTTCCTAATGAATTGTACCAGACCTGACATTGCATATGCTGTGAGTAGATTGAGTAGATATACTCACAACCCAGGTAATGATCACTGGACTGCTCTACGCCGTTTACTTAGATACCTTAAAGGTACTAAGGATTGGGGTTTGCATTTCTGTAAATTTCCTGCTGTTCTAGAGGGATTTACAGATGCAAATTGGATTTCTGACAATGATGAAGTCAGTTCTACCAGTGGTTACGTGTTTACCTTGGGAGGAGGAGCTATATCTTGGAAGTCTTCTAAACAGACTTGCATAGCTCGCTCCACCATGGAGTCAGAGTTTATTGCCCTTGAGTTAGCTGGTCAAGAGGCAGAATGGTTAAGGAACTTGTTGGCCGATGTGCCTTTGTGGAGGAAACCTAGTGTACCGGTTTCCTTACATTGTGATTCACAGGCAGCTATATGTGTTGCCAAGAACTCTGTTTATAATGGTAAGAGAAGACACATTCGTGTTAGACACAGTTGTGTAAGACAACTGTTGAGGAATGGTGTCATCTCTTTAGAGTTTGTTCGATCCGAAAGGAATCTGGCAGATCCTCTAACAAAGGGTCTAACAAGGAGAGTTATCCTTGAATCGTCGAGGGGAATGGGGCTTAAGCCTTTGAGTTGAGAAAGGTATGGTAAATACCATATGTGGTCAAATGAAATCATATGATCACTCTTCTGCACTACGTTCTCATTCCTATGGCGCATTGTAGTGCATTGTAGAAAGGTTCAGCTTTCTGCTTTTATAAGTTCATAGCCCTATATTTTGGGTGGTCCTTTTGAGACGGATCTGATGAACTTAATGCTAAACTTTTAAAAAGGTTGAGCATGATTATGCTCTTAATGGATCCATAACCAGATTTGGTGGTGCTATTGAGACGCACTTGATGGATTCACCTAGGTGAGTGTGAAGGTGGGCCGCCTTCTATGAAAGATTAAGGCTTTCTTTCTAGAGCACTCATGAGTACCCAAGGTGTGCGCATGGCCATTAAAAGCGCTTGTGTTACTATCGCGGAATTTGCAAATTTAAGGTAAAAACATGTGTTATGAGGGTCTCAATCGAAGTCTGAGTAGTTCAAGACTCGTTCACTCCTCAGATACGATTGTTACCTCATTTCACTACGTATCAATTCAATCCTTGTGATATTGATACTTAAGTGTTACTCCTTCCTTGTCCAGATCAATCGGGTTTTTCTTCTGCTTGCCATTGGTGGGGGATTGTTGGGTGCAATGGCAGCTTGTGGGCATTTTCAATGTCCCACATTGGAAGTGAATAAGTTTTTGTTCACTTTATATATCCCCTCACCTTTTGGTTGTTTGAATTATGAGTTTGGGTTGTTTTGTGGGTTGTGGGTTGGATCATAAATACCACACACACGCGCGTGTGCCGCCGCCCGCCCGTCCGGTCCGGGCTGGGCTGGGCGTGGGTGTGGTGTGGTCTTTGATCCGACCCGACCCATTTTTTTTCTTATTCGGTTTTCAACGGTTGCGGTTTTACTCATTCAAACATTTCGGTTTTGTGGGCTGATTAGTGGAAGACGTTCCACTTATCCCTCAATCGGTTTTTTTGCCTATTTAAATGTTAATTTCATTTGTTTAAACACACCGAAAATCATTTTTATTGTTTTCGAAAGAGAGCAACCCGTCGGCCACTTGGAAACCCTAACCCTAATCGCGAAAACCCTACTGATCTGGCATTGTATGTTTGCAAGTTCCATTCTTCTATTCCGAGTGCACGGAATCGTAGAACGTTGTGTAAACCTTGGGGGTGATTCGACGTTGAAGGGATCTGCACCGTTATCCGGTCGAAAATCACTTCAGGGCAGTGATTCTGTCACGGCACAACTCTTAATCTCGGTTTGGCTTAATTAATTTTCCTTAATTGCTGCGATTATCACTAATTATTTTCTACAGCAAGTACAGAGACTTGGTTGAACAAGGGATCATACCCCTCAAAGGTATGTTAATTTTGAGGTTTAAATTTCACTCCTCCTTCGATCGTCATTTACAGACTTTCTGATAATAAAATAAAAAATAAGCAAACGTAGGGCGCTTTCATTCATGAGTCGTCCGATTTAATCTGATTAGTACCTGTAAAAATAATAATTATAATATTAATATTTATACTATTCTAAATATAAATAATTTTAATTATGATAATTATTTTCATAATACATTAATAATTGATTATAATAATTATGTTATTATTTATAATTTTGACAATTATAATAATCATAATAATGATTAGTAATATAAATAATTATCACTATAATAAGTATACTACTTATTACTATTATTGTAGTGAAAAATATTATAATAATTATAATAGTTATATATATATATATATATATTATTATTAATAACTGTTATTATGATGATAGTAATAATAATAATAATAATAATAATTATTATTATTATTTTAATATTCATTCTTATTTCTATTAAGTATCTACTAATTATTATTTCTTTACTATTAACTTATTATAATTAATTATGTGAATTTAATACGATAGTATTGGTGCTGATTTGATGAGATCTGATCTTATTGGTACTTATATGCTATAATCTAATCTGATAAGCCGTTAAAGTAAGTCCCAGAGAACAAAACCTTAAGATACTAATAGGAGAAAATTAAGAAGGGAAAAGGGAGGTGGAGAAGGGACTATCACAAGGAGTAAAAGAAAATTTGTAAATTTTCTTTTAATCTTTTCAAATTTCTTAACTTAAGGAGATGATCTTAGTGGGGAGCAAAAATTAATTACTTGTACCATATTTGTAATATATGACAGTTATTTGGAAAATTTGTAATAGAATATGAAAATTAGAAATATGTTTGAATGTTAGGTGGATCAACTACTTTTCTATTTTTGTAAATGACGAATAGATATCGCTTTACTTTTATAGATAAAAGCTACATCACAAATGGTTACTTAAATTCAACCACCACAAGTTGGACATCTTCGGTAGAAGACATTAGGTTGAAGGACATGACGTCATTCTTAAGAACCACAGATCCAAAAGACTTTCTGTTGAATTTCGTACAGAGAAAGATTGAAAAGTCGCGAAACGCTGCTGCCATCATTTTGAACACCTATGACGCCCTAGAGCAAGACATATTGAACGCTCTTGCACCCCAGTTCCCTCCTCTTTACCCAATTGGCCCCTTCCAACTCCAACTGAACCGTATAAAAGATCATGAAGACAATAGCATTCCGTCATTACCGTCAAGCCTGTGGAAATATGACACAAACTGTCTCACATGGCTCGACTCGAAAAATCCAGACTCGGTCGTCTACATCAGCTTTGGTAGCATCACTACAATGACAGATGACAACCTCATTGAGTTTGCATGGGGTCTTGCCAATTCCAACGTACCATTTTTATGGATCATAAGGCCAGATCTTGTGAATAATTCTGAATCATCGGTGCTTCCTCCTGAGTTCATGGAGGAGATCGGTGGACGAGGATATATGGCAAGTTGGTGTGACCAAGAGAAAGTTCTCAGACATCCGGCTGTTGGAGGATTCCTAACACATAGCGGATGGAATTCAACTCTGGAGAGCATATGTAACGGTGTGCCTATGGTATGTTGGCCGTTTTTCGCGGAGCAGCACACTAACTGCTGGTACTGTTGTAGTCACTGGGGGATTGCGATGGAGATAAATAGTGATGTCAAGAGGGATGAAATTGAGAAGCAGGTGAGGGAGTTGATGGTTGGTAACAAGGGGAAAGAGATGAAGAGGAAGGCAGCGGAGTGGAGGAGATTGGCTGAAGATGCCACTACTAGCCCTAGCGGATCATCTTATTTGAATCTTGAGAGTTTGCTCCATCAAGTGCTTCTCAGGTAGCTGCATCATGCACCGCAGTGGCGGTCAATCAAGTCCGTTTCACGTACTATAATAATTTTCCGTTGTATCGATTTGGCCCAATAATAAATGCCATATTAAGTTGGAATTCTCTTTCTCTGTCTTTCGGTATTAGAGTAGTATTATCTTTATAGTATTTTAAACTTGTCTTCTTTTGTTGTGGATGATGAGGTGAATCAACACTAAAATATAATTATCTTATGCTTCTCCGCAGTATTTTCTTTGTAGTGTTTTAAACTTGTCTTCTTTTCGCTAGACAAAACAAACGCTGGCTTTACTATTTTATTTTTATTTCGGCCAGAGTAAGCATGCCACCATATATGGTGTGTTTGTGTTAAAAAAAAAAAAAATTGCGTGAACACACCTGTTTGAATGGAGTGTTTCTATTAAGACATATACTTTCAAAATGCTGGCACCGGCGGGGACGGGGGCGGGAACGAGAAGAAACACGAAAATATTATTTTTTAAAAATTTAGAAAACGAGAACAACAAAAAACATAAAAAAATTATATATATATATATATATATATATATATATATATATATCAAATTTATTAAAATTAAGGAAAAAAAATAAAAAATTCTAAAATTATTACCTATATTAGTTAATTTCAATAATTAATAATTTATTTAATAAAAAATCAATTAAATTATTTTAATATAAATTTTGATACAAAAAATTTTTAGAAGGAAAAAACGTTTCCGGGACATATCCAACCCGTGCATCATAGACTGACACTATAATCCCATTTTCTTTTCTCTTTTTCTTTCATCTCTCCCCTACCAACCTTCACATCTTCAACTTCTTCAAACCCTTTCTCTTTTCTTCATCATTGCAACTAAAATCTTGTCAAAATTTTAATTAGTTTCTCATTAGATTTGAGACTTGTCTTTGTTAATTCTACCTCCATCCTCACATATTTCATATATTACTTGTTGAAGGTATGTTTCTATCTGAAATTTCTTTTTAATATCTTCAAGTTTATTTAAGTTATTTGCTTATGTTTTAGTTATTTGTGATATCTCTTATTACACTTCTTCTATGTGATTAGGTTACAAATTATCATAATGTATATATAATAGCATTAATGCATAATGCTAGTATTTATATTTTGAAATTACTCACTATTATAAGTAGGTTTTAATGCAATAAAATTTTAAATATGACCCATTTAGAGTTAATTTGTTTGCATTAACTTTTTTGAACTTATTTGATTGTATTGAATACGTACTTTTTATTGAATGAGCTAATAAAAATATAATAATATTATTTAATTAATATATCCACTATAATTAAGACTACAATACAATGTATTTGATTCACTTACAAATTTATGGCTAATTTAAATCAAAGAAGAATTAGAAGTGCATATAAACTAATAGAGATGGAAACTATTTATAATTATTTATCTCATCAATTGAAGATAATTTTCTCTAAGGCTCCTTTCGATGTATTGACAAAAGTGCCACATATAAACATAAATGACACTCTATTGAGCATGTTAATACATGTATAGGGTAGGGAGCAAAAAAGACTCATAATAGGAAGCAAATTTATCCCTTTAGAAGTATTCGATGTAAGTTTAATATTGATACTTAGAGTGTGTGGTTTGGTTATACAATTAGGCATTTTATAGGATTAGTGAGTTTTGAAATTTGTTTCAAAGAATAAGCAAAGACAAGCCCATGACCTATGACAACATAACAAACATTATTGAAGCTACTAAGGATCTTCTATTGGGTAACACTAATGAGGGTATTGTAATTATGTATATAGTGTACATTTTTATAACACACTTTGTGCACCAAGCAAGACATTTTAATGCAACAACAAGTTTACTCATCTTCTAGATGATATTGAAGACCAATCAAACTATGTATGAGGTTCATTAGTTTATGAATTTCTAATTGAAGAAAGTTTAACTAGCTCAAAAAAATGTGAATCAACTTCTAAATTTTGTTTATGTGCTCAATTATCACAGGTAATAAATTATATTGTAATATTGCCACCATAGTTCGTTTGTTTCATAATTGAATAGGTATGGGTTATTGAACATGTACCGTAATATGATCCTTTATGTGATTTGAAGGTGTGGCCCTGATATAAGAATTATAAAGATAAGTGAAAAGGTTATGGTGGCATTGGAACCAAAAAATGGCTTTCTAGATAATGTAAGTTTACTTATTAAGTTTCTATTTTATTTCAATCCTTTATAAATTAGAACTAAATCATAGTTATGATAAGTGTCAAGGTCATTTTTCAATTAGTATCATTGAAAGAATAAATGAACAAATTGGTTGTCAATAAAGTATATGGTGGCAACCATCCATCATCTATAGCATCAACAAAAGTATATCTATAGTATTTTTATTTCGATATTATACACATCTAAAGTAATAATAGTATATTTTTCATAATTTTTTATTTAAATTAATAAAATCAATAACGTTATATATATATATATGTATGTATGTATATATGTATATATGTATGTATATATGTATATATATATATATATATATTCATTTGATTACAAATAGTAGCTAGCACTTCCTAACTAGAAATTGAAATTTAATCATGTATCCATCTATTATGATTTGTTGCAACAACAATATAGTTATTTGTAACAAGATCATAGTGAATTCTTAGGGCAAAGGGAGGTTATGGAAACTTTTGATGATGAAATGAACTATAGAATGAATGAAGATTATGGTGACTATGAGGGTTTTGCCGAAAATGATGAAGATGATCGATGATACAAAGATTTTGTTCATTCTATAAAGAAATAAAAATGTCATTCAAATATTGCTAAACAAATTAATGAAGGTGCTTATTCTTTGAAACTCAATCCTTTTCTTCGTAACCCATATCAAGAACTTATGAAAAAGAAGGTTATGATGAAAATCATCAATCAAGAACTTCGTATGCTCACTAATGAAACTAATGGGGTATATGGATGAAGTGTTTGTTTGGTTATTAACATATATTTCATTATCATCACCATCATCATAACAAATTGTGTCATTATATGCAAAAAGATTAGCTAATTCAACATATTTTTTATGTTTTCAATAACAATGGTATGCAATATCCATTCATTAGTAATAGTTTGCGAGGAATGGGTAAGATAACATTGTAATTATGAGTGTCAACACATAATTATGTTATCAAATTCTAAAGCTATAATATCTTTATTAGGCTTTTAGAAATACTTGGAATTGAAATATTACTATACGAGGAATATGTGTTATCAATACTTAAGGAGACAAATAATTGGGCAATCACCCCTATTATTGAGTCTTACACACATATGTTGAAGATAAAGTTGGCTGCACTTAGGGATACTAGTACATGCATTGTTTATCATATATTTTGGGTAATTTTTATTTACCAAATATCATAATCATATAATAATCAAGTAACATGTTCGACAAAACTTTGGTGTGTTATTATATAGGAAAAAGCTTCATATAACATTAACAATCTTAAAGGAAAAAAGGAGAACCTATTAAGTATTGTTCAGCATCAACTTATACTTTCTCTTTCAAAGGTAACGATATTATTTTGGCCATTAATGAGTTATGATAATTTTATTCAAAATTATAATCTTTTTAGTTTTTTTTTGGATCAATTTTTTATTAGTGTTGTCTTGTGTACACATGAAGATGCTTGTTGTTAACTACAACAATAAGTGTTTTTATTGGTTTAATTCCATGAATAACAAAACAAATGCATACCATTGCAAGGAAATTGGTAAGTAGAAATTGCTACTATCATAAAACTTGTACCAAAACATAGCTAAATCATGTAATATATCATTTATCGTGTTATAGGCATATTGTTGCTATGTAAATATTATGCAGCATATATTCCAAATTAATATATGTGATATGTGGACAATCATTATTAACCCCAGTTTACCTCAACAATCAAATGTTTAAATTTATAGTTGGGTTTTAATTTATGTTATGTTAAATTTTATATTATTAATTGGTGATGTTGATAGAGACATGCAAGTAATGTTGTTCTTAACTAAAAAATGCTATAGGAATGATTGTGGGATGTACATGATTGTGCTAATGGGTTGTTTTACAATTACCGGAAGGATAATTCCATTTTAAGTAGTATGTTTTTTTAACATTTTTAATATAATTATAATAATGGACATGTAATAATAACACAATTTATTTTTGTAAGGAGATGTATTCAACGTGAGACAACGCATCATGCTAGAAATAAGTAGAGGTTGTCTTCTTCCATAAAATTGATGGATCATTGAAGATAGTTTTTTTTTTAATTCATAATTTATGCTGTATAAATATTCAGTTTGTAACAAGATATTACAATTGTTTATGTATATCAATATGCACATGATATTATCATTTACAAACCATGATTCTTGGAACTAAACGTTCATATATATATATATATATATATATATATATATATATATATATATATATATATATATATATATATAGTATCATGCACAAACCTTAGAACAACATGCTCAAATAATTATATACCATACTCGATCATTTAAACACCACATTTAATAATTTAAACACCATGACTGTCACTTAAATATCATTTTCAATTATAAGAACACTATGCATGGTCATTTGAATACCATGCCCATTCATTAGAACACCATGTATGTTCATTAGAACACTATGCCTGGTAATTAGAACACGATGTTCGGTCATTTAAATACCATACCCAATCATTTAAATACTGTTTCTAATGATTATAATACCATGTTCGGTTAAAATAGAGCCTAACATGTTCAAAGTGAGAGTAAAATTTTCATAGCAAGCTTAAGCATGCAACTAATCCTGACGTGTTTAAACATAGACCATTTTTTCGAACAGTAAAACCTTAGAAATTCCTGACATATATATTATACACTACCTATAACATTAGAGTTTTCTCAAAAAGTATGTGATCCTCAAATCACCTAACTAATAATATACAAGAAATATTTGTTCCTCAATGATATATAGAGTTTGTACTAAGAATCCATTTACAAAGATTTCCACTAATCACTATGAACATCTATGATGTTTGGAAGCTGGAAGTGCCACGTTATGTCAATTATGACTGAGTAACATCAATCCTTAAGTATTTGTGACATCACCTTCCCCATTATATGTGGTTCTACTTATTCCTCTACTTCTTCCTCTCCCTCTCCCTCTCCCTCTATCCTTTATATTTCCTTTTTCTCTAGGTTACACTTTTTCCTCCACTAGTTCTCTTTGTTTTATTTCTTCACCAAATATTTAGAGGTAACTAATATCCATATCTAAAATTTCATTCAATCCTACTTGACAATCCTCGTTGGTGGTGGTTTCAGTAGTGTATTTAACATTAAAATGATTGATCAAATAATATGAAACTATTAAGGACAAATGAAGTGAATCAATAATATATTCATTCTTCAACAATGATATACAAACTATTAAAAACAAAAACAATGGATGCAATATACTAGTGTTTGCATTATACTCCAATGATGTTGATATTCATGCAGTAGACATGGAGGATCATCTAGAAACAAAGTTCTCACACTAATTATGCATATTATACTTGTATGATAAGCTAAATATGAAACCAAATCCTCAATACAATCCTATTGTGAACCATCAAACGACAATGTGTTCATATCCACGGGATTGTTCCATTGTTGAAAGTATATAGCATGGAATTGATTCCAATATGTGAAATAGTGTCCATTTGCAATTTTCTTATGTACCTATTATGGTAATTGATGTGTTACTCAAATTTGATGCCTCATTTCAAATTGTTGCAATACATAATCAAGACAATATAATTCCATGATGGAATTGCAAATTACTGCACTACACATGGTCTATAAAGCACTTTGTACTAAAAAAATTGGTGGAAGACTATCATATCGATCAAGGTAAAGCATTCTCATTACTTATGCAATATCCATCTAAGTTTATCTATAAATGTGATAATAAATTTTCCATATAAAAATAGTAAATAAAATATGAGAACTAACTTTGGTTAAAGCATCGAGTTGATCTCTAAAATAACCTAATGGCCTTTGAGGATTAACCTAATTTTTTTCTCAAGTCCACCTACAAAGCTCAATCACAGACATCTCAATGAACAACTTTCAATACCGTATTAAGAATTATCAACTAATAACTATTCATTTGAAATTATTACCTATACATACAAGGCATGTGTACTTCTAGACAATCTCTAGTGTCCTCACTAATTTGTATTCTATTGGGAGCAAGACATGTATGAACCCCTATACTTATTCTTTCCCAATATCAAAAATACAAGATGGAAACTACAAGTTGAATTACAAAGTTATAAAAAATTTAAAACTCAATTTAAATATAAATAATTTATACCCATAGGAGAATCAAACAACCATTGATGATTTTAGTCCTTTGGCATGAAACACTAAAATTACCTCTATACAAGAATGTCAATATGCTAAACGATAAAAGTATTGATTTATCATTTGATCATGATCAAGATATTAGAAAAAATAGGCATGATAATAAATGACCATGTTTGGTTGGAAATAAGATATCTCCCATGACAAAAAGGCATCATGCCTTAGCATGGTGTATCACATCTTCAATGGTAGGATCATCTGCTAATGCCTCCAAATCATTATGCAACAAATCATGATGTAATGATATTCCTTTTAGCTTATCCTTAAATGGAACCCAACCCAGCATTATCATAAGAACTTCATAATGAGTTTCCCTCTCATGCCCAACTATAGGTGGACTAAGAATAGGTAGGCCTAGAATAACTACTACATAATCTAATGTAATAGTTATCTCATTTGTCGACAAATGAAAGGTACTTGTCTCTAGATGGCATTGTTCCACTAATGCTATAATGAGCTAATTGTCAACCTGCATATGGTGTACATTGACCAACCCTAGGAACCCCCACTATGTAATGTATCTATGCAATAAAGGATGTGGTAGCCATGATCTCCCACATAACACCAACACCTCATGCAAGTTCTATAATATAAGAAGAAAATATTTACGTGACAATAACATACAATTACAAGCGTAATAAATAAAATGAAAAATATGAAATTTATAGAATTTCAAACTTGGTTAAGCCATATAAAAGTATAATGATGTGCGTCTTACTCGACCAACACAATTGATCTTCTAAACTTGGCTCTATACTATGTCGAGCAGCTAATACAAACTTACAAAACATTAACACCATAAAAATTGACATCATTTGAATAAATGAATTCACAAAATTATAAATACTCAAAATAAACTTAGTGCAAAAAATCTAATGAATGGAGACTATATAACATCATTTTATTATAAAATCCATTTAGCAACATAATAAGTCTTAAATAGTTTAAAATGTTCAATAAAATACAACTAGATACATTATAAAAACAATAATATATTAATAGCTACAAGCTTAGGAGTTTGGAACATTATCTACAAGATTATGTGAAGCATGAGCCTATTTTGGATATCTCATCTTCTCGCACCATCATATCGTTAGCGATTATATCCATTTCTTCCACATATTGTGCATATTTGAACCCTTTTCCCTTAACTTTTATCCATTTTAGTAGGCTTCATTCATTTTTTGCATCTTCATTTACCCTTCAACCATGCCTTGTTTAGTATCACGATAGGCCCAACATAAGGCTCCTAATTACCTTCATCAAGAATTGGATGGAATACCAGTTCATAACTCTTTAACTAGCTTCTTGTTTAATACCATGTACTCGCAAATCATCTTCCAATGATACTATAATTTACACAACATGCAAATAAATGAGAGAAAGGAATCTTATATAATTGCCATTTCTAGGAAGAATAAATCTTATGTTGTATATTAACAGCTTGTTTGTGAACTCCTTTGCTATAACATGCACCTATTGCACAATGTATAGTTTCCACGTCAAAGTAATATTATTTGAGATGATTTGTCACAAACCATTGGTAAAAAAAAAATTCTCTTGATTATTAGAAAATACTCTTTTAATTGTAGTGGCAAAAGGTTTATTTTAACTCATGTACTTATTCACTTGATCCCTTTTGTTAACAAACCATTTGTTTGCCCGATAAAAGGTCATTTGTGAAAGGGTACTAATGGGTAAATACCTTGCATCTTTTAAGATATTATTTAATGATTTTGCGATATTTGTGTTCATCACTCCATAACACCTACTATCATCATGTGTTAAAGAAAACTTTATGGGATCTAACTTAGCCAATTGTAGGCAGTATTATTAGTCTTTTTCAATGACTACATCCACATATTCCATTATTGAGGTTGGTGATAGGTGCCAATACTCCATAACCTTTCTCATTTTTTATGCCTGTGAAAAAATAAATTTTAGATGGCATAAACAATAATGATGTGTAGCATGAGGTTCAAACAAACCTTCACTTTACAGTATTTGAATTATCATTTTATGTTAATTAGGGATGACACACAATTTTCTATTGTGTATAACATTATGTCAGATTATGTTCATGAACCAACCCCAATTGTCGCCACTCTCCTAATGAACAATGATAAAAGTAAGTGGTCAAATATGGTTGTCTACATGAATACCCACCCCAATAAGTAGCACACTTCTGTGATTATCGTACAAGTGTGTTGCGTCTATTGATATCATTGGATGACACCACTTAAACCCCTCAATATTTAGCCCAAATGACCAAAATACCCTTTCAACTACAACCACAGAATTAGGCTTCACTTTATGCATTTTAGAAGCTGGGAAAAAAGCTCTCTAAACTCTTCATATACTTTATTTATGGTATTTTGTTTCCCAATCCATGATTTCTTATAGGACGCTATAAATTCCCACTTTGATTTAATATGTTCAATGATAAATTTCACACTAATAGATAATTAAGCTATTACTAAGCCTTCAATTTTTTGGCAATAAAAGTATATGTTAACTTGAGATGATTAGGATTTAATTCATCCATAAGACACTGATGTGGGCCATTGTATGATGTGATCTTCATCCTCTTTGAACATTCATTTTGTCATATGCGCTCACAACTTCCAATCCCATCTTTGATAAGATGTTTCAAATCTTTTCTTTGATGATCAATAAGTCTCGAGTGCTAGTTTTTATCAAAAATGAGTAGTGTAATACCCCCAAATTTTGAAACTTAAAGTTTTCATTTTAAAGAGTTAATAGCGGAAGCTAAAATAAAAAAATGTAGGGGTGTCACGGTACATCCAATATAGAAGAATCACTCCTTATTCCTATTCTATGTCTGGTGCAAGGTGAAAGTAACCTTATACCTAGGAATTAGGTGTGGGAAGCACTTGATTCCCCTGTAATATAGGATACAAAATATAGAGAAGGGAATAAATAGTAAAAATAGAGGACTAAAATTCCAAAGATAGAGACATTCGAATAATTGTACCCTTTACCAATTCATTTAGCACTCACCCAAGACAAACACATCAAGCTAATAATCATTAATCACCTTCAAAATAGGGTAGATCTACTGGTTGGATTGAGCAGCACCCATGAAAAGGATGATCAATATACTACATATTGAGTAAGGTAATAATACAGTCAAAACGGAAAAACATATAACTACATGCATTCATAGCAGAAAGTAGTATACACACGAGATACAAGAATCAACACAAGGTAAGTACTAGTCTAGATTCGTATTATTAGATGTGTCATGATCCATTCTGTTTATGTACGTTGAGTTCAAGGACCCCGTTATTCTCAACTAATGGAACAGTTATTTCCATCCCAAGGCAAAATGCTTTGGCTACTATTCTTATCGGTGGAATGGTTAATAAAATACACCCCAGGGCAAAACGCGCCCGGCTAATACTCTCATCTGGTGGAACGAACATATACAACCAGTCCTAACTAATGATCTTTCAATTTAAATTATTAATATATTATTCATGATTGTTTTATGAGTAAAAAACATAATTAATGCAAGTGATACATCAATATACATATAACAAGACTGTTCTCAAAGATTAAGATGCTTATTTTTCCCAAAAATCCTAAATTCATAGTTTAAGCATACCTTCTCCCATATTGATCATTTATCTACCAAATTTATTACATGTTCCTCAAATACTAGTATCATTAACATACCCAAAATTTGAGGTCTAACTCACACGTCTTACACATGCGATAATAGCCTTATCTCAAAAGTTACTATTTATAAGACTCTCAAAACCCTAATTTCATAAGTAAGTCATAACTTTTTCCATAAGGCTCGTATAATTACCTAATGAAATAATCATCCGCAAAATACCCATATTAACAACATAGCCAAAATCCATGGCCTAACTCTAACATTTTACACATTTGATAATAACATTATCATTTTAAGGCTATTATTTCAAATTAAGCTATTAATTCATTTGAAGAACTTATGACCTTCATAATCACTCCCAAACACTTCAAACAATATTATTAGAATATTTTAATCCATCTAACACGCTCAAATACCAAAATTCCCATATTAACCAAAATGTCCTTAAAGATAGCAAATAACCCTAATTTCATAAAAATCTCATATCCTCAATATCATTATTTTTAAATCCTCCTTTTATCAACATACATCTTAAATATAATTATTTCCCACTTATAAGAATTCATTAGGCCCATAATACTCTCACAAAATTTATACTCATCCACAAAAATACATCCTAGCATAGCAACATCATATCAACACATCATTTTGTCATTCTTACTCTTTTTCTAGCATATAAACCAATTTATCATAACATATCATTAACAACATGCATTTAACAATATAATAACAATAACATGATAATACACATATCCATTCAAACATTTAACAAAATCCCTAAACATCAACTAGTATGCTTACAAATAAATGCTCTGGTCTCTAAACATGCCTATCCTAATCTACTTCTTCTAAAACTTTTGGAATATCACCTAAGAACAATTTACAAAACATAATTAGAATTATTGATATAATTAATGAAGGGTTAAGGTAAATGAATAGAAAATAATGGGAAAAAACCAAACTAGGGTTCGAAGGAGGTGTCGACCAAATTTTTTTGCAAAAAAGGGGGTCAGTTGGGGTTTGTCGAGCAAAGAGGGCTAGTAACGGCACAAACTGCCTTTTCTAGGGGGTGAGTAATGGTGGAAAATGGTGCAACACAAGGGGAGCTTTGATTGTTATAGCTGAAGGTGGGTGTGTTGGGCCTTAGTGGATGTTGCTGCAGGTTAGGGAGGGGTTGCAGAAACTCTTACTATAGTTAGGGGTAGTAACGGCAGCTCTTGCTGTAGCAAAGGTAGGGACTTTGGTGAGGGTTGGTGTAGCAAAGAGGAAATGTTTGGTTAAAGTTTCTGATATTTGATTTTGTGTGTAGCTTGGGGGTGGTTACGAGAAATTTTGCTGCATCTAGGGAAGGAGTTTTAGCAGCTCTTACTGCAGCTAGGAGAGTTTCAGCAGCTCTTACTACAGCTATGGTGTAGGTGAAAGTTTCTAAGAAAATGTGGCCGATGGAGGAGTGCGTTGCAGGGAAAAATGGTGGAGTTGAGGGGCGATAATAGGGGCTTCTTTATTGCGTGAGGGAGCTTGGAAGAAGGAGGGAGTGTGTGGGTTGTTTGGGGGTTAATTTACAACACAAAATGAAGGGGTGCAAGGGTTAAGAACAAGATGGTGTGTAGGGAAAGGAGGAGAAAAATAAGGAAAGTAAAGCAAGGGCGAGGGAATCATGCATGGTAAGGGAGGCATGTGGTATGAGGGTGGCATAAGGGTGGTGTGCCAGGGTAGAGGGAGAGTAGGGTGAGGTAAGAAAATAGAATAGGATAAAGGTAATTTATTTAGGTACAAAACTGGGTGAAAATTATTCGGTTACCGGAATAGGTTTATTTGACAAAACGGATACCGATTACAACCCAAACCTAGATTTAGATTTTAATACTCACCCTCTAGCATATTATAGCCTACTTAAAGTTTATAACTAATAATTCGTAATAATATGACACATATTAATAATATTTTTAGTACAAACACCCTATAATAATTATTATAACTAATACATATAATTATCGGTTATAATTATTATGGTTGTCTAGAAACGGGGTATTACAAGTAGCATTAGAGATTATGCACTAACTCATCTTTTATAGGAAATATTTAGCCAACTTCAAAACCTTTTTTAGTGGTTGATGTTAACACTATCCATTGGGAGTCCATATCAATAGTAGCTTGTTCAACATGTTTAGGATCAATAAAATTTTGATGCAAACATTTCAAGTCTTCTTGCTTGGACTTTGTATCTAATTTAGAGAACTCGTATTCTTCTAACATCAACTATTCTCATAACATATCTTCTATAAAATGCAATTCTCATAGTTGTATTCTCAAAAAGGTTATAAACATATTCATTTTCAAACATTGTCCTCAACTTCATACGCAACGCCCTGCATGTTTATAATTATATATACATTTCCTTATTCTTCTAAATGCATACCCATTTCCTCGAAGTCCTGTCTATCCATGATATCATCAATAGATGCAATATAAAAGTTATGTTGTATTCGGCAAAATCAAGATAAGTACTAAAATATCTTGTACTATAATGTAAATTAGTGTTTTGCAAATTTGATTGCTCAATGAGAAAAGTCTTGAAAGAATTAAACAACGGAGGACACTGTTTGACCTATTGGTGCATGATCTTTATGGACATGTGTAAAACCCACCCTTCTTTAATGAATCCACCAATATTTTTAAGGACTTGCCACTATCTATAGTAGTGATGAGAAGGCTTATTCCAATTATCTCATTGCAATATATCCTAACTATTTTAAATGAGTACATATCGCTAGTATAATTTATCCATAGAAGTACCATGGTAATCGGTGTACTGAATGTAGTGGTTGATGAAATAATTATAACTTTATTAGGGCTTCCTTCAAAGGTAAGATTCCTATAATTATATTGTTTTTTTCCATTACAATATAGAATGAAAGAATTATCACTCATCCTAAAATTTATAACAAATAAATATTCGCATATGCCTTGATAGATAATCTAAAATCAATATAAAAGTTCTTTTATTCAATCCTCAATCATACTATCTATACTATTATTTACAAAATAATATAACCTTTAATTTCTAACATTCTCTTATCATAAAAAATGTATTTCAAGAAAACTCTAATTATATGTCATACAATATTGCAAAATATATACACCAATCAAGAAATTAAATTAACAAATATAAAAAATTTAAATATTAAGCATGTATACTGATATTAACTAATTAGCACTAAAATTAAACACATATGCAGTATTTTATATTATTTAAAAAATTAAACTCAATGGTTTATTACATGTCATAATTTAAAAATATGCATAATAGTAAACTATAAATACTTTAAATATGCATGAATGGGCCATTATATATTGTGATTTTAATATTAGAAAATTCACCCAACAAATAAATAAAATCTAAGATATATATATATCTTAGATAAAAAAATACTCTAACATAATATAAAAATGATAAGAAGCATTCCTTCAATTATTAAGAGCTAAAAGTTGTAGATCTGCAATTTATGAGTAAAAAAAAAATAAGAGTAAAAGAATGAAAGAAGACAAACAGATTAAAGAGAAGAGAAAAGTAATAAAAGGAGAATAAAATGAAGAGAATATTGGAGTGAGACAAAGTTAGCACTCACAAAATAAGGAGAAGAAGAAGAAGAAGAAGAAGAAGAAGAAGAAGAAGAAGAAGAAGAAGAAGAAGAAGAAGAAGAAGAAGAAGAAGAAGAAGAAGAAGAAGAAGAAGAAGAAGAAAGGAAAATATGCCATTTGAAAATAAGATTGATGATATGCTTGGGGTAGTTTAAGGGTTTACAGAAACAAACCATGGAAGTTTAATTGTCTTAATCAATTTTTTTTTCTTTGAAAATAAACATGCCAGTTCACCAAGCATCTTATGATTGAAAAAAAAAGACTCCATAAATCTGGTGTAATGGAAAAGACATTGTGATAAATTTTTTGAAAAAGAGGTTAAGTTGGCATTTTAAAAGCTTATGCAAGCTATTTTGGTAATAGGTTCCTTTTCATCCAATTGTTGCTTTGACTCTCTATTTCTTCTTCTTATAGATTAATAAATAAATTTTATTAGACTTAACAAAGAGATGAGCTATATAAATCACACATGAATTGAGAAAAATGTAAATTAATGAGAGAATATTTGGGGTTTGTTCCAATTCAGGAACAAATGTTTTTGAATTTCTAACTAAGGAATAAATAGTGCTACATAAACAATTATAAATGGTGGTGGAAAATTAAAATAAATGATGGTAACAAACACTTGTGTAGACTACAACCCCCTATAGTGTAGACAACTTTTCAAAACACAATCGTCTAAGATAAAATAAAAATATAAAGGATGCTTGAACTTCATAAAGGAATATATGATGATTTAATATAAAATAACCCTCTAAAGTGAACTATAGACATTGATTTTAATTTATAACCATCATCAATTCCTTTCAATAATTTTTGTATGACTTTCTTCTAAGGTATAGACGATGCATGTAAATTAAAACCTCTATCTATAGCCTTTATAGATATATAAAGTGCATGCTACTAGCCCACATAAGAAACATGTGTACATGTATTCAAAACTAATACACAAGCATCATTCAAGGTAGCCTCCTTAATGCCTTATCTGTTTGGGGAAGCACAAGCAACTTTCATTTAAGGAAAGAGAATATGAGACAACATAGTCTTAGCTATTGAATTAGTGAAAGGTTATTCAATGAAACATATTTCTCCTCGGTGTATGATCAAGCTGGACATGAAGAAGGCATACTATTAGTTGTGAATTATTGGCACAAACTTTAGCATTGCTCAACTTGTGTCATCTCTACGAATTACTCCTTACTGGTCAACATTAACCTGTAGCCTCCTTTTAGAGCTCAAAGAGGTTTGAAACAAGGGGATCCTCTCTCCCCGTATCTTTTTTTAGTTGTCATGGAGTATTTGAGTAGAACCTTGGATGAGCTATGGAAAAATCCTAAGTTCAGGGCCAATCCGAAATGTAAAAAGGTGAAGCTAGAGCATCTTTCATTTGCAGACGACCTCATTTTCTTTAGTTATGGCAACACTGCCTCAGTGCAATACATTTGTGATATCTTCTATCATTTCTTTGAAATTTCAGGGCTAATTCTCAATAACACTAAGAGCAATATCTACTATAGTAGATTAATGCTTGATGAAGAGAAGGAAGAAATTACCCAGCTCTACCATTTTCCTAAAGGCAACCTTCCTGTTAAATACCTTAGGGTGCCTTTATCTTCCAAGAAGGTGACCTATCAAGATTTTAGTGAATTGATTGAGAAGTTTACATCTAAAATTCGCGCATAGCAATCAAAGCTATTGAGTCTAGATGGGAGGTATTAACTTGTTCAATCAGTTCTTTTTAGAGTCCAGACCTATTAGAGTTTGTTCCTTATGCTGCCTCATAAGATTATACAAGAAATAAACTCTCTATGTCGAGCTTACCTTTGGTGTGGAGTAGAAAAGTCACGTAGAGCACCTATTGCTTAAGACACCGTTTGTCTTCCTAGGCAAGAAGGTGGTTTGGGACTTATGCAACTACAATGTTGGAATCAAGTTGCACAAGGTCAGTTGCTTTGGTGGTTGTTGGAAATGAAATAGGTTTGATGGGTCCGATGGGTGCACTCTTACTATATTAAAGGTAGAGACATTTAGAAGGTTAAAATTCCCTCAATGGCTTCTTGGAATCTCCAAAATCTCATGAACTTGAGGAGTAATTTCTAGGCATTATTTTAGAACCCAACAACTAGGAGAGCATGTAGTAAACAAGGTGATTATTTCATATCTAAATGCTATGAGCTTATCTGTAGAAAGGGAATGAAAGTCCCATGGTTCAACACTATTTGGAACCTGTTGAGCCTATAGAGACATAAAATTTACCTTTGGCTTGTCATTCATGGTCGTTTGCTGACTCGAGACATAATGATCATGATGGGTTTAAATACACCACAGAACGATAGACTATGCAAGGATGAAAAAGAATCTCACCAGCATTTATTCTTTAGCTGTCCTTTTTCAACACAGATATGCGGGAGTTTAGCCACCAGCATAGGTAATCGACATGAGACGCCACAGTGGCGAGACAATTTACGATGGATGGAAAAAGGAGGAATAGGTCCCAAAGTCCGAAAACAAACTTTGAGGCATTGTTTGCTGCCTGTACCTATCATATTTGGATGGAGAGAAATGGTCGCACATTCAAGGATAAGAAGTGAATGCCTCAGCATATTATCTGTGCCATTACTGGAGCTAGCAAAGAAAGTGGAGTCTTTGTCATCTAGCCTTTCTTTTAATCGCTTGAAAGAGTGTTTTAATTGTTTGGTCTAGTTTATTTTATTTTTAAGTCTCTGAGTTTTCTTAATTTTTAGAAGTCACGTACAGATTGACATATAATTTAATAAAATTGCCATAGCTATTTATCGGGAAAAAAAATACACAAGCATCAATTTTGTGTATCCCATGCATATATATAACTTAAAGTCTATAAATAATGAACTATATACATGATCATGCATAAAAAATATCTTTTACATTAATGAAAAATAATCAAGTATACTTGAAGCTATATACAAAACTAATACACAAATATCAATGGTTTTAAGTATTTAGTTCCTTTTCTACCTAGAATCCTACAAATAATCAAGTATACACAATTATACCTAAGATCCTATGATTGCTACAAAATATAACCCTAATATACTTATATACTACAAAATATCATGATTGAAATTATATATGATAATAATAATAAAAAAATAAAAAACCTCATTTTAAAGCTCTTTTGGCAGCTTTTTAAGTTCTAACTACTAAAAAGTGACACATTGTTGAATTACATGCATATATAAAAAGTTAGTATGCCAATTACGCATATAAAAAAGTTAACAACTCTACAAAAGAAAATATGTTTTATAATTATTAACTAATTAATAGAAATTAATAAACAAATAATTTCAAAATATTTAATATATTTGTTTTACTCTATATATGGAGTTTGTTCTATTTCACAAGTGCCCCACAATTGGCTTCAAAATATTTAAGCCCCTTTGCTTTGTGTATACTATCTATCGAACACCGACCAAATTGATATATATATATATATATATATAGTGTAATAATTGCTTGATATTTTAAGACAACCGTTTAAATGGAAGTCATACGGGTACTTAATTATTATGGTTAGGTTCCCTCTTTGTGATTTTCGTCGGTGTCATATGCCCGCAAGGGCCCCAAGCGCCACCATTCATTACTCCCCCAACTCGTTGAACAAATAAGTAATTTTGCTACACACAGCTACCAAGTAAATTGGGGAGGCATCGGAGCACGACATCATTGAATGAAATACAGGTACGTCTTCCTCAAGTGATCTCAACCGTTGCGCCATAAGAGGAGTTCTAAGAGATCGGAGAGGGAACTGTCGTTATTATCCCTTGTCCGTGTGGATACATGAACATCGATGAAGCAAAGTACCGGCTATAGAATATGCAGTTAAACTGGCATGTCTAACGAATGAAATAGAAACATTTTCCATGGAAATTGAATCTGATTCCGCTAATGGACTTCCATGGTTTGGGGAAGATAATGGTCGGCCATGGAATTGCAGATCAGCTCTGAAGAACGAGAAGGACCTGGAGAGGTTCCTGCATTAAACATAAAGGAACAGAGTCCAACTCTACAGCGGATTGTTTAGCCCAAAAAGGGGTCCACTAATTGGATGTAGTCTTGGAGTTTTCTAGCGAGTCGGATGCTTCCTCCCTATTGGTGGGTTTCCTACATCTATTCTGATTAGTGGTGTACGTACGGTCCAGGTCTTTTTCTCATATCTGCGGCAGTATGGTGGTGGGCTAGTTTATGTAAGCAACTAAGCAATACATTACAGAGTGTGTGGGGAAGCTGCATTTTTTTTCGAGGCCCATCTACTGGTTTGATTTTTGTGGTAACTACCAAATTACAGTCCAGAGAAAAATAGTTGGTGGTCTATTTGGATTTAAATAATTTAAGTTGGTCAATTTATTTACTATTTAGTCCATTTTTTTTATATCCCAATATACATATACATATAGAGAATATTACTTATACATTTATATATAATTAGGTGTACATATTAATATAATTATATGTATATAGTATTTTATACTTATAATTAAATAATTTAAAATTATTTTAATTTTTATCCAATTAATTTTACCTAAATGGACTACAAAAAAAAAATTTCCCTTTTAAATACTTTCCAAAAGTAGAAATGTAGTTGTTTGGGAGCCAACCAGAGTGAAAGAAACTTTTCCCTTGCCGCAGCAAGCATGCCCCCACCCCCTCTCCCCCGGTGTGGCTGTGAGATAACTGTTGAAATGTCCAAGGACAAGATTAAGAGCAGTTTACAAGGTAGTTTTATTTTATTTAAAATTATTTTTCTTTTTTAAAAAAATGTTGCTAAGTAGTTTCATACTAGTATAAGTTTTTTTTAAACTACTTTGAATAGCTTATAATTTATCAACTTTTAACTAAAATTTAAGTTACTTTTGTCAAACCTATATTTACTATTTTATAAGAATGTCTGACAAATGAGTTTTATATAAAATTCGCAGACTTTATCTAAAGATGTCTAAATAAATACATATAAATAGATATGTAACACTCTTAAAATTCACTACTGAAAAATTTTATTTTATTAAAAGAATTAGCGAAAACGAAATAATAAAATTGTAAATTTTGAGGATATTATCACCACACTTAGTACCAGACCGATTCACTCCTACCATTCCAATATCAAGTGCTAAGGCTAAAAGAGTAAAATACAATTTATGAGAAACTCAAACCATATTTAAATCATAGTAGTGTAATAAATAATTTACAAGAACAAAATCCAGCAGTGGTGGTTACAAGATCAAAGAATATATTTAAACTAGGAAGTAAGAGAGAAAATGGAAACCTTAAAAGTCTGGATAATTTCCTTACACTCTTTCCCATTTTCCACTAGAATAGCACCTGAAATAGACCTGCAAGGGACATTGCCCATTAAATAGGTAGGCGCCCCACGAATGGAACCCTTTAATATTATAACACTGAGTAATCCTTTAAAATATACTAAAAAGCAGGCCCGTTATGCAACACATGATACATAACTATATACATATGTGATAAGATATGCATACACAACATTCACATACTTAACAAGTCCATCCAATATTCATAGGTCATAATGCGAAATCAATACTTTTATCCCTTAAGCCATTAGTCCATCATTATTCAATCATCTCTTGAATTATATATTTATGTGAGTGTGGGAACTCCACTATTATAGCCGATAGACCGGAATACATATAGGCTAAAATGCTCCTGACCACTATTATTGTCGGTGGACCGATCTTCAGGGCAGAACGTTCCTGGCCACTATTATTCGCTGGTGGATCGATCTGGCTCCGACTCACATAGTGTTCCTCTGTAATTACTTAGTGTCTATCCCATGTCTTATTATCATAACTTCGGTTTGTTGAGCGCGGAATCCTCCACTATTATAGTCGGTGGACTAAAAATCATGCAGGGCCAAACGCTCTTAGCCACTATTATTCGCCGGTGGACCCGTCTCCAGGGCACCCCGACTCCTACACTACTACGAAAACGGGAAATAATAACGGCACATTAATAACGGTAGTTCGAAAACCGTTGTCAAACGCGTGAAAATTAATCGGCGGGAAGTTTTGATAACGGTTCTAGTTAAAAACCGTTATTAAAAGGGCAAAGTTAAAATTTGGACGGATGTTTTAATAACGGTTTTATGTAAACCGTTATTAAAAGAGGTTTTAATAACGGTTCATGTTAGAACCGTTGTCAAAAGTCAGAAGCTTTTAATGACGGTTCCTGTAAGAACCGTTATTAAAAGATGTTTTAATAACGGTTTTCTCAGGAACCGTTATTAAATCCTCTTTTTAATTATTAAAAACCCCAAAGTTTTCGCTCGATTCTGTTTCGTGCCAAAGTTTTCAGACTCTCTGCACTTTCTTTCTCTTGCTCTCCTTCTCCTTGCAAACCCTCGCACCACACCGTGCACCACCAACTCTCCATCACGCCTCTGCCATTGTTCCGAAGCTAGCTAGCACCTTCATCCTCTGTCGTGTTTGAAGCCCTTGCCTCTCTCAGCATTCTCACTGTCGTGTTTGTAGCTAGCTCACTTTATGTATGTGTTTGTTCTTCCTCTCTCAACTCTACTTATATAAATGCATGTCGCCAGGGTTTCGTTCGAAAATGTGTTGTTGAATGTGTTGGCTGAAAATTTTGTTGTTTGTTGTTGAATTTGTTGCGTTATTGTTATATATTAACAAATTCATGTGTTCGCCGAGACCTTTACATATTCTTATTGTATTTGTTTGTATGGAGAATATAGATTCAACATTATTTAGAGCTACAACCATAATAAACAAAAGAGAAGACCTTATTGAGGTTATTTAGAGCTAGATTCAACTGTAAACTTCGGAGAGTCATAACTTTCTCATGGGACCTCGGATTTAGGTGATCTAGGAGGCTATTTTGGGTATTTTTTCGAGATCTACGACGTGGCAAAGCGGCGGAGCCGGTTTGGACAATATCAGAGCCCAAAAAAGGCCATTTTGGCCTCTAAATTGAGTTTTTTTTGTTACATGCAAGTGAGGGTATATTTTTAGGGCCTTTTTTACAAATTGAACCTTTAATTTAGACTATCCTGAAAACGTTTTTCATATTCTAGGGTATGATGGTGTTATATAACCTCTTGATTAAAGTGGTAACATATGTTGCCTACCTTTGTATTATTTTGTATGTAGGGTAATACATGTTTTCATTTATTTTAGTTTTCACTTTTATCAGAATTGTTTTTCCTCTATTGTTTATCTCTTTATCCTCTATTGTAAGAGCTTTAGGTACCTCCAAAATTGAAGATCTTCGAGACAAAGGAACTTAGATGATGATGATGAAATTGAAGTTTTTAAGGGTTCAAGTGAAGAAGACGAGCAATGGATCTTATAGTCTAGAATAGATTGGTCAACATAGATCCAAGCCATGTATGTTTGCTTTTCCATATTTTTCTATTAATGAATCATGACATACCTAATGGCTAACTGTATATTAATTGAAACATGGGTGTTGTAGTTTTTCACCGATGACTATGCACGAGGCCAGCAATATAATGTTGATGAAATTGATGAAGTTACAGATCAATGGGCCAAGCACGTACACTCATTCATTCGGTATTAGGTAGCGATCTATATATTCTACAGGCATTTTTAGGTTTGTATTTCGTCTACCAGCCTAGATCCGTGAACTCTTTACTTTGGGGTGTAGAGCTACCAAGTTGTGGTATGCCCACTAATTTTATTGCTAAGTATACTTGGTGTATTGAGACATGCATACCAATTATAGATTGAAATTATGGTGTCATTGCAGATTTGGTATGAATTGATGTTGTTTTACATTGTAGATGGTATAAATTGATGTTGTTTTACATTGCAGATTTGGTAATTGTTTTAACATATAACTGTGTATGTGGGCAGGAACAAAACTACAAAAAAAAACTGGAGTTTTAATAACGGTTTTCATCAGAACCGTTATTAAAACTCCAGTTTTAATAACGGTTTTTAAGTAAAAACCGTTATTAAATATGAAGTTTACGCACATATTCGCGAGTTTTTGTGTATTTTTCATAACGGTTATGAACCGTTATTAAAGATTTAATAACGGGCGATTCAATAACGGTTGAAAACCGTTATTAAAACTATAAAATAACCGTTATTAAAACCCCTTTCCGTGGTAGTGCTAGGCACTATTATTTGCCGATATACCGGTCTGGGTCTAGCTCAACAATCTTCGTCTTTAAATAATTCGTATATTATTCGAAAATATTTCACCTTTAACCTACATGTCACTGACCTTTACTTCTATCCTCCCGTGAGGGCCCATCCTATATCTTGAGACTTTTGCTCCTCTTATCACACCCCAATATCTATTCCTCCTTCCATTTATTCATAACGAAAACCTAACTCCTAAAAGTGTGAGTTAAGACCCATTACCTTACATCCTCCAAATTCTTTCACTACCATTCTCTAGGGTTTTCCCTTGAAACCCTAACTAGAGCTATGTGGCCCAACCTTTCATTTATCGTCTATTACCTCATCTCATTTAGGTTCAACCAAAATCCTATCACTCTACTCACCAATTATACATGTGACCGTAAAACCCTAGTTGGCCACTCAAAACCCTAGCACCTTTCTTACGTAAGGATCATCCCCATGCAGACCCTCAAAGTTTTCATGCAAAACCCTAGTATTCACATGCAAACCCTAGATTCTCCCATGCAAGGTTCACCCAATCTTTTATTTTGTTCATAGTCCTCCTTTATTTTCCCTCTCGTAGATCATGGGATATTCAGGTCAATTCCACATTCCCTAGTCAACTTACTTCCCCTCTTTCCCTTTTTATCCTTTCATCTCATATCATATTATTAAACTTACTAATATGCATGTCCTAGAGGGTCACCTCAGATAACATCATAAGCACAACATATATAATCATTACACACATGCCATAAGGAATTTTCATAATCATACCTCAACTCCAAGTTGCGCTACAAGTAATTAGTCATTATAATTATAAAGTACACCACATGACATACAAAGCACATAACACACACATAGTTATTCTTAGTCATATCCTTACTCGGTTTAGGTCACCAAGTTATCTCCCACACTTATTAGGTCACCAATCACCCTTCATAATTGTTACCCTTATCATATTTTCTATTTGGTTGGTTAGATTACCAAATTGCCCTTCTCCTTTGTTATCATTATCAAATTGCCCTTCTTCATTATCATAATTACCAATTTACCCTTTAGTTGGTTAAATTACCAAATTGCCCTTCTCTAGTATCATAATTACCAAACCACTCTTCTCCATTATTATAATTACCATTTTATCATTCTACATTATTATTATAATTACCATTTTACCATTCTCCATTATTATAATTATCATTTTCCCCTTTTACTTGCAAATTACCATTTTGTCCTTTGCCTCCAAAATTACCATAATACCCCTTTTACTTACAAAATTACCATAATACCCTTTTTACTTAAAAATTACCATTTTGCCCTTTTATTATACCACTTTTATTAATTTATCATCACTACGTGAATACTAATATTAATACTCCATTCTCATCATCCAATTCCACCAATTATTCTTCTTCAACATAATACTCATTAACATCTACATATATTAGGCCACACTTTTGCACAAGATATATTACTATACCCCGGGAACTCACAATAATATTATTCATGCATTAATAACATAATACATCATGAATAAGTACTTAATATTTTCATTAATAATCAAACTTCTTCCTTAAGCATTACTTCCACATGTGGCAAATAAACTAGCATGCTTTTATTTTTATCAATCAATACAATCAACTGCATATATTATATTAAACAACATATATCATGCATAATAACCTATTAAAACCCTAATTTGCTAGCATACATTTATCCATGCGTTTAAGTGGGGTTTAAAGATTACCTTAATTCCCACAAAATTAAACCTTACATGTATCTTGGTTAAAGATTCTAGCTTTTATTAACAAAACCAATACCTAAAAATAATATCAATACTTATCATATTAGAAATGAGAAAACTATAGTATAAGACTTTATAAAACTTAATTAATGAAATACTTAACTTAAATATTAATATACCTTAAAATCATTAACCAAAATAACCTAAGAGAAGGAAACAAATCAAACTACTCATACAACATGAGTTGCATGCAAAATAAGGGTTGGAAGGGGTCGAATGTGGTGGAAGAAAGGAAGGAAGGGGTGTTTTCGGGTTGGGGTTTTGGGGCTAGGAAAGAGGGCAGGTGGGAAGGGGGCAGAGGTTGAGAGGGGGTGTAGGTGGTGGTCGGGGATGGATTTTTGGCGGCCAAGGGCAATGGTGGGGGTGGCAGCGAGGCTGCAAAAGTGGCTGCTGAGGTGGAGGGGGCTGAGAAGAAAGGAAAAGGGAGGAGGAAAATGAGGGGGTGAGGGTATGGGTTTCGGCCAAAGGAGGTGTGAGGATGGTAGAGGGGTTGCAAGGATGGGTTTGGTGGCTCAAGTAGTGGCAGAGAAGGCGGGACGATAGCTAAAGGAGGAGGTCCAGGGCGGTTGCCAATAAGGGAGAAAAAGAAGAGAGGAGCAAGAAAGGGGCTACAGGGTGGCTCGAGGGGTGGTGTGGTGGTGTAGGGATGAAGTAAAAGGTGGCAGGAGGTAGCGTAGGTGGTTGATGCAGCGGTGGAAGCGGTAGAGTTGGGTGGTAGTGCAAAACAAGGGGAAGGGATAAAAGGAGAAGAAAGGGAGAGAAAGGAATCGGGAGAGGAAGGAGGGCTCAAAAATGGGCAAAATGAAGAAAAGAGGGAAGAAGAAAAAGAAGATGGAGTAGAGGGGAGCAGGTGGCCAGCCGGGGTAGGCTATAGGGCTGCAAGCGGTTGGTCGGGTGGCAAGGAGAGGGAAGGGAAGAAGAGAAAGAAGGGGGTATGCGTGAGGAGAGAGAATAGTTGGTTGGGTCAAGAAGGAACTAAAAAAGGCGGGGGGAGAGAGAGGGAGGTAGGGAAAGGTGTGTTGCAGGCTGGGGTGGTAGCTGCAGGGTGTGGCGGAGTTGGTCGGGCATGCCATTGAGGAAAGGAAGAAGAAGAAGAGGGAGGTGCAGGACAGGCGAAGGAGGGAGAAAGAAAAGTGGGCTACTTCATTCTAAAGGAATAAGGAAGGAAAGAAAAGAGGTGATGGGTCGGATGACATGCCGGTGAAGAAGGAAAGAAGGGGGAGATGGGCCAGCGGCCCAACGCACAGAAGGGCGAGTAGGCTGGGTTTTGGTAGCTTGAAGAGAAGGAAAACTTAAAAAGAAAGAAAGGAGAAGAAGGAGGGAAAAGAAAAGGAGAAAGAAGAGGAAAAGGGGCAAAAGGAAAGGGAAAATAAAATAATTTAATTTATAAAATAATAGAATGTAATATTTTTGGTAGATAAATAAATTTAATAATTTAATATATGAGTTTAAAAAGGTTAATTTTAGAAAAATATTAGTTTGGAAATTTATTCAAATAAAATAATTATGATAAAATAATAAAATATTTATTTTAATTTATTAAATATTCCTATCCAATTTTATATATTAAAAAATCCATAAAAGAATTAAATTAAATCATTTTAAAAACTAATTTGTCCCAAATAAAAGCTATTTATTATATTATAGGTTTTTAAAATTTTGAGGAATTACAAGATATGAATACATTTATCATATAGATAAGGAAATACTAAATCCATATCCGTCCTTATATTTTTCTAGATGTGAATCCTCTTCTTTACAAATTTCATGTTAACAATAGTTTTTTATCAAATGCTCTAAAGAATATGGAGGAAATGATAATCTTGTTGTAAAGTTCATTACACTTATTTAAAAAGATATGCTGGTTGCATATGAGGATGAATAATAAAGAATGGAAGAAATTTGGCACATATTTCATCATTTGATGGACTATATCGAAGAAACCAGGTGGTATGAATCTTCTTATGGAATTGGAGATTTGAATGAATGAAGATGATGGAAGGATCAGTTGTTGCAATGGAAGAAGGAGAAAGAGGATATTCAATCAATAATTGATAAAGAATTCAACAAGAATTTTAAACTTTGAATGTCACCTTATCCAAGATGACTTCAAGCATTTTTAGTTAGGATTATTCAATTATAAAAGAGAGGAATAACCAAGTTCAATACTTGTATTAGATTTCAAATCATTCAACCGTGTGTTACAAGTATCGAAAATCATACGTTATATAGGAAGCCTTACATTTCTAACTAGTAGACAAAGATAGCCAAATGACACACACACACGACTAACTAGCATATAAACTAGTAATAAAAATGTAGCTATAACCTATATAATACATGATTCAACAAAGATTATTACAACCAAACTAAGATAATTAGTGCATAAAAAAACTAACAAGAACCCTAATCAAAATAAGGATGTTGACTAGGTCTTTTGACTTATGGAGTTAACTTTCATTTATAATATAGCTCCCTTTGTAATAGCTTGTAATAAATGAAATATTACGTATATTGACATATTAAAGTGGCTTGATCTTCTTCCTATAAATATATTATATAACTATAATAATGACTTAAAGTAAGCTCATTAGGATTAGTCACATTATTAATATCATTATCAAAGACATATAATGTGATTGGTTCCATAATCAAGTAAGCTAAATCTTTATTGTCTTGAGGATCTATGGATGCTCGTGCATCATTCTCCCCAGCTTAAGAAGAATTTTTCCTTGAATCGACATCACTAAAGGAGACAAATATCCAAAATTAATCGACATCAACATAGCCATATGATTCTAGAAGTTCAAGTTCGTAAGCACTTTTTCCAAATTTTCTAAGGATTTTAAATGGTTCGTCTGCTCTTGACATTAGTTTATGTTTTCTTAGATTAGGAAATCTCAGAAATTACCTTTTGATTGTGATGTTTGTTAGCTTGTTTTTGGTACCTTTTATTAGCTCGTTCTATGTTTCCATTGATTTATTGATGAAGCTTTTGGAAGAAATACACTCATTCCTTAGCCTCATAGATTTTAAGTTCACCTTTGTTCAAGGGTATTATAATCCCCTAAAATTTTAAAAATCTATAATTTAATAAATAAATTTTATTTAGGATAAATTAGCTTTTAAATTTATTTAATTTAATTATTTTATGGATTTTGAGTATATAAATCTAGATAGGAATATTTAATAAATTAAAATAAATATTTTTTTATTTTATCATATTCTTTTTATTTAAATAATTTTTCAAACCAATATTTTACTAAAATTATCCTTTCTAAACCAATATATTGAATTAAATTATTAAATTAATTTATCTATCAAAAAAATTAAATTTTTTTATTCTATAAATTATTTTATCTTATTTCTCCCCATTTTCCCTTTTTTCTTTTTTTTTTCTTTCTCCTTTTTTATCCTTTTTTTCTCTTTTCTTTCTTTTTCCTTTTTCCTTCTCTTTAGGCCGCTAGGCCAGCCTTCCCCCTGTACATTGGGCTACTATCCCATTTCTTTCCCTTTGCCCCTCCTTCTCCCACGCACGCATCACAAGGCCAACCCCCTACCTTTCTTTTCCTTCCTCCCCCGTGACCGGACCGACCCAACTTTTCTTTCTTTTCCCTTCACCCAGCCTACCTTCTCTTATCCTCTCTTCTTCTTCTTCCTTCTTCGTCATCCATGCCCGGCCACCACCCCACAACCTCTCCTTGCCACCACTACAACTCTCCCTCTCTCTCCCCCATCCTTTTCTTCCCCATTTCAGACCCAACTGACTCTGCAACCCCCAGCACACATGTCTTTTCTTTCCTCTTCTTCCCTTCCCTCTCCTTGCCACCTGACCACCCCTGCCACCCTACTACAGCCCCGACCGGCCACCTACTCATCCTTTCTCTCCCTCTCATTTTTCTTCTCCTCACCAGCCTCTCCCCTACCCATTTTTGAGCCTTCATTCCCCTCCCTTAATTTCTTTATCTCCTTTTCTTCTCCTTCCATTTCCCTCCTTGTTTTTGTACCACCGCCCCATTCCACCACTTCCACTACCACATCTACCACATGCACCACCTTCTGCAACCCTCTACCTCACCTCTGCACCACCACACCACCCCTCGAGCCACCCTACAACCCACATCCTTCCCCTCCTCTTCTTTTTCTTCCATCTCGGCAACTACCTTATGCCTCCTCCTTCTGCCACTATCCCGCCACCTCTACCGCTACCTGAGCCATCAAACCACTCCCTGTAACCTCCCCTACCACCCCACACCTCCTTTGGCCAAAACCAACACTTGTTGCCCCTTATTTTTTCCCTCCCTTTTCCTTCCTTTTCATCCCCCTCCACCTCGGTAGCCACCTTCGTAGCCTCGTTGCTGTAGCCACCATCGCCCTTGGCTACCAAACCTCTCCCCGACCACCATCTATACCCCCTCTTCACCCCTGCACCCTTCCCTTACCCTAAATCCTCCCCTACTTGCCCTTTTTCCTAGCCCCAAAACCCTAACCCAAGATTTTCTCCCTCTTCTTCCCTTTATGCCATATCGAGTCATTTTCCCTCTTGCTTTGCATGCAGCTCAGGCTGCATGAATAGTATGAGTTACTGCATGCCTTGGTATATTTTGATTAATAAGTTTTAAGGTATAATAATATTTAAGTTAAGTATTTCATTAATTAAGTTTTATAAATTCTTATGCTTTGGCTTTCTCATTTCTAATATGATAAGTATTGATATCATTTTTAGGTATTAGTTTTGCTAATCAAAACTTGAATATTTAACCGAGATACCGATAAGTTTATATTTTTACAAGAATTAAGGTAATTATTAAACCCCACTAAAACACATGAATAAACGTATGCTAGCACACTGGGGTTTTAATATGTTATTTGGCATGACATATGTTGTTTAATATAATATATGTAGTTGCTTATATTGACTGATAAAAAAGAAAGCACGTTAGTTTATATGCTATGTGTGGAAATATTGCTTAAGGAAAGATTTTGGTTATTAATGAAAATGTTGAGTACTTATCCATATTATATTATGTTATTGTGACCATTGATCCATGAATAACATTACTGTGAGCCCTAAGGGCATTTTAGTAATATGTCTTGTGTAAGAGTGTGGCCTAACATGTGTGGATATTAATGAGTATTATGTTGAAGTATAATAATTAGTGGATTTGAATGATGAGAATGGAGTATTAATATTAATGTTCATGTAGTGATGATAACTTAATAAAAGTGGTGTAATAAAAGGGCAAAATGGTAAATTGTATGTAAAAGAGTATTATGGTAATTTTAGAAGTTAAGGGTATTATGGTAATTTTGAAAGTAAAGGGTAAAATGATAATTTTAGAAGTAAGGGGCAAAATGGTAATTTGTAAGTAAAAAGGGTATTATGGTAATTTTAGGAGTAAAGAGTAAAATGGTAAATTGTAATTAAAAAGGTATTATGGTAATTTTAGAAGTAAAGGGCAAAATGGTAATTTGTAAGTAAAAAGGGTATTATGGTAATTTTAGAAGTAAAGAGTAAAATGGTAAATTGTAATTAAAAGGGTATTATGGTAATTTTAGAAGTAAAGGGCAAAATGGTAATTTGTAAGTAAAAGGGGAAAATGATAATTATGATAATGGAGAGGGGAAAATGATAATTATGATAATGGAGAAGGGTAAAATTGTAATTATAATAATGTAAAATGATAAAATGGTAATAATGTAAAATGATAAAATGGTAATTATAATAATGAAGAAGGGTAAAATAGTAATTATGATAATGGAGAAGGGAAATTTGATAATTATAACAAAGGAAAAAGGTAATTAGTAATCTAACCAACCAAATGAAAATATGATAAGTATAACAATTATGAAGGGTGATTGGTGACCTAATAAGTATGGAAGATAACTTAGTAACCCAAACCAAGCAAGGGGTAATTTGGTAATTATGCAACATAAAGGATAATATGGTAAATTGGCAAGTAAGGAGGGGATAACTTAACAATTATACAAGCAAGGGGTAAATCAGTAATTCGTATCTAATATGTTGATGAGATAACGGAGTTTTGTAATAAGACTCAAGTAACACTAAAAAGCAAGATAAGAGTATTTAACAATTAGTAAGTATCATGAGAACGAATTCTAAATTGGAATTGGATGAGATCATCGTGGCGTTAATAATTCCTCTATGTTATATTGGATAATCGTATGAATAAGAAATACCTAATGATATTAGAACAATTGAAGGTGAATAAGTATTTGATCGTTATACTTTTTTGATCACCTTAATTAAGACACTAATAATTAAAGTGAAAGACCTTGAGATTGGGAATGGTGGCTCTTTAGGGTTCACTACCCTAAAGATGTAGTTTAGCCCATGATTATTCTGGTATTTGTTGGTGTGCCTTTGTGCCCCAACCAGGCCCTACATCTTATTCTATCTAACTCTACAGACCTACTTAGGGATTATGCATACTTATGGATTAGGTATCCTTGTCGGTAGGATACTGAGTTAGCTATATGCACCAGTACAACTAGGGTACATTTGCATCCCTGGTTTGATAGGTGAAGGGTACAGAGTAGCTTATATGCACTAGTATGACTGGTATACCTTTGTGTTCTAGGATCTTGATCTTCCCTCCGAGGCAAATAAATGGAACTATTTTTATGACTAAAAGGAAAAACACTAATTGTAAAAGTGAAAGATTAATGAGCTGGATTGGTGTCAGCTCGTCTCGAGATTGTGTCAAAGGTAAAGTAGCTGATACCACAAGTTGGTATCAGAGCTGGTTTTGACCACGCTCTCGGTTTTAATCTTTTTAAGCTGATACCACAAGTTGGTATCAGAGCGTTGGTTACGATAACCATGCTTTAGTTTTGAAAGGTTTTGGTTTAGTAAAGTTTTCCTCGTTTAAAAACTAATTACATTCGGAATTGATTCCAAAATCCCTTCCAATTTCAAATATTGAGTTGATACGACAAGTTACACCTCTTTCAATTTTAAATGTTTTACACAGACACCTCGATTGGTGTTAGGGTTAATTTTCGAGCACTCTGGTAAATTTCAAGTATTTTAAGCTGGTACCACAAGTTGGTATCATGTATTTTTTGAAAGCCTTCTTCGGGTTTTAAATATTTTGATTTGATTATATAAGTAAGTATCACAGTATTTCATAGAAATTTCGAAGGTTAAACAATTATTATAAAGTTTTTCCCTAATTCTCCCTCTTGTTGCAAAAACCGGATTAGTCCTGAGAGTTGGGTATGGGTAGATTAAGTGACCTAGGTTTAGATCACCTAGCTTGAGAGATAGCACCTTTCCTAACAAACTTCTGTTTTACAGCTAATTCGACATGGACCGAGACGAGCGAATCAACAATCTAGAGAGGGTGTTCGAAGTACTCATGGGATTAGCTCAGCGTTCTTCACTGACACAATCTCAAGCTACTTTACCTTTGACAAGTGTCGGGGAAGATTAGCTCAATAGAGTTTCACGTCATCGACCTCCAACCTATGATGGAAAAGAAGATCCCGTGGTCTTAGAAAGTTGGATACGAGACTTTGATAGGACCTTCGAGGCGCTTAACTGTCCTGAGGAACGAAGAACGAACATCACGGCGTACTTCCTTCGAGGACCAGCTGATACATGGTGGGAAGATCTTCAAACTCAAGGAGGACGACCGACATCATGGGAAGACTTCAAGACCGCCATTCGTACGTGTTTCTACACAGAAAGTCTCAAGAGGGCCAAACTCAAAGAGTTCATGGAGCTAACACAAGGGAGTTTATCGGTTCGAGAGTACTACGCACGATTTACAAAGTTGCTGAGATTCGCCCCCGGAATAGAAGCTAGCAAGGCAACGACAATCTTCCAATTTGAGCAAGGACTTCGATTCAACATCCGAAGCATGATGGGCGCTGACATTTTCCACGACTTGAGTACAGTGTACGAGCGGGCATGTAACGCCGATGCCTTGATCCAAGAACAAGCCTCCATCCTAGGCAAGAGAAAGAACGAAGAGACCGAGACCGAAGCAAAGAGTCATCGCCCCAGAAGTAAGGTTTTGTGGGACCATCCTCAACTCCGAACTAAAGCTCAGCGTAAGAAGAATCAAAGTACTTCCAAAGCGAAGCCTAGCAGGAGATCGGACCGACACTACCATTGCCGTCGTTGTAGAAGAGACCATCCAGGCAAGGATTGCATGGGAAAGCTGATTCAGTGCCATAACTGTGGACAACTTGGGCATAGAAGTTTCGAATGCTACAGTGCACCCCGTGAAAGAATCCAAAGGCTAGGGCAAACATCGGATTGACAGAATCAAGCGCTTGGAGTAATCCGTTCAGCCTCGGTAGTCGGAGAAGATGAGCAAGCGATCGATCATGATGTAACCTCTTCAAGCTGTCCGTCGGGTCCCGCGTGATTATTTGTATTATTAACTCTGTGTGTAGTTGTTTTCCTTAGTTAAGTAAGTTTCTCTTCAAGGGGGTAGTTACCCCAAGTAACTTAGGACCTTTTTGTAACCCTAGTGCTAAGACCCAAACTTCGGGGACGAAGTTTTTCTTTAAGGGGGTAGTGATGTAATACCCCAAAAATTTCGAAAACCTATATTTTAATAAATGACTTTATTTGAAATAAAATTTGCTTGTAAAATTATTTATTTTAATTATTTTATGGATTTTAGAGTATATAAATTTGGATAAGATTATTTAATAAATTAAATATAAATATTTTGCCAATTATCATATTATTTTTATTTAAATAAATTCCCAAACTAATATTTTACCAACTTTATCCTTTTTAAACTAATATATTAGATTATAATAAATTAAATTATTAAATTAAATAATTTATCAAGAATATTACATTTTATGATTTTATAAATTAATTTAATTTATTTCCCCTATTTTCTCATTTTTCCTTTTTCTTTTCCTTCTCCTTTTTCTCCTTTTTCTTCTTTCTTCTCTTTTCCTTTTTCTCCTCCTTGGGCCGCCCGCACCGGCCTGCTTCCTTCCTCCCCGCACGACTGGGCCTTCGGCCCGCTTCTGCCTTCTTTCCCTCGCCCGTGCCTGACGCACGTCCAGCCCGCCCCTCCTTCTTTTCCCTTGGACCAGGCGGCTCATCTTTTTTTTCTTTCTTTTCCTGCGCCGGTCCAGCCACCCGCCAGTCCCTTTCTTCTTCTCCTCTCTTCTTCTCCCACGCCCCACCAGCGCCCCCATGTCTGCCACCACCGAGCTGCCCTGCAGCTGCCACCACCTACCTCCCTCTCCCTCTCTCTCTTCCCCCGTCATTTTCTTTCTTTTTTGAGCTAAACCGGCCTTGGACCACAGTCCCGCATGCTCTCTCCCTTTCCCTCTTCTTCCCCCTCTTTCCCCTACCACCCGACCACCACCTGCCACCTGCACCCTCTCGCCGGCCAGCTGCTGCCCCCTTTCTTCTCCCTCTTATTTTTCCTCATCTCCCCAGCCATTCATTCCCTATAAATTCGAACCCACACCCCCTTCCCCGAGCCTCTTCTCCCTTTTCTCCTCCTCCCATTCGTTCCCCATTTTTTTGATCACCGTCGCCCGCCGCCTCTCAAACCACCAAGCCCAACCCCTGCACCACCACGCAGCCCCTTCGAGCCCTGCACTTCCTCCCTTCTCCTCCTCTTCCTTTTTCTCCCCAGTTTTCCCCCTTACCACCGAGCCACCTACAACCGCCATTTCCGCCGCCGTCCGGCCACCTATGCTGCCACCCAACCCACCATTCGACACCCTGCCACCCCCTCTACAACCGCCATGCATTATTTGGCCGAAAATAGCCCTTGAACCCCCTCCATTTTTCCCTCTCCTTTTCCTTCCTTCACAGCTCCTTCCCCTCGACCCTTCTCGGCAGCCAACTTCGCCGCCTTGCCACCGCCGTCTCCGCCGCCCTATGCCGCCGTGAAACCACCCTTAGCCTCCACCTACGCCCCCTCTTCACTTCTGCACCATTCCCTTGCCTTGAAACCTCCCCTAACCACCTTCTTTTCTAGCCTAAAGACCCTAACCCGAAAATGATAAATCTTGCTTCCTTCACCCCCCTTCGAGCCTTTTCCCCTCTCATTTTTGCATGAGACTCACGCTGCTCATGTAGCGTGAGCTCCCCTTCATTTTAAAAATTATTTGGCTAATTTTTAAGGTATAATGATATTTTATGTTAAGTGTTTTATTAATTAAAATTTATAAAGTTTTATACTTGGATTCTTATTTCTAACATAATTATGATGGATATTATTTTTAGGTGTTGAGTTGCTAATTATGCTTGGTAAGATTTGATATTTTGCGGGATTAAGGTAACCGTTAATCCTCCCTTAAATATATGGAAAAACGTATGCTAGCACATTAGGGGTTTAGTATGATTTTATGCATGTTTGGTGTGCTTAGCATGATATGTATATGGTTTCTTATATTGTTTGATAAAAAGGAAAAGCATGATAAATTTTTGTGCCATATGTAGGTATGTTAATTAAGGAAGGTGTTTGATTATTGATGGAAATGTTAAATGCTTGTTTATGATGTATTATGTTGCTAATGCATGAGTAATATTATTGTCTAAGGGTATTTTAGTAATTTTGCTTATGAAGTATGTGACCTAATGTAGGTTGTTGCTAATGAGTATTATGTTGAATAATGACATGTTGGTGGACTTAGGTGATAAGAATGAAGCACTAATATCATTATTTTATGTAGTGTTAGTAAATTCATAAAAATGGGGAATAAAGGGGGTTGAGTGGAAATTTCATAAGTGAAAAAGGGCATTTTGGTAATTTTGTAAACAAAAGGGTATTTTGGTAATTTTAAAGGGAAGGGGTGAGATGATAATTTTATAAGTAAAAAGGATAAAATTGTAAGTTGTGAGAAGGAAGGGGATGATGGTAATTTTTGAGATAAAAGAATAATATGGTAATTTTATGATTAAATGGCCAAATGATAATTTTATAAGTAAATGGGTATTATAGTAATTTTTGGGAGAAAAGGGTAAAGCGGTAATTTTGGAGTCAAGGGGCAATATGGTAATTTTATAAGTAAGTGGTAAGAATGGTAATTTTGGAAGTAGGGGTAAAATAGTAATTTTGGATGAAGGAGGGCATTATGGTAACTTTGTAAGTAAACAGGTTAATATGGTAATTTTGGAGGTAGAGGGGCAAAATAGTCATTTTATAAATAAATGGTAATATGGTAATTGTATAAGTGAATGGCGAAAAGGTAATTTATAAGTAAGGGGTAATATGGTAATTTTGGAAAAGAAGGGCAAAATGGTAATTTTGTAAGGAAAGATAAAAGGGTGAAATAGTAATTTGTAAAGTAAAAGGAGTATTATGGTAATTTACAAGCAAAAGGGGTAATATGGTAAAATTGGATGTAAGGGGTAAAATGGTAATTTTGTAAATAAAAGGATATCATGGTAAACTTGGGAGTAAGGGGTAACATGGTAATTATGATAACGACGAAAGATAATTTAGTAATTAAATTATGATTGTAGAAGGGCAATTGGATAAGTATGATACTAGAGAAGGGTAATTTGGTAAATTAACCAATTAAAGGGTATTATGGTAATTTTAATAATGGAGAAGGGTAATATAGTAATTATGATTATGAAGAAGGGTAAATTAATGTTGGTAATTATGGAGAAGGGTAATTTGGGATTTATGATAATTAAAAAGGGTAAATGGCAATTAAAATAATTGAGAGGGGTAAAATGGTAATTATGATAAAGGAGAAGGGCAATTTGGTAATTTATCCAACTAAAGGGGCAATTTGGTGACTTAGCCAATTAAATGATAAAGTGGTAATTATTTAACCAACTAAAGGGGCAAAATAGTAACCATGATAATGAAGGAGGGTAATTTAGTAATTTATCCAACTCGAGGGCAGTTTTGTAATTATAACAAAGGAGAAGAGTGTAGGGGATAATTTGGTGATTTAAATTGGACAAGGGGTAATTTGGTAATTATGTAACCTAAAGGGTAATATGGTAATTTGGCGAGTAAGGATTGGATACTTAACAATTATATAAGTAAAGGGCAAATGAGTAAATTGTACCTAACATGTCTTTGAGATTGTGGAACATTATAATATGATTCAAATAATGCTGATTAGCCAAGTAAGAGTATTTGATAATTAGTCCGGCCTTAATGGTTTCTCTGTGATATCTTGGATAATCATCTGAATAAGAAATGATTAATGATATCCGAACGATTGAAAGTGAATAAGTACCTGATTATCGTGCTTTTCGTGATCACTTTAATAAGACACTATTACTTAAAGTGAAAGACCTCGAAATCGGGAATGGAGACTCCTTAGGGGTCGCTACCCTAAGGACGTGGTTTAGTCCACGATCATTCTGGTATTTGCTAGTGTGCCTTTATGCCCCATCCAGGCCCTATATCTTACTCTTTCTAGCTCTACGGACCTAGTTAGGGGGTATGCATACTTATGGATTAGGTGTCCTTGTCGGTAAGGTACTGAGTTAGCTGTATGCACCAGTACGACCAGGGTACCTTTGCGTCCTTGGGTTCGTGGTTGAAGGGTGCTAAGTAGCTGATATGAACCGGTACGATCGGTGTACCTTTGTGTCCCGGGTTATCGATCTCCCGTTCGAGGCAAATAAATATGATTGATGTGCTGATTAAAGAAAGGAAAGATACTATTATTGAAAGTGAAATATTAATGAGCCGGGCCCAGATGATTATGATATTGAGTACCGGTCCACCGGTTATAATAGTGGCCAGGAGCGTTGTGCCCTGGGTGATGATTCTTTATATATCCCGGTCCACCGGTTATAATAGTGGCCAGGAGCGTTGTGCCCTGGATGATGATTCTTTATATATCCCGGTCCACCGGTTATAATAGTGGCCAGGAGCGTTGTGCCCTGGATGATGAGTTATATGTATTCCGGTCCACCGGCAATAATAGTGGGGGTCCCGAGCTCAATAAAATCAGTTATGTATGCGAATAAGATCATGGATAAATACTTATCACTTATAGTGGAACACCATATGAGTCGGGGCCAGACCGGTCCACCGGCAATAATAGTGGTCAGAGGCGTTCTGCCATGTGTGTTTACTTCCGGTCCACCGGCTATAATAGTGGGGTTCTCGCACTCACATGAATATAAAATATGATATTGATGGAATGATGACGGAATAATGGCTTAAGGCCCAATGTATTGACCTTACACTATGATATGGCTTAAGGCCCAAAGTATCGATCGTGATTTATGAATTATTATGCATGTTATTGTTATGTGTGCGCCTCTCATGATTTATGTGTGTAGCTTGCATTATGTGCCGTATGCGGGCCTGTCTTTAAGTGTGGTATTAAAGGGTTACTCAGTACTGTAGTACTGAAGGGATTCCCTTTTTGGGGCCCCTGCCTATTCAATGGGCAGTGCCCTTGCAGGTATTTCAGGTGCTACTCAAGTGGGCCATGGGAAAAGAGAGTAAGGAATTATCCGGTACCATTAGGCCTTTTCTTTCTCATTTAAATTCTTGGTTTCAAATGTATATGTTATTACTGTAACCACCATTGGTGGATTTTATTCTGGTAAACGATTTGAAGCGCTACTCTGATTTGTGTATCTTAAATTTCCTTCAAGCCGTGTTTCATTTTTCTTAGCCTTAGCACTTAGTACTGGAAAGGTATGAGTGAACCGGTCTGGTACTAAGTGTGGCGGTAATACTCCCAAAGTTCACGTTTTATTTATCTGCTTCCGCTAATTTCCTTTTAATTAACGAAATTTTTCAGTAGTGAATTGGTATCAGAGCGGTTGATCCCTTCGGACACGCTCTTTTGTTTTCGAAACATACCGGATTACAATGTTTTCAACCGATTTCAAAGTGTTTTCCATGCTCTGATAAAACCCCTCCGTTTTAAAACTTCCAGGTCCGGCTCTAGTGAGGAATCGACGGGTAGGTTAGTAGTAGTCCCAAAGTGAGGTAGGGTAACCGTGGAGTATTTAGTTATCTCCCGGTCATAACCTTAGTTATAAGGAAGTTGAATTCTTAGTACTTTCCCTTTAAGGGGGTAGTAGTATACCGTGATTTTAGCGAAACTAGTGGTCCCGTTTCTAACCTTCCCTCCTTCCCTTGTAGCTATCGATGACGAGGAACGGGCAAGCAGCCCGCTTGGAGGATGCCATTGGGGCATTCATGGAGTTCATCCAATGCAACCACCAACCGGAGGGTGCGAGAGAGGATTGGCTCAGGAGAGTCACCGGACACCATCCACCCACTTACTCTGGAGAGGAGGACCCCGTGGTCCTCGAAGGATAGATCAGAGACATGGACCGCACGTTCGAGGCGGTGGGTTGTCCGGCAGTTCGCCGGCCTAGCATAGTCGCCTACTTCCTGAGGGGCGTGGCTGACACCTAGTGGGTGGAGTACTATGCTCTCCGCACCAGGTTCTACCCAAAGAGTCTGAAGAGAGATAAGATGCAGGAGTTTATGCAGCTCACACAGGGATCTATGACCGTGCGCCAGTACTATGCTCGCTTCACCGAGCTACTGCGCTTCGCCCCAGGAATTGCAGCTAATGAGGCCACCGTGGTTTTTCAGTTCGAGCAAGGGTTGAGTTTCGGTATCCGGAGGATGATGGGGGGCTGTTCCATTCACCGACCTTGCGACTCTCTACGAGCGCGCCTGTCTCGCCGCCACTCTAGTTCAGGAGCAGACTAGCATCCTCAGGAAGAGGAAACCCGAGAGCCAGGGTTCGGGGAGCAGGACCCAGACAGGATTTGGAGGGCCAAGGGGACCCCCGCCAAGGGATCAGAGTAGGGGCCAAGAACCCTTAGGAGGGTCTACGTGCAGGCGTTGTGGCCGCCGCCACCCCGGTCGAGATTGTAGAGGGAACATTTTCACGTGCCACAACTGTGGCAAGAGGGGCCACCGATCGTTTGAGTGCCAGGGACCCCCACGTGCACATCCATATCAGCCTCGACAGACCCCATAGGGGGGAGCTTTGATTCCACAGCGGCAAGCCTATCAGCAGCACCTCCAGACTTTAGGCCCTCAGTACTACCAGCGAGCCCCCGCCGGCCCAGCAGCTAGAGAAGGTAATGGGAGGCCCCAGGGATCCGGGACCCGCCCTCAGCAGGGAGGTCAGTCAGGCGGACGCCTGAACGTGATCGGCCAGGCCGAGGCCGATCGTCATATTGACGTCATCACGGGTATGTTCACAGCTTGCTCTCTACCGGTGCATGTATTATTTGATTCGGGTGCCACCATGTCGTTTATTACATCTGCTTTTGCCGCTAAGGCGGGACTTTTGCCTGATTCTAGAGTTGGACTATCTATGATGTTGCCCTCTGGGGATAGAGTGGAATGCAGTTGTATGTTCTCTGAGGTGGCCTTAGTCATAGGCGGGGTAGGCTTCCTAGTGGACCTGGTTGGAATGGACTTGAAGGAGTTTGATATAATTCTGGGGATGGACATGTTGGGGAGGTACAAGGCCGTCATCGACTGTGCTCAGGAGCGCGTGATCCTACGAGGCCCGAAAGGAGCTAGGGTTTCCTACAGACGGACTCAGCCGGAACCCACCACCAAAGTAGTGATAGTAGTAACCCTGCACGCCTTGGTCCAAAAGGGGAACCCCTTATACCTGTGTAGTGTTCAGGAGTTGAACAAGGACGTGACCGCCCTAGATGATATCCCGATAGCCAGAGACTTTCCATATGTGTTTTCGGAGGAGATACCGGGCATGCCCCCAGTTCGAGAGATTAAATTTAGAATCGAGTTGATACCAGGAGCTAAACCTATCACGAGGGAACCCTACCGGATGGCACCGGTGGAGTTAAAGGAGCTAAAGGCCCAATTAGAGGAGTTACTCGAGCATGGGTACATCCGACCGAGTGTGTCACCCTGGGGAGCACCGGTTTTGTTTGTGAAGAAGAAGGATGGTAGCCTCCGCCTTTGCATCAACTACCGAGGGCTGAATCAGTTGACGGTAAAGAATCGGTATTCGCTCCCAAGGATTGATGACCTCTTTGATCAATTGAAGGGAGCCACGGTATTTTCTAAGATTGACCTGAGGTCAGGGTATCATCAGCTGAGGATCACGGATTCTGATATTATGAAGACCACCTTTCGGACTCGTTATGGACACTATGAGTTCACGGTGATGCCCTTCGGACTCACAAATGCACCCGCTATTTTCATGGACCTGATGACGAGGATTTTCAGGCCCTTCCTCGATCAGTTTGTAGTGGTGTTCATAGACGACATTTTGGTGTACTCACGAGAGAAGGAAGAACATGAACGACACCTCCGCACTATTCTAGGCCTTCTGAGGGAGCATCGTCTGTATGCCAAGCTATCTAAGTGCGAGTTTTGGCTCCAGGAGGTGGCCTTCTTGGGGCACATAGTGTCGACAAAGAGAGTGGAAGTGGACCCTGCCAAGGTTGTGGCCATCACAGAGTGGAAGCCCCCTACGACCGTGTCAGAGGTTAGAAGTTTTCTGGGATTGGCCGGGTACTACAAGAGGTTTGTGCAGAATTTCTCAAGGATTGCCCGACCGCTGACCAACCTGTTGAAGAAGACCACTAAGTTCCAGTGGGATGAGACATGTGAGGGAGCCTTCTAGGAGTTAAAGAAAAGGTTGACCACCGCACCGGTATTGACCCTACCAGAGGGAGCTGAGGAGTTTGAGGTATTCAGTGATGCCTCTAAGCACGGGCTTGGGTGTGTATTGATGCAGAAGGGTAAGGTAGTTGCGTATGCATCCCGTCAGCTGAAGCAACATGAACAGAACTACCCCACCCATGACCTAGAGTTAGCCGCGGTGGTTTTTGCCTTGAAGATTTGGAGGCACTACCTGTATGGGGCAAAGTGCAGGTTCTTCACAGACCATAAGAGCCTCAAGTACATCTTCACCCAGAAGGAGCTTAACATGAGGCAGAGGAGGTGGCTAGAGCTCGTTAAGGACTACGACATCGAGTTGATATACCATGAGGGTAAGGCCAACGTGGTAGCAGACGCTCTGAGTCGGAAGACCCCCCACTCCACGTCATGTCGAGTGGTTGCAGATAAGGTTCTGGGTGAGCTGTCAGGATTGGAGGTGGAGTTGATTCCACAAGGAGACCTAGAGGCCCGTATGAGTGCTTTGACACTCACCCCTACCATCTTCGAGGAGATCCGGACTAGTCAGGAAGGGGACAATAAGTTAGATAAGATCAGGAAAAAGGTACAGGAGGGCCATGCAGAAGGATTCCAAATTCATGAGGATGGCAGCCTCCGGTTTAAGGGTCGATGGTGTGTGCCACAGAAGTGTTCAGATCTGAAGCGTCGCATCATGGAGGAAGGGCATCAGACTCCTTATTCTGTCCACCCTGGGGGAGATAAGTTGTATAAGGACCTGAAGAAGATCTACTGGTGGCCCCGCATGAAGCGGGAGGTTGCGGAGTTTGTGTCTCGATGTATGGTATGACAGAAGGTTAAGATTGAGCACCGGAGGCCGGCAGGGTTACTCTAGCCCTTAGAGGTACCGAGATGGAAGTGGGACTCCATCTCTATGGATTTCGTCAGTGGGTTGCCGAGGACTAGGAATGGTTGTGACACCATCTGGGTGATAGTGGGCAGATTGACTAAGTCGGCGGTGTTTGTTCCGATGAAGTCCACCTGGAGTATGGACTAGCTAGCGAGGGCATACATGAAGTTCGTGGTTAGCCGTCATGGGGTCCCGGTAGATATTGTATCGGACAGGGATTCGAGGTTTGTCTCCCATTTCTGGGGAAAACTACAGGAGGTTCTGGGGACGAGGTTGAAGATGAGTACAGCTTTCCATCCTGCTACTGATGGGCAGACAGAGCGGACTATACAGACTCTAGAGGACATGCTAAGGGCGTGTGTGCTGGACTTTCAGGGTAGTTGGGAAGAACGTCTACATCTGATAGAATTCTTGTACAACAACAGCTACCACGCCAGTATTGGGATGGCTCCCTTTGACGCCTTGTACGGGCAGAAGTGTCGGACCCCCTTGTGTTGGAGTGACATCAGTGAGACCATAGTGTTGGGGCCCTAACTGATAGAGGAAATGACCAAGCAGGTTCGACAGATTTAGGACCGGATGAGGACGGCCCAGAGCAGACAAAAGAGTTATGCGGATTGGAAGCGTCGAGGGGGTGACTTCGAGCCCGGGGAGAGAATATTGTTGAGGGTCTCTCCCATGAAAGGCGTTCAGAGATTCGGTAGGAAAGGAAAGCTGAGTCCGAGGTACATTGGCCCCTTTGAGATCTTGGAGCGGATAGGCGAGGTGGCTTATCGAGTAGCTCTCCCCCTAGAGTTAGCCCGGGTCCATAATGTAATCCATGTCTCCCAGCTACGGAGGTATGTTGCTGACCCCTCCCATGTGATCCGACCAGACGAAGTAGAGTTGGACGACTCCTTGAGTTATGAAGAGCGACCAGTGCAGATCCTGGATACCAAGTTAAGGAAGACTCGCACGAGTTTGGTGCCCTTGGTTAAGGTCTTATGGAGTCGACACGGGAACGAAGAAGCTACCTGGGAGACCGAGAAGGATATGCGGGAGGCATATCCTGAGCTTTTCGTCACAGGTTAGAACCTCTACTTATCTAGTGTGGCCCTAAGGGGGTAGTTAATATAAGTGGCCTAAGATGGACTACTATAAGCATTAGAGTATCCCGAAACTAACCCTAGGAAGCCGCAAGAGACTTTGGGGGCGAAGTCGGTTTTAAGGGGGTAGTGATGAAATACCCCAAAACCCTAATTTCTGAAATTATGGCCAAATAAGGAATTAGTAGGGAATTAAACATATAAATTTATTTACTTAAAATGTAGAGAATTAATTAAGGTAAATTAAGAGGAAAATAATAAAGAATTTAGTTGAAAGAAAATTTGGGTATTTTCCAAATTAGTATGGAGGTTAAAGAAATTTATCTAAAATAATCTAAACTAAGAAATAAAGGAATTTATTTATTATTTTATATAAATATTAATATTCTAAGCAGCCCAAGAATATTCTAAATAATTTATGCAAAATCCAAAACCCTAAATAAATCTTTTCTTTCTTTTTCTTTTCCTTCCTTTTTCCCCCTCTTTCTTTCCTTTTTTCTCTTTTCCCTATCAGTTGGGCCTTCCTCCCCGCAGCCCAACCTTTCTTCCTCCCTTTCTCCCTCCCTGCGGCCCAGCGTCATTCGCTGGCCGACGCTTGCGTGCAACACAGCGTTTTGCCCGTCAACCCGCCGAAGCGCCGCATCGCGATTACTGAACCTTATAACCGTTGCCAGCCAACGTCACGACGATGCGTTTCGATCGTATAATTAATGAAACGATGCGTCGAGGTAATGAACATTATAACCGTTGCCGAATGGCCGGTTTCCCCCCTTTTTCTTTTCTCTCCCTAGACCGCCGGTCTGCCCACGCCCGTCGTCTTCTTCCTCGCGCAGGCCTGCAACTCGCAGCCTGCCGCTGCTGACAACCCTGTCGTCCGGCCGTCCTTCCCCTGCCATTCCCATCCCTTTATTTCCCAAATCAACCCAACATAATCGTCCTGGCCCTCACGCGTCCTGATTTCCTTTCCTTTTCCCGCACACCGCCAAACAAGCCTGCCAAACCACAGACCTGCGACCGGCTGTCACCACCGGACGGCGGCCTGCCGCACCTGCCCCCGCGTGCCGTCCTTCTTCCCTTATTCGTTTTCCCCTCCTCAATTGCCTATAAATACCCCTCCCTGAATGGCCAAGGAAAGTCCTCCCCTTTGGACCTTGCCGAAACCCTGCCTAGCCGCCGCCAGATCAGACGCCCTATCTGCCGCCTCTAACAACCGCCGCAACCACCGCCACGCACCAAAACCTTCCTTGCACCACCCTCCACGCAACCAAACCGTCGCTGCCCCAGTTCCTACCCCGCACGTGCCGCCACGACCGTGCGAAATCCCTTGCCCAAAAACCACCCCCGCCACCTCGCGCCACCTTCTGCCGCCACCTCCGCCGTGATCAACCTCCTCTCCACCTCCCAAAGTGACCAGCAGGTCCTCCCCTACCTGCCCATACCATCCTTACTCCCTACCTCCTTCCCCACCAACCTCCACCATCTTCCACCACCCTCCTCCACTTTTGGCTGCCGCGTCTACCACCGCGTGCCGCCACCTTTCTCACGCCACCACCCTCATTCCACTCTCCTCTCCCTGGTGTCTCCTCCCCCACATCAAACTCCTCCTTTTCCCCCTTCTTTCTAACCACCTTCCCCATCTTTTCTCTCTTCTCCTCCTCCATCGCCGCCGTCGTCGCCGCCGCCAGACCACCACCGTCCTCAGGTGGTCTTCCACTCACCTGAACCCTAAAACCCTTTTCTTATGCCACCTATAGTGGTTTATAACTAATAGTAGTATTATCACACTTATTATTATTATTACACTTATTATTATTATTATTATTATTATTATTATTATTATTAGCTTATTAACTAATACCATTTCTGTATTATCCTTAATGCTATCATACTATCACCCCTTCCAACCCTAATCCCTAGTATACTTAACTTAGGGTTAGTATCATTATCTTCATTATTAACATTCCTAATACTATTATTATTATTATTTTTATTATTGTTATTACCATTATTAATTTCTGTATTCTAAAAGTGTTATTTTCTTACAAGCCATAATCTCTCCCAAAACCCTAGCTTTGAACATACTTAACCATTAGTGTTGGTGTTATTATTTTATTTATACTATCGCTAAGATTTCTACCACTATTAGTGTTCTTATTATTTAACCCAACCTTATGTGAAGTGTTGTAACTATGTAATATTGTTTTACCATACGTAACACCTTTAACATTAGTGTCATTTCTATTATTGATATTACCATATGCTAACTCTATTAGGGTGACAAAATATGGGAGCCCTTACACTATTTATTCAAAATATGACTGTTATCATTACTACCTCTAGGAGTGTTAACTTGTTGATATTACAACCATTGTATTAGTATTTTAATACTAACACCAACATAAGTATCACTATTAGTAGTTTACTATTACCATTATTATCATTATTTTACTATGTCTAGCAAACACTAATGTTATAAAGATGGGACTAACGGGTCTAATAATATAAGTGTAACAATAGGTATGAAAAATAAACATATTTTGACTACAAATATTTAGTACACTAATTCTAAGGTAAAAACCCTAATTTTTGTATAATACCCGTTTTAGTAATAAAAACCCTAACCTTAAACTAGAATAAGGGTTGATAGTATTTATAAGGGAAACTAATACTTAGCTTTTTCCCCTTTCCGTAGGTGACCCCGACCCAAGCCCTAAGGAGCTAGAGGAGCGTGCTCCAAGCCCGGTGCCTACCTAGGTAAGGACGAAGCTATGGCCTTGTGCTATGTGTGATGTAATGTGTGGGTGAATGATGAGCATGCCATGTTGATGTGTATTATGCATGTGTCATGAATAACTTGTTTTGTGTAGCGCAGCATGGATCATGAGGTATGTTGTGTGTGCCTTATATTATACGTGTATAACATGTTCCATGTTTGATGTTGATTTTGATGAAGTGACTTGTTATGGCCCTCTAGGACATGCATGCTAGGGTTTGGGTAGCATAAAATGATAATAAAAGAACAACGGGGAAGTCGAGGTTGGGAAGTTTGCATGGAGGGACTAGACCTTGCATGGGCGTGATCCTTACGTGGGAAAAGTTGATTTGGGTTGTAAGTAAGAGCTTGGGAGAGTCTTGGAATGATTAGAGACTTAGTATGAAAAATAGTACGTAAGTTGGTGCATAAGAGGCCTTATTAGGGTTTTGGGTGTAAGTGGGGGTTGGAGAGTCTGCATGGAGTGTTTAAATTATGCATGAGAATGAATCTTACGTGAGGAAAGTTGAATTAGGAAGTGAATAAAATAATGCCAAAGTTATGGACCCATTGGAGACTTGGGTGCAAAATTTTACATGGGTCGGTGTAAGAGTGTCTAAGGGTTCCAATTAGGGTTTCAGGAGGAAATGAGCAATTGAAGGGTACAAGGGTAATAATGATCAAGGAGGGATGAAGTATGGGGTTGAGAGTGAGAACTCACTTATATAGGGATGAGTATGGGTCCTAAATGAGGGAAGAGACTTTGGGGTGCAAGAGGGAGGTTACTTGTTGAAGAAGTAAAGTGCTAGAGTTTGGCGCCACCAACTAGGGTTGGCGTGGTCAATTAGGGTTTTGAGTGGCCAACTAGGGTTTTTTCGGTCACACGTGAACTTGGGAGATAAAGTAATACATTTGGGAAATTTCCCAATAAGAATGAGGTGTGAGATAGAGAACAAAGTAACGTTTGGGTAAGTAGGAAGAGTTGGGCCACCTAGGTCCGATTAGGGCCTCCGAGGAGGAACCCTATAGGGATGAGGACATATGGAGTCGATATCATATGTGTTGGGGTGGCCTATATTCATGGAGGTTGTGCCTTACTATATGCCACCATGCTTAAGTCTACGGGGGATGGATGTCGGGTGTGAGAAGAGGTACGAGTCTCAAAATATGGGACGGTCCCTTTTGAAGGGGAAAGTAGTAGGGTATTAACCACATGCATGTCAAGGGTGTTGTGTGATTCAATAAGACACGGATAAGACACTAATAACGTAAAGCGAAAGACTGTTGAGCCGAGCCCAGTTCGATCCACCGGTTAGAAGAGTGGTCAGAGGCGTTCTGCCCTGTGTGTTTTGTTCCGGTCCACCGACTATAATAGTGGTCAGAGGCATTCTGCCCTGTGCGTTTCGTTCCGGTCCACCGGCTATAATAGTGGTCAGAGGCGTTCTGCCCTGTGCGTTTCGTTCCGGTCCACCGGCTATAATAGTGGTCTGAGGTGTTCTGCCCTGTGTGTTTATTTCTGGTCCACCAGCTATAATAGTGGGGGCCTCAGCTCGATAGACCCAAAGTAAATAAGTTAAACCACGGGAAAAATACTAAGTACTTACAGTGGAACACCATGTTGAGGCGGGGCCAGTCCGGTCCACCGACAAGAATAGTGGTCAGAGGCGTCCTGCCCTGTGTTTTTATTTCCGGTCCACCGGCTATAATAGTGGGGTTCCCCTACTCATATTGATTATTGAAGAATGTGCGAAATGGACTTATTATCATTAATGAGAACAAAGGATAAGACATCAGAAAGTGATCAGACCTATTCATGCATGTCATTGTATGCTATTTATGTGTTGAATATGGGCCTTGTGTGCTATGAGTTGGCCTTAGCTCGTCTGTTACTGATCACCCGTTTCATGGGTGCTGCTCATTCCCACGAGCAGAGAGCCCTTCTGACCTTGTGCAGGTAGGAGATCTTGTTTTCGATGCCTACAACACCTACGAGGCATCGGGTGGGGCCGAGAATTGAGTCTACCTTGGTTGGGGCCGAGAGCTAGTTGGCCAGACTCTTTTATGATCCCTGCTTTCATCTATCTTAGTTTTCGTATTTATATTATGTTCGTATTTTGGAAGTGGAACTTTTAAGCTGTATTCGTAACGACATTCTGACGATGTTTGATATCTTGTTTTCATGGATGCTTTATGTTAACGATGCTCTTATGTTTTGATGACTCTTATTTACGATTTCCTGGTTTAGCCTTAGCACTTAGCATCGGAACGGTAGGAGTGAACCGGTCTGGTGCCAAGTGTGGCGGTAATACCCCCAAACTCATGATTTTAATTTGTATGCTTCCGCTAAACCTTTCAATTTAAACGAAATTTTTCAGTAACGAATTTGGGGGTGTTACAAGTTGGTATCAGAGCATGGAAAACACTTTGAAATATGTTGAAAACATTGTAATCCGGTATGTTTCGAAAACAAAAGAGCGTGTCCGAAGGGATCAAAGAAAATGACGGGGGGAAGAGAGAGAGGGAGAGGGAGGTAGGTGGTGGCAGCTGTAGGGGCAGCTCGGTGGTGGCAGACATGGGGGCGCTGGTCGGGCGTGGGAGAAGAAGAGAGGAGAAGAAGAAAGGGATTGGCGGGCGGCTGGAGCGGCACAGGAAAAGAAAGAAAAAAAGATGAGCCGGCCGGTCCAGGGGGGAAAAGAAGGAGGGGCGGGCTGGACGTGCGTCAAGGGCGGGATGGACATGCGTTAGGCACGGGCGAGGGAAAGGAGGCAGAAGCGGGCTGAAGGCCCAGTCGCACGGGGAGGAAGGAAGCAGGCCGGTGCGGGTGGTCCAAGGAGGAGAAAAAGGAAAAGAGAAGAAAGAAGAAAAAGGAGAAAAAGGAGAAGGAAAAGAAAAAGGAAAAATGAGAAAGTAGGGGAAATAAATTAAATTAATTTATAAAATCATAAAATGTAATATTCTTGATAAATTATTTAATTTAATAATTTAATTTATTATAACCTAATATATTAGTTGAAAAAGGATAAAGTTGGTAAAATATTAGTTTGGGAATTTATTTAAATAAAAATAATATGATAATTAGCAAAATATTTATATTTAATTTATTAAATAATCTTATCCAAATTTATATACTCTAAAATCCATAAAATAATTAAAATAAATAATTTTACAAGCAAATTTTATTTAAAATAAAGTCATTTATTAAAATATAGGTTTTCAAAATTTTTGGGGTATTACATCACTACCCCTTTAAAGAAAAACTTCGTCCCCAAAGTTTGGGTCTTAGCACTAGGGTTACAAAAAGGTCCTAAATTACTTGGGGTAACTACCCCCTTGAAGAGAAACTTACTTAACTAAGGAAAACAACTACACACAGAGTTAATAATACAAATAATCACACGGGACCCGACGGACAGCTTGAAGAGGTTACATCATGATCGATCGCTTGCTCATCTTCTCCGACTACCGAGGCTGAACGGATTACTCCAAGCGCTTGATTCTGTCGATCCGATGTTTGCCCTAGCCTTTGGATTCTTTCACGGGGCGCACTGTAGCATTCGAAACTTCTATTCCCAAGTTATCCACAGTTATGGCACTGAATCAGCTTTCCCATGCAATCCTTTCCTGGATGGTCTCTTCTACAACGACGACAATGGTAGTGTCGGTCCGGTCTCCTGCTAGGCTTCGCTTTGGAAGTACTTTGATTCTTCTTACGCTGAGCTTTAGTTCGGAGTTGAGGATGGTCCCACAAAACCTTACTTCTGGGGCGATGACTCTTTGCTTCGGTCTCGGTCTCTTCGTTCTTTCTCTTGCCTAGGATGGAGGCTTGTTCTTGGATCAAGGCATCGGCGTTACATGCCCGCTCGTACTGTAACACCCCCAAATTTACTACTGAAAAATTTCGTTTAAATCAAAGTTTTAGCGGAAGCAAGAAAATTAAAACCGTAAATTCGAGGGCATTACCGCCACACTTAGTACCAGATCGATCCATAACTACCGACCCGATACTAAGTGCTAAGGCTATAAAGAATAAAACCAGAAATGAATCATTCATAAAACACGAATCCTACAAATCAGAGTGCGAAGGTAAGAAGTTACATTCTGAAATACAACTGAAAAGGTCCATATATCAGAATACTTAAAATAACGGAATCGCAATATACGATAAAACCCTTAAAAAGTTAAAATACGACATTTGTATCCTCTAAAGACAATTACGGTTAAACCACACGATTTTCGAAGGTAATTACCCGGACCACTTACTCACTCATATCCAGCCTTCCACCCCAATTTAGTAAACGATCAAGACCTGCATCAAAGGTCTGCTCCCCACCATCGGTGGATCATCACAGGACCCGGTCAATCAAGGCAGTATCAGTACGGGTCCAGTACTGAGTAAGGCGTAGACGCTAAGGCCAAGAATACAATCACACACAATCATAAAAGCAACATGCATTAATACACAAGACACCTGCTCAATACGTCAGCCATACATCAGGATGAGTAAGCGGAAAGCTGAATCATGCTCATACAATGTCCGTTATTTCTTATTATGATAATAATCTCTTTTCACACATTCTTCATTTAACCTGTAAGCACGGGGACCCCCACTATTATAGCCGGTGGTCCGGAAATAAAACACAGGGCAGAACGCCTCTGACCACTATTCATAACCGGTGGAACAGACTGGCCCCGCACTTACATGGTGTTCCACTGTAAGTGATTAGTATCTTTCCCGTGGTTTAACTTATTCATTTGGGTCTGTCGAGCCCGAATCCCTCCACTATTATAGTCGGTGGTCCGGAAATATAATCACAGGGCAAAACGCCTCTGACCACTATTATAGCCGGTGGATTGGCACGAAACGCACAGGGCAGAACGCCTCTGACCACTATTCATAACCGGTGGAACGGACTGGGTCGGGCTCATCAGTCTTCCACTTTACGTAATTAATGTCTTATTCGTATCTTATTGAATCACATCATGTCCTTGACACGCATAAATCATTCACTACATTCTTTACACATAATAACAAACGGTAAAATTCCACATGCCTAACTATACTTTACTCAATAGTACACATAATAACACCAAACAACTCTAAACAGCCATACAGACCATGATTGTCCACACCAAGCCATGGTTAACCCTTCTTAACCTCATTTGTCTATAACAACCATAATACCATCACGAAAACCCTAATACCACCATAAGCCATTTACACCACCCAAGTATTCATTAATACCACTATATAAACCCTAATACCACCTTGCAAACCCTAATACCACCATAAGTATTTAATACCACCAAGTAATCATAAATACAACCATATAAACCCTAATACCACCTTGCAAACCCTAATACCACCATAAGTATTTAATACCACCAAGTAATTATAAATACAACCATATAAACCCTAATACCACCTTGCAAACCCTAATACCACCATAAGTATTTAATACCACCAAGTAATTATAAATACAACCATATAAACCCTAATACCACCTTGCAAACCCTAATACCACCATAGGTCATTAATACCACCAAATAATCATTGAAACAACTATATAAACCCTAATGCCACCTTACAAACCCTAATACCACCATAAGTCATTAATACCACCAAGTAATCATTAATACCACTATGTAAACTCCAATACTACCCATAATATCACCAAGCAAACCGACTTCCCCATGCAACCTTAATTTATACCCACCTTTTTGTTTACTTAATTCCACCTTCTCCTCATTATTTCCCAAATGGTGAACTCCTTAGGTCGTCCATACCGCGGGCTTTAGGTACCCCATGCGAACTTTCCCCATATATGCTTTCCCATTTTTCTTTTGTTATCGTTATACACTACTCAAAACCCTAGCTTGCATGTCCTAGAGGGCCAAAACAAGTCACATCAACATCAGCAACGAAACATGGAACAGGGCATGCATGTATAACATAAGGCGCACACAACGTACCTCATGATCCATGCTGCGCTACACAAAACAGGTTACTCAAAAACTCATGCATAGTACATATCAACATGGCACACTCATCAATTATCAACACATCATAACACACAAAGCACAAGGCCATAGCTTCGTCCTTACCTAGCTAGGCACCGGGCTTGGAGCACGCTCCTCTAGCTCCTTAGGGCTCGGATCGGGGTCACCTATGAAAAGGGGAAAACAAAGTATTAATTTCCCTTATAAATACTATCGACCCTTATTCTAGTTTAGGGTTAGGGTTTTTATTACTAAAAAGGATTTTATAAGAAAACTAGAGTTTTAACCTTAGAGTTAGTATACTAAATATTAGTGGTTAAAATATGTTTATTTATGATACCTATTCGTTACACTTATTTTATTAAGCCCATTTGTTCCATTCTTATAATATTAGGATTTACTAGTCATAGTAAAATAGGGATAATAGTAATAATGTTATTAATAATAATAATAATATTAATAGTCGCCATAGTAACCCTAGCAATAATAATAACAATAACCTAGTAGGGTTAAGTATTAGTAATGACTTTAGTAAGGCAATAGAGTTAATAATAATAATAATAATAATAATAATAATAATAATAATAATAATAATAGTAATAATAGGGTTGTTAATAATAGTAAAACTAAGTTGAGTATATTAGAGGTTAGGGTTCCAAGGAATGTTAGTATGGTAAAAATGGTGACTTTAATATTAGAAGTCACATTATTAGAATGATAAAATCAGGAATACTAGTAACAATAATAATAATAATAATAATAATAATAATAATAATAATAATAATAATAATAATGATAATAATGAAAGATTAATAATAATACTAATTAATATGGGTTAACTTAGCAAAGATTATATGGAGACAAAGTTTAAGGCGTGGGATGAATGGGAGACCACCTGAGGGCGGTGGTGGTCCGGCGGCGGCGCGAGGCGGCGGCGGCGACAGTGATGGAGGAGGAGAAGAGAGAAAGGTGGAGAAAAGTTGTTAGATGGGAGGAGGAAAAAGGAAGTGAAGTGTGGGGAAGGAGACAGCAGGGAGAGGGGAGTGGAATGAGGGTGGTGGCGTGAGTGGGGAGGCGGCAGACGCGGTGGCCGAGGGAGGAGGAAGGTGGTGGAATTGGTGGAGGCCGGTGGAGAAGGGAGCAGGGGGTAAGGAGGGTATGGTTAGGTAGGGGAGGACCTACTGGTCAATTTGGGAGGTGGAGCAGGGGTTGATTACGGCGGAGGTGGCGACAGCGGGCGGCGCAAGGCGGCGGTGGCGTTTTTTGGGGTGGCACCTTCGCACGACTGGGGTGGCTCGTGCGGGGCAGGGACGGAGGCAGCTATGGCTTGGTTACGTGGTGGGTGGTGCAAGGAAGAGGATGGTGGCATGGGCAGGTGGAAGCGGTGGTCGGAGGCGGCGAATAGGGCGGCTGAAGGTCGGCGGCGAAGCTGGAGAATCGTTCTGGGTTTCAAATTTTCGAACCCGAACTACACAGTGGAGGGGTCAATTTATAGGCCTAAGCGAGGGGAAAACGACAAAGACACGTGGGAGGTTAGGTGGGTTAGGTCCGGTGAGTTGTCCGGCGCAGGTCTGCCGGTGCAGACCCAACCCTGTCGGAGAAGAAAAATCAGGGCTTGCGTGCGGGGAAACGGCTGCCCGATTGGTCATTTCAAGAGGGGAGGTCAATCAGGGGTGAAAAGACGGGAGAGAAGGATAGAAAAGACGGGACACTCGCTGCTGCGTTTTCCGACGAGCTTGCAAGTTGCAGAAGCGGGACGGCGGCATCGCGAGGAAGAAGAAGAAGGGAAGGGACTGGACCGGCGGTCCAGGGGAGAGAAAGAAGGGGAAGGGAAACCGGCCGGACCGCGCGGTTTCTTCTTCCTTTAAATGAAACGCTGCGTTTTGGGCGAGGTTTGGCGAAAACGCAGCGCTCGCGTTGACAGGCAACGGTTATAATTTCTTTTTATCGCGACGCGGCGTTTCAGCGACTTCAGCGTCGAAACGCCGCGTTTTGGGTCACGGACGGCCGGGCTCGCTGGGCCGCGGCGAGAAGAAGGAAAAGGGAGGGTTTGGGCCAGCAGGCCGGCCCAGGCCGGGGAAAATAAGGGAGAGAAGGGGAAGGAAGAAAAAGGAAAAGAGGGAAAATTAGGGGTTGGCTTAATTAGTATCATTTGGATAATTTAGGGTATTTAATATAATTATCAAAACAATAATTAATTTCTATTTTTAGGTAAATTTTGGGATTTATGGAAAAATCCTCCTAAATTTATTTTAATTAACAAAACCCCTAAATTTTCCTCTAATTAAATTATTCATAAATTTTATATTAATTTGAAACTATTTTATCCTCCCTATTTTATATAATTTAAGGTATTTAATGAATTTCAAAAATGAAAACCCTAATTAACTTAAATACCATAATCTCCCCTATTTACACTCTTATAATTCCCTTCTTGATTTATCCTATTAATTCCTTTTTATTTCACTAAAAGTAGTTTATTTTACTAAATTCCCTAATAATCTCCTATCCGGCCATGATTTTCTAAATTAGGGATTTTGGGGTATTTCACGTACACTGTACTCAGGTCGTGGAAAATGTCAGCGCCCATCATGCTTCGGATGTTGAATCGAAGTCCTTGCTCGAATTGGAAGATTGTCGTTGCCTTGCTAGTTGCTATTCCGGGGGCGAATCTTAGCAACTCCGTAAATCGTGCGTAGTACTCTCGAACCGATAAACTCCCTTGTGTTAGCTCCATGAACTCTTTGAGTTTGTCCCTCTTGAGACTTTCTGTGTAGAAACACGTGCGAATGGCGGTCTTGAAGTCTTCCCATGATGTCGGTCGTCCTCCTTGAGTTTGAAGATCTTCCCACCATGTATCGGCTGGTCCTCGAAGGAAGTACGCCGCGATGTTCGTTCTTCATTCCTCAGGATAGTTAAGCGCCTCAAAGGTCCTATCAAAGTCTCGTATCCAACTTTCTAAGACCACGGGATCTTCTTTTCCATCATAGGTTGGAGGTCGATGACGTGAAACTCTATTGAGCCAATCTTCCCCGACACTTGTCAAAGGTAAAGTAGCTTGATATTGTGTCAGCGAAGAACGCTGAGCTAATCCCATGAGTACTTCGAACGCCCTCTCTAGATTGTTGATTCGCTCGTCTCGGTCCATGTTGAATTAGCTATAAAACAGAAGTCTGTTAGGAAAGGTGTTATCTCTCAAGCTAGGTGATCTAAACCTAGGTCACTTAATCTACCCATACCCAACTCTCAGGACTAATCCGGTTTTTGCAACAAGAGGGAGAATTAGGGAAAAACTTTATAATAATTGTTTAACCTTCAAAATTTCTATGAAATACTGTGATACTTACTTATATAATCAAATCAAAATATTTAAAACCCGAAGAAGGCTTTTAGAAAATACCTGATACCAACTTATGGTACCACCTTAAAATACTTGAAATTTACCAGAGTGCTCGAAAAATAACCCTAACACCAATCGAGGTGTCTGTGTAAAACATTTAAAATTGAAAGAGGTGTAACTTGTCGTATCAACTCAATATTTGAAATTGGAAGGGATTTTGGAATCAATTCCGAATGTAATTAGTTTTTAAACGAGGAAAACTTTACTAAACCAAAACCTTTCAAAACTAAAGCATGGTTATTGTAACCAACGCTCTGATACCAACTTGTGGTATCAGCTTAAAAAGATTAAAACTGAGAGCGTGGTTGAAACCAACTCTGATACCAACTTGTGGTATCAGCTTAAAAAGATTAAAACCGAGAGCGTGGTCAAAACCAACTCTGATACCAACTTGTGGAAGTTTTATTTCTAGTCCACCGGCTATAATAATGGTCAGAGGCGTTCTGCCCTATGTGTTTACATCCGGTCCACCGGTTATAATAGTGTGGGATCTCGGCTCGATAGACCCAAATAAATAAGTTAATCCATGGGAAAAATACTAAGTACCTACAGCGAAACACCATAATAGTGGTCAGAGGCGTTCTGCCCTGTGCGTTTCGTTCCGGTCCACCGGCTATAATAGTGGTCAGAGGCGTCCTGCCCTGTGTGTTTACTTCCGGTCCACCGGCTATAATAGTGGGGCTCCCGCACTCACATGGACTATTAAAGAATATGTGTTGAATGAACATATTATTAATGAGAATAAAGAATAAGTCTAATTGGACCATGGCCGGCTTTTATTACCTGTATTACTACATGCTGCTTACGTGAGTATGCCACGTATTGAGTTTTAATAATACGGATTATTCCTACCTGAGGCGTATGAGCCACTTTATATTTCGGTGATACCATGCTTATATGTTAAATGGGATGTTACATATGTTTTTATATGTTACTATGGGTGTATGGCAAGATACATGTTGTGGGTTGTGAATATGTATGATATTGTATCAACGAGTTGTACCAGGATTTAATACGTACTTGATGTTATAGTTTACGTCTCTTTCATAAGGTAGGGTAGTAGGACTTACTCAGTATTGGACCCGTACTGATACTACACTGGTTGAATGGGTCCTGTGATTATCCACTGATGGTGGGGAGCAGACCTTTGATGCAGGTGTAAGATCGGATACTATTTTGGGGTGGAAGGCTTGGCTTGAGTGAGTAGGCGATCCAGATATTGATCCTGCGGGATTCGTTTTGTTTAACGTTATTCATCTTTGGAAGTTACGTGTTGTATTTACATTTTCAGGGTTTTGTAATTGACTTTAAATTTCTCGTACTCTGATAAGTTTTTACTATTCGGATTTAATTGTTTGCCAGGTTTAAGCCTTGCATCTAACATAAGGTAGATGGTTGACATTTATCTTGTGTTAGATGTGGCGGTAACATTTCCCAAATTCGCTCCTAGCTTCCGCTTTAACTCTTTCAAAAAAAAATTTTTCAGGAGTGAAATTTGGGGGTGTTACAAGTTGGTATCAGAGCTTTTGGTTATTGAGAATCGGGTTTCGGTTAGAGATTCGGTTCTCACGATCCTAAATGTTTTAACTGAAAATGTATTTACCTTCTCTCAAGTGAATTTTAAATCCGGATTAGCTTGTGAGGATAGTGTGATTGGGTAGTGTAAGTGGCCGTGTGATTTGCTGTTATAATTATCTCTTTGTACATGATCGTTTGTTATTTTACATGCTTGATTTGTATTAACTCTGTATTTTATGTGTTGTTATTATTATCGTTTTGTAATTAGTTTGCTCTTAAGGGGGTAGTGACCCCACTAGGTTTACCCTAGTCTTGCAGGTTTAGTTGATTTAAAACCTTAAGGTATACCTTACCGGATATAGGGTGATGTGACATAAATAGTAACCTATTTTGATTGAGTAATTTCACTTTTTGGAGTTGTAATAAATTTAGGTTTGGAACCCTGATATTGATGTTTAAGTAGATGTATCATTTCAATTAGGAGAAATCTAGAATTGTGATAATGATAAGGTTGAGGTTTAGATAGAGGTGCTTGTTTTTATAATCAGGGTGTAGGGTGCCTAATTTACCCTAGTGATTTTAATGATGCAATATAACTTTCATTATGGGTCTATATCTAGTTTCCATCGATTATCATTCAATCACAGGTTGTTTCCGTTTTGTATTTTGTGTTAGTAATTTTAGCATTAATGTATGAAGATCCTTCCTTGTAAAGTAGGCATATTTTCTTTTCTGATTGCTCGTGAGTGATAGTGTATTAAGTTTTGTCTTGTATGAGGAGAACTATTAACGAATAGCACATAAATAAAAATTGTGGGCTCGAATGCTGTAGTTGCTATAGTAGTAACATTTTCGAATTTAAGTGTCTAGACTCTCATGGTTATAGCGTAGATTAGAGAGCGTTAGAGAAGCAATTCAAGTTAATAAATATCCTTTGACCTAGATGTATGTGGTTGGTGTTTTTGGAGGACCTTTTGTGACTCGTTGAGCCAAGTGTTCACCTTGTTTTCTTGTATAATGTTATAGAGATAACTCATTGTATAAAGTTTTATGTGCATATTATGTATTAGTGGTGTTATTAGAATTGTGTAATCTTTAGAATTTTTGTTCCTTTATTCTATTTGAACTTCACATTATACTTTCTGTTATTCTTTTGTAAGACCTTATTTTAAAGAATAATATTTTTGTAAATCGTTTTGACCTTAAGTTTGTAATCCTTCCTTATTTGAGTTCCATTGTATTTGATCTGCTAAGAATCGATTTTACTTCTTTTATTTTACTTCCTATTCCTTGTTTTAATTCAACCTTGCTTGGTTTAGTTTCGTAAACATCGTTTTGTGTTCTTTAGATTTACCTTTAAACTACTCATTGCGGTAAATGTTTTATTCAATCGTTTTGTCAATTTTCTACTACTTAGGTTTTGCTGAACTTCGGGGATGAAGTTCCTTTTTAAGGGGGTAGTGATGTAATACCCCGTATTTTTAAAATCCAGATTTATTAAGTTTAATGATTTTATTAGCGTAATTTGATGTAAACAATTAATTATTTTAATTTTGATTCGTTTTATGGATTTATCGACGATTTCGAATTCATATTTGAATTTAATTAATCGTTGTCGTTGCAAACCATTCTAGATAAATTCGTTAACGGCAATGATTTTATTATATTCTTATGAGTTCGAGTCTCAGCTAAAAATATATATTCCCGTTTTTCTCGTATTTTAATTTTTAATATTTTAAATTTATTTTCGATTATAACTTCGTCGTGTGATTACGGATTTATTTTGAAGTTATATTTCGTTAACGAAATATATTATTTCCATGATATGAGCATGACATGTTCTATGTGTGATATTATGTTGTGTTGATACGGCCCTCTAGGACATGCATGTCAAGGGTGATGTGTGACTTAATAAGACACTGATAAGACATTAATCACGTAAAGCGAAAGATGTTGAGCCGAGCCCAGTCCGGTCCACCGGTTAGAATAGTGGTCAGAGGCGTTCTGCCCTGTGCGTTTCGTTCCGGTCCACCGGCTAAAATAGTGGTCAGAGGCGTTCTGCCCTATGTGTTTACATCCGGTCCACCGGTTATAATAGTGGGGGATCTCGGCTCAACAGACCCAAATAAATAAGTTAATCCATGGGAAAAATACTAAGTACTTACAGCGAAACACCATGTGAGTCGGGGCCAGTCCGGTCCACCGGTCAGAATAGTGGTCAGAGGCGTTCTGCCCTGTGCGTTTCGTTCCGGTCCACCGGCTATAATAGTGGTCAGAGGCGTCCTGCCCTGTGTGTTTACTTCCGGTCCATCGGCTATAATAGTGGGGCTCCCGCACTCACATGGACTATTAAAGAATATGTGTTGAATGAACATATTATTAATGAGAATAAAGAATAAGTCTAATTGGACCATGGCCGGCTTTTATTACCTGTATTACTACATGCTGCTTACGTGAGTATGCCACGTATTGAGTTTTAATAATACGGATTATTCCTACCTGAGGCGTATGAGCCACTTTATATTTCGGTGATACCATGCTTATATGTTAAATGGGATGTTACATATGTTTTTATATGTTACTATGGGTGTATGGCAAGATACATGCTGTGGGTTGTGAATATGTATGATATTGTATCAACGAGTTGTACCAGGATTTAATACGTACTTGATGTTATAGTTTACGTCTCTTTCATAAGGTAGGGTAGTAGGACTTACTCAGTATTGGACCCGTACTGATACTACACTGGTTGAATGGGTCCTGTGATGATCCACTGATGGTGGGGAGCAGACCTTTGATGCAGGTGTAAGATCGGATACTGTTTTGGGGTGGAAGGCTTGGCTTGAGTGAGTAGGCGATCCGGATATTGATCCTGCGGGATTCATTTTGTTTAACGGTATTCATCTTTGGAAGTTATGTGTTGTATTTAAATTTTCAGGAGTTTTGTAATTGACTTTAAATTTCTCGTACTCTAATAAGTTTTTACTATTTAGATTTAATTGTTTGCCAGGTTTAAGCCTTGCATCTAACATAAGGTAGATGGTTGATATTTATCTTGTGTTAGATGTGGCGGTAACATTTCCCAAATTCGCTCCCAGCTTCCGCTTTTACTCTTTCAATTTTTTTTTTCAAGAGTGAAATTTGGGGGTGTTACACCTCATTCTCAAATGATGATAACTAATTATTAGGTTAATTTTGAAAAACACATGGGCACCACAATGTTCATCAAGTATGTCATCAAATCTAGGCATAAGAAAACAATACTTGATATTTATATTATTTATGACACTAAAATCTATGCACATACGCCAAGTACCATATTTCTTAGGAATTAATAAGGTAGGTATACAACAATTACTCATATATTCTCACACATAACCTTTATTCACTAGTTCTTGGATTTGTCTTTGTAATTATTTAGCTTCTTTTGGATTATATCTATAAGCATATCAATTAGGTAAAGGCATTCTATGAATTAAATCTATAGTATGCTCTATATCTCTAATAGGTAGTTGTCCATGAAGTAAATCATTCGGAAACACATCATTGTATTCATCAATTAATCTAGTAAAGTTTAATTTTTTGGAATTTGTCTCCCCAAATTGAGATTCTTTCACTACTACAGCATAGAAAACACTCCTCCTTAATGCAATTAATCATTTCGTTTTCATGTAAGAATAAGCTATTTTTATTCTCAAATGGTTGTACATAATCACATTATTATGGTTTCCATTTATATTCTTTTCATCTCTAAGCACAATATATTCATTAGTCACACCATCATGAGGTGCATTTCTATCGTATTGTCTTGGTCTTCTTAACAATATACCACAAGTATCTGTAGGTAAAACATCACATAATACCTCATCATGATTATCAATAATGTGAAAAGTAATTAGGGTTTGTTTATTACCTTATCTCCTTTTTCCTAATTAATCCATTATAATGAATATGGTTTAGGATGATTAGTAGTCATTAGTCCTAGTTGTTTGATCATTATTTTACTAGAAACATTAATACATGAACCACTATCTATTATGACCCTACAAACCTTATTACCAATTCTACATTTAGTTTTCAAATTTGTATCCGTTTGTGTAGATTGATCTTTAGGTTGTATTTGTAATGTCCTTTGAAGTAAAAAACAAGGATTACCACCTTCCTCATACATACTCAAGGTATCATCATCAGACTCTATTTCTAGATGACCATTATCAATACATAGTTTCATGTTCACAATTTCACTTAAGGTGAAAACCCTTTGGTTAGGACATTCTATAACAAAAGGACCATATCCCTTACATGTAAAACATTTCTTAATGGACATCTTATTCACTTTATTTTTATCTTTTTCATCTAGGTTATGGTTAGTCTTTTTTCATTAGCCAAATAGATATGTGTCCCAAATTTTGATGTAGATGCACTCGAATAGGTTTTGGTGGATGTAGAAATCGAAGCACTAGTCTTATTATAGGCTTTGGTGGACTTAGTTTATTTTTCACAATTTAAAGCCAACTTAATTAAATCATCAAGAGAATCATAGGAAAATATTTTAACTTTATCTCTAATCAAGTTATTAAAGCCACCTAAATATCTAGCCCACTTTTATTCCTTCCTTTTTTGCATGTCACATAAGAGTGCTAGTCTTTCAAATTCCCTAGTGTATTCTTCTATACTAAGAAGACTTTGCCTAAGAGTTGTCAATTTGATATACATCTCTTGCTCATACTCTTTAGGGATAAATTTCTTCCTTAGGTATTTCTTTAATTTCTCCAAAGACTTAATTTTATTTTTGTCTTACCTTTCATGAGTTCTAAATAGTATAGACAAAAATAATTCTACATCTATTTCACTTACATTCTAAAGAGTTCTAAAGAATATGAGGCAATTCAAAAATGTTATCATAGCAAACCCTAGGAAAATGTTTAAATTTGAGAGTTGCTAATTTACATCTACGTTCATCATCATGCTCTGTAAACTCAAATATGTCTTTGATTTCATGTAATCATTCAAAAAGTAATTCTATATCTATTTCACCATAGAAATCAGGGAGATCGAGCTTTATTTATCTTCAAAATGGTTATACCTTAATGGATGATTTGAATTGCCTCTTCAAAAGTAATTCTCATATGTCCTTTCTTCATACTCCATTTGGTTTTTGATTTTCCCACCTCATGCTTGGACTACCCTCCTTACCATACCTTTTACTTGATCGTTATTAGATTCCATTATATTTTGCATGTCATAGAGAGTTTCTTGGTCGTATACCCTCGATTTTAGCCTTTGGAGTTGGCTTTAAATGGAAGGAAGTTGTTGTAGTTGTGAATTGGTGGCATGTACACTTGCTGCAAGTTATTGAAGAGTATTAAACATTGCTTTCGTGGACACTTCTTCACCTATGATTATTACAAGGCTTCGACAATCCTTGGTTGCTACTAGAAGTTGATTCTTGATGCCTTCTTAGTGGCATTGTAAGAATCTTGGAAGCTTCTTGGATGTAAGAGTGGAGTGGTAGTAGAAAGTTAGTGATGGAGTGTGTTATCAACATATCTTGACACACGTTGGAGGCAATCTTAGTGGATGAAGATGTTTAATCTTTCTCGAATGAAATCACAAAGAAATTGTTTGAGAGAACAAGATTGGTTGAAGATTATTCTTCTCAATGAGTGATCATATGTACTAGTATTTGAATATCAAAGAAATAGTCGAAAAAAGTTGTATGATTGGATGATTTTCTTGCTTGAATCAATTCGATCAAGATGCAAGTAATGGCATTCAAATCTGAAAGATTTGATCAAACAAAAATGAGAAAGAAAAGAGATCACCAAGGGAGAATGCTGAATGGTTACTCATGGGTAGAATTCTTCAACTTAGTGCTCGTTTGATTAGGAGGTAATAGAGGTGGAAAAATTACCCTCATATTTTATATATCTTATATAATATAGTTAAAATTAAATATTTTTATTCTAATGAATACCCATTTTAGATCTTAGTTTGATCTAAAATGTGTATTTTATTAAAAATATAGTTATTATTATTAAATACTTAATATAAAAGATACAAAATAGGGAAGAATTTTTTTCCACCCCTAATACTCCCATACCAAACAATCCCTTAAGGGAATTGAAGATTCAAAGAAAAGTTTGAACATAGGCTAATAGATTTTGGGGAATATTTTTTGGGAAGTTTGAATAAACAAAAGGTAGGTTTGAAGGAGTTTACATCCAAGATTCAAATGTGTTGGTTTGTAGAATAGGTGATATTCAAAGTTGATTTTGAAATTCAATTGGTGGGATGAAGATGTATTAGAGGCTGGTTGAAG